>CM069451.1:20056566-20489838 GCA_035610835.1 Ophiura sarsii | reverse complement strand
TATTTACAGCAGCAAGTTAATAAAGAAGAGCATGTGTGCACAAATAGCTTCCATGACCCAACATGTAGCGCTGTGAGTTGTATGCGTGACATGTGCGTATGCCATAATAGCACAACTACCCTTAAATTACTTTTGCACGGCATATTTCTTGCCAATTTGGAACTGATTAAACTTAAAGTATATTCTGCCAATCCAAAACTAATTGGTGAATCTTTTTTACAGCAACGAATTAATAAAGAAGGGCGCATAAATGCAATGCAACAAGTATGTAGTCGCATGCAGGTAATCAAAAATGTGAGCATATGGCAAAAGTCCCTGTGAGAACGCTTGGACTATGCCAATTTTTGATTGATTGATTGATTGATTGATTGATTGATTGATTGATTGATTGATTGATTGATTGATTGATTGATTGATTGATTGATTGGTTGATTGATTGATTGATTGATTGATTGATTGATTGATTGATTGATTGATCAATATTAATGATTGACTGATTGATGATTGATCAATATTGATGATTGATTGATTGATAGATCAATATTGATTGATTGATTGATCAATATTGATCGATCATTGGTCATTTCATAAATTTTGATTCTCCAATAGAATAATTTGATCGATACTGTTATTAACTTATTTTTCCTGCAGGGTCCAATGACTAACTGTGAAGTACTTATGCCAGACCAGTACCATGCCAGCTGGAAGGTATTACCCCGTGGGATGATTGAAGTGACCCTCAGTGCCAAGGTTGAACCAGGCACCTATATGGCATTTGGTAGAAGCGGATCTGATGCCGGGAGCTCCATGATTGGTGGTGATGTGACTCTCGCTTGGTATGACACAGTCACCAATGCAGGCATGGCTATTGACTACAACCTGAATGGGTATATACAGGTACGTTTTACACCTCAATTTATTTTATATTTGTGATTCATCTTGACAAAAAATGGGTGACCCCAATCAGGTATGGTCGGTCAGGTGGTGTTTTTTGGGAACACTTTTTGAAGATTTTCAACAAATTTCACAAAAATTTGTAAAAAAATAGAGGATTTAGAAAAAATGGGATCATACAGGCCCATAGAACAGGGTTTTAGATTTTGTTGTTACCCAAGTGTGTGGTTGTTTTCATATGCAGACATGTTCTGAAATCTAAATAAATAAAACTGAAGGCATTGTTATTTTTTCGTAGAACAGGGTTGTAGATTTTGTTGTTAGGGAAAGAAAAAAAAGAGAGTTGACTTGCCCTTTCCGACCGACCCTAATTATTGGAAATCTAGGGTCGCTATTTTTTTTATTTATAAATATATTTTTTTTAAAGTAAAGAGGCTGATCGGTTTGTCACGGACGGACGTTTGTGCAAAACATGAGCGAAAAACAGTTTGTAAAAAGTAACTACTGACATTTATTCAACTTTTTATGTTTAATGTTATAGAGAATCATCAACTTTATTGAAATACAAAAAAAAAATTAAGGTGTGGTTTTTTACTAAAAATAGAACGACGGAAATGTTTGTGTCACGGACGGACTAGATAGAAATAGGGTTCTCTACCTTTTAGTGCTTCTTTTTAATTTCTATCTAGTCAACTCCATATTCCCCAATGCTTTCCAGGTCAAATAGCAAGTAAGATACATGGTTTGAATATCTGATACACAGCATTTGAAAATATTTCTTATTTTTCACAGGGGTAGGGTAACAAACTTTGTCACGGACGGACATTTTTGAGCGTCACGGACGGACGCAAATGTTAACTACATAACAAACTTTGAAATTGCCACTTATTTACACTTTAGTATGAAAAAATGGTATCAAATACTTACAAAATAGTAAGAAAAATGTTAAGTCATGAATTTTCAGTCTTAGGAATAAAAAGCAGTCAATATATTAGTCTTTATTGGCACTTTGATAGCAGAGGGTGATCGGTTCAAGGTTCACATTGGTGTGAAAAAATTACTTTTTGATATTGATATTGAAATGTACTTCACAATATTGGACAACATCTTGGCTAACTGAAACTGCATTTGAAAAGAAGAAAAAATGCGGAAAAGTTTTCGGAACAGTCCATTATTGCCCAAGGGGTAGAAACAAGATGCGTCATGGACGGACATTCTTAGTAGAAGTTGACCTTGCCATATTTTATGTTAATGAAACATTTTCATTTTTTTAAATTAAAAATTGATAGATGGCACATTTATCCATTAAATAAGAAATATATTTTAGAAAAAAAGTTCTGGGAAGTAATTACCCTGCCCTTGTGATAACTTTTTGATGCAGAGCTGTCCGTCCGTGACGCAAACAAGTTTTAAAGTTTTACATCTTTTTTTAAGGAAAGAGAGAAAAAATAAAAACATAGTGAGCTATCTCCCCTATATACCCCTTTCTCATGTAGAAATGAAACTTAACAATGGCGTCAATAAATAATTAAATCAGTGATTAAAAGTTGTCACGGACGGACACAAATTTTGTCACGGACGGACATTATTCAGTTCTGAGTACAAATGCCAAACTGAATCCTGCCCCTCTTACCATAAATGGCAAGAGATAGACCTGCTGCATCATATAAATACACTGTATGCTGTGATAAAACTTTGTAAACAATTTTGACCCTTTGATAAATTTTGTTCGATTAATTGTGTAAAAGACTGTATGCTGTGATACAACTTTTTAAAACAATTTTGACCCTTCTTTGATAAGTTTTTGTTCAATTAATTGTGTAATTAAAGGTTAGTGATAATGGATACATGTAGGCATCCAACCGTGTTTTGAGTTTTTCAAAGTTTCATGAAGAAAAAGCCTGCAACTTTTGATAGTGCAATGCTTAAAATTAAATTTGTGCTAACATCTCCAATGATACTTTCTGATTTCAATGCTGTTACTTGCTTTTATTTTACATACACTTATTAGGGACCGTTCATTATTTATGGTGGAGGGGGGGTTGGGTAAAATATAGGGGGGTCATGTAACTTTCATATGTTGAAATAGGGGGGGCTATGTAACTTTTTATTCTTAAACAGGGGGGGTTATGTAGCTTTTTTAACTATAAAGATGGTGGTAATTGGGGTGATTTTAGAGGCTATTTTGGAGTGTAAATGCAAAAAAAAATCGGCGCTTCGCGCACATTTTCTTACGACCTATCAACTTCAAAACATGTACTTATGATGAGCCGACTTTCGGACAGCAAATCTTTTTTTTACACGCCCTGATCGGACGATCTGTTGAAAAAACACCTATATAATCATCAACGGATGAAAACATTAGAGCCATGGGGTGTATAAAAACATGTTAATTAGCCTATGTTCCAAAATCCAACAATTATATGATTAAAAACGGTAAATTCTTGCATGCTTTTCACCTCGTCTCACTCTCAGCACTGCTACTAAGCTCACAAAGTAGAATGTTGGACATACGTTTTTGTCAGGATGTTCTAACTTTTTTAGGGTTATAAAGACTCACAAAACCACCCAAAATGTATAAATATATGACAAATTTTCTACCTCGTTACGCTCGCAATGTAATTAGTATAATTTCACACAATCAAAAGATCAAGAGGGGGTATCATTAAATTATTGGCCGTTCAGAGGGCACAAACAGAACTTACCAACGAATCCATGGACAAAAGAGGAGAAAAAACAGCCCCTAAGATGTGGCAAGTTGATTTTTTTTGGGGGGGGGGGGGGTTGTGTAAAAAGCTACTGGTTAGCAAGGGGGGGGGGTCATGTAATTTTCAGTTTCAGCTGTAGGGGGGGTTAGGTTATTTTGACATACGAATCTCGAAATTGTCCCAATCCCCCCTCCACCATAAATAATGAACGGTCCCTTATATGGGGCAATTTTAAACAGTATCTTTTAACTGATCTCATGCTACCCCTTTTATTTGCAAGCATTATTTCAGCATGTACAGGCAGTAAGGTTAACAAGCGCAAGCTATACTACAGATTCACCAAAGAAGATCTGCTGAGGGTTCACAAATGCGCAAATAAGCAAATGACTTCATTTGACTTCAAGTAATTTTACAGTGCACCTGGTGAGCATCATAACATGTGCTCACTGCTGTAGCAAACCTTATCATTTGCATAAAGGGCATACCTGTATGGACTAGTTCATTTAATGGTAAGAGGGGTGGTATTCAGCTTTGCTTGTGTGCTCAGAACTGAACAGTAGCTAACAGTGTCCGTCCGTGACAAAATTTGTGTCCGTCCGTGACAACTTTTAATTAAAGATTTAACTAATTTATGCCTGCCCTAATTAATTAACACTCCTGCATGGGATAGAATACATATAAGGGAGATACTTCACAATGTTTTTATTTTTTAACTTTGTCCTTGAAATTAGTTAAAAAACTTTTAAACTTTTTTTGTGTCACGGACGGACAGCAAAACATCAAAATGTTAACGCAAGTCTAGCGATATAACTTCCCCAGAACTTTTTTCCCAAATATTTATCTTATTTGATGGAAAAGTGTGTCAACTATCAATATTACATCCCAAAACTCTGAAAATGTTACATAAACATAAAAATATAGCATGATGAACTTGAAGTAAAATGTCCGTCCGTGACGCATCTTGTTTTCACCCCTTGGACAATAATGGACTGTTCCGCGAACGTACCGCATTTTGAATTTTTTTAAATGCAGTTTCAGATAGCCTAGATATTGTCCAACATTGTGAGGTACCTATCAATATCAAAATCAGAAATTTATTTTTTCATAACCATGTTAACCTTTAACCGATCAGCCTCTAAAAAATAATAAATTAAAAAAGAAAAAAAAAGAAAAAATTGAAAGAAGCAGTAGCACATAACAATAAAAAAACTGAAAACGTGCTTTTGAGTAGTATCTGCTTGTTTAAAAATATAATTTAAAAAAAAAAAAAAAAAAAAAATCTTTAAAACATGTTTTTGTGTAGTATCTCCCTGTTAAAATTTAAAATTTAAAATTTAAAAAAACATAAAAATTGACCGTCCGACCCAGACACTGGCCATCAAAGGGCAAGTCAACTTTTTTTTTGGGGGGGGGGGGCCTTACCCAAGTGTGTGGTTGTTTTCATATGCAGAAATGTTCTGAAATCTAAATAAATTAAACTGAAGGCATTGTTATTTTTTCTCTTGTGTAGTACGATTATACATATATTCATATAAAATGTTATAAACTGTTGATTTTGAAGAAAAAAACTTTCAAGAAAATATGGTCTTTCCCAAACAATGATCATTATTGCAAACACCAACATCTTATTAATGCTGGCTTACTTGTATAACGATAACAATTTCCGCAAAGTGTTTTTACTTTTAAACTGCCTTTTCTAGAAAACTAAACAAAACTAAATTTGAAATTACTGTTTCTTTATGACTGCAGTGTTTTAGTGATTTTGGTACTTCCTGTACCCACCAATGGATTTGATAAGTGTAACAATAACCCTCATTGCAAACAGCAACATCTAGTAATATTACTTCATTGTTGAAAGATTATCTCAACAAAAGTGTGTTCACATGCAAATTGCATTTGTGTCTGTGCTTGTTTATGTTATAACGTTTCAAGAGTAAACCAACATTTCAAAAAATAATTTTGTAACAATTGTTTGTTTGTGACTGCAGTGTTCTGGAGGTATGGGTGCTTGCCCCGATGAGCTCACCAGTAGAGGTGGTGTAAATGATGCACAGATCATGAGTTCATCCTTCCTTAATGGGGTCAGCTCTGTCACTTTCAGGCGACGTCTTAATACAGGTAAGATGGTTGGTAATGTCATTTTTTACCATTCGCATAGAAAAGGATATTTGTCAGCAAACCTTGTTTAGGCTACTAAAAGAAAACATGTTCTACGGGCCCGACCGACCCCCCTTTTTTAATTTTTAAAAAACAGTCTTTTTTTTATTGAAAAAAATGGAACATTTTTTAACAATCTTTGACATTTTTTGAAAATGTTAAAAACTGTTGAAAATTCAAAAAACTGTCCCGAAATGTTTGGAACCCCCCCCCCCCAAAAAAAAGAACCCCTGATTAACCTATCCTACCTGCGTCGCCTTACAGTGTCACAATGTGTTGAAATATTTTTAAAAAATGAAGGAATGATGATTTGTGAAATCGTATCTTGTGAATGTTAGGCCTACTAATCTTCAATAAGGCATCATTTCAAAGATTTCAATGTGCTTGTTCAACTTATATCAGTAGCTAAGAATGGAGTCAACCTCCAACTTGTACTATTTGCCAGTCACATTTATTGTAATGTTTTTTTTCTCATGAACAATTTCTAACAGCTCTTATCGCCTATAATATGCCGATTGGTTGCCAACAATTACTAATAAACCTCCTTGTCCCCTAGGCTATCTGTTGGAAGTCAAGAGACCCAATGACATCATAATTCATGCATTGATGTGAAGGATGTCATTCCTAGACTCTGAATAAGACAGAATGGTCCTGTTTTTTCCCTGCTGCATTTTGGCTTGATTACGTCACCTACCGCAGGCATATTTGGGCACGAAGTTTGTGCCCGCATATGCGCTGGGGAGTTAGCTCAGTTGATAGGGGGACAGACTGGGGTGCGGATGGTCCCGGGATCAAATCCCAGGGGGTGCTTGGTGATTGGGGGTTAAAAAAATTGTTCCTTTTCCCCCTCCCCCGATACACACAAAAACATAGCCGTGGGAGTTAGGGTTAAATAGCCCATCCCTGCACTAAATCTTATGGATATAAGATGTTTGCAATATCTGCCTCAAGGTTGGGAAATATTTACATAATATTGAATGGCTTTGAGCATGATACAAGAATATATTTTTATAGCGAGTGCAATATATTATTATTATATAACAGACTGTTTTGATTAAAAATCAATCAATCATCCTGAACTGACTTTATTCTCAGCAAAAGTTTTGGAGGCTCATATAAATGATAATATTAGTTATCCCTTGTGTGTTCACGCAATATTATATCGAGGGTTGAGCGCCAGAAGGCCGTAACTCAACTTTTGGCCAAATGGATATATTTTGGTACAAAAATAATCCATATAACCTTGATTTTCAGAACCATAAAGAGATAACTCATAAACATTCTGAATTTGACTAAAATTAGAGTTATAAGTTGGGTGCTACGGTGTATTGTAATACGAGTCCCAAATATTTGAAAGTCGATTATCTCAAAATAGCATTTCTTGAGTTACGGCCTTCTGGCGCTCAACCCTCGATATCAAACTACGCAAGAAATATATTTAGACATGGTTCTTCCCAAAATCCTTTGCAAATACAGGGTGAGTCAAAAAGAAGTTGTACGGATTTGAATATATTTTCCTGAGAAAGAAAAAGAAAATTGACCTAAAACTCAAGCGATGTTTTGACGAGAATATTCTTCCGATCATCTGAAAAAAAGAATGACTGAAATCGATCATTCCTATCCAGAGTTATAGCTATTTTACTAAAAGAGCCCATTTTTTTAGCTGTCCACCTATACGTAAAACAGAACAAAGTAATTGTTTTATTCCTCATAATGCAAAATCATAGAATCCGTCAAACAGAGAAGGTTAAAGTCTTATTGTAGTCACTGATTATTTATTTTAGGCACACCATTCCCACCTGTGTTTGAAACTCCCGGGTTTTAATCTTATCTGAATATGAATGACCGTGTGTACATTTTGCTGCCCACTTAGAGTGGGTAGATATCAAGAGAATTAAGCGTTTCGTGGACAGCTAAAAAGGGGGGTTCTTTTTTTAAAACAGGCATAGCTCCTGATATAATTGATCGATTTCAATGATTTCTTTTGTCATATGAGCGGAATAAGTTGCTCTTTGAATACGTGTCTCATTGGTTTGTCAAATCTGTATGGTCTATTTTTAAAAACAAATATTCATTCCCGTACAACTTCTTTTTGACTCACCCTGTATTCTGGAAAGCCTACAACCATCATATCTCCTATTTTATATATAACAGTCAGTTTTGTTGTTCCATTTGTGTTAATTTCTTATAGGAGATGCAGTTGACAAGTCAATACCCATAGACCGGCCCATATATGTGATATGGTCAATAGGTTTGATTGGCCCCCAAGGACTGGCAATGCAGCATAGCACGACGATGAGGGTTCAAGGTAGGCCATCAAAAAAAAGTTGTTTGCTTGCCCTCGTCCGAACGACCGTGTAAAACAGTCCCAACCGTGTCACTTTTAACTTTTTTTGTACAATTTTGTTTTTGTTTTTTTTGTAGCATATTTAGAGATTTTTGGTTTGATTTTGTGAGCCTATGTAAGGGAATTGTAAGTCACCAGTATATTTTGTATTTAGGGCTCACCCCCTATGGTAGAACAGCCCCTTGATTATAGGGTCACCATTTGAAAACATTTAAAGAAAACACAGCATATTATATAAACTGAGATTAATATGCCTTGAATAGTGATGTATATTAGAACTTGATGCTTTTAGCACTATTATATTGTATTATGTAAACTTTACTCGTCTACCGAGAAGTTGAACCAACGTACATACATACATAATCTTTATTCACGATACACGGGTCAACATAAAATAGCTGTTTTTCACTGAGGCCGTGATAAAGTCAATATTTTACATAATACCCCTAAAATTACACAATAAAAACAAATATCTTAAATCTTATCTAATACAGCATATAATAAAACAAAATTACAAAAATTGTACATTTAAATATGGATAATTACAACACATTTGTATAAGACGGTTGATAAATATGCTAAGATTGGGGGAGACTTGAATATTTTGGTCAAGTTTGTTCCATTCAATGCCCCCCCCCCCCCCCCCCCCCCATAAGAAAAACTGCATTTTTTATAATTGGTTTTAGGTTTAGGAATAATGACATTATACTTACTCCTGCATAAATTGTAATTATTAACATCATTATACAAAAGTAAATCATTCAAATATGAGGGTGCCGTATCATTGATTATTCTATATAAAAAAATATTACAATTGAATGTTTGTCTACTATCTTGGACAAAAGAAGAGGAGGAAACACAACGCGATCGACCTCGTTAACTAAATCCCTATTTCTTTTCAAATTTACAATAGATCCGACATTCCTGTGTACCCTGTGTGTGCAATCTATTTGTCGCTGGTATAAACCGACCGGGAGGGTCCTGCATAAATTTTGCTTATTATTTCTATCTGAGAGAAATTCACTAAATCTTACTAGACTCTCTGAAGCATTGAAATAGTGGTGAATTTGGCTCATTTTGATTGAGACCTCCCCACATTCACAAGCAGGTGGCTAAACACTGAAACAGGTGATTGCTACGAATGAGGTATTGTTGGAAAGTGAAACACATCAGCTTGTCATTGATATGATGCCCAATATGAATATATCAAAAATTATTTGAATAATTTGCGATTGAAAACAAATTTCCAAACTTTGTTTGAGCAGTTTATATATATCCTTATCATTTAGATCCAGTAACCATAAATGTTGAATATGCAAGTTCATATGCTGAGCATGATGTGTATTCAGAGGTATTCAAATATATTGGGAGAAACATTTCTGAGGGTCCTAGGGCAGAGCAGCCCTTTTATGGCAAAAGGATGTATCTTGTATGTAGTTTTCTAACAGTATACTTCCTTTTAACATGATCAAAGTTAGCTTTTTTCTCCATAAATCAAGTAGTGGTAAAAGGCAGTATATTACTTTGATTGTCTTTACAAGTTGCACCCTTTTCCTAAGTGAGGATTATTGAACCAATTTAACACAATCCATGTTAAAAGGAAGTATATCATCAGGAAAGTACATATAAGATACATCCTTTTGCCATAAAAGGGCTGAGAGGGCCCTTGGTAGGATGGAGGGGACTTCTTGTGGATTTTTAGGATTGCAATGTAATAGGCGTTATTCGTAATTGGCGATTTCAAGCTAAAGAGGGAGACATACTCTGATGTGAGGTCACTAATCATAACGAAAGCGAAGTCAATATTGGTAAATTACGTCACATGACACCAATGTTTACGTAATTTACCAATATTGGCCTCGCTTTTCGTTATGATTAGTGACGTCACATCAGAGTGTGTCTCTCCCTTTAACTTGAAATCGCCAATTACGAATAACGTCTATAAAACCTGTGAAATTTACTCTATAGTTTGATCAGTTCCAAATTGGCGAAGCCTCTTTACAGCAGTGTATGAATACAGAAGGAAGCGGACACACATGAGCGGCAACAAGCGAACTATGCATCATGCGTGACGCGTGTGTGGGGCCAAAACAGTGTGCGTGTGTGGCCATAATCATGCCTGTACGCTTGGATTACTTTTGCGCGCGGAGAGATCAAAACCGAATATTTCTCACCAATTTGGAACTGATTAAAAAAATTCATTAATAATATTGAATTTTCCTCAACCTTTTCTGTTTCCTATTTATTAATTTTCCTTTCCCTCTCTTTTTTACAAATCATAGGGAGGGGGGCATCAATGTCTCCATTGCCATCCCTTTGTGCTTCATCCGTGTACGTATGATATGTATATAGTCTATATATTAACCCTATTTTTATCAAATATTTCATAGGTTCAGTAACCATTGACTTTGGACAAGCAAGTTCAACCTGCCCACCGCTTTCCGGCGGTACCGGACCAGCGCTGACTCCCTGGGTTCCTGCAAACATCATAGCGGGGAATGAAATCACAACATTCCGTGCAACCATGGGACAAGCAGGAGGTGTTCGTGGATACGAAGGCATTACAGGTACGATGTGACATTGTTTTAGGGAACAATTCCATTTAGGCAACAAAAAACACAACTGTGTTCTACAGATATTCAGACCTAGGGTTGGTCAATCGGGCTAGATTTTGTTATTTACATTTTTTATTTTTTCACTGTGTTTTTTTCTTCAGAAATTGTGAATTTTAACATTTGCAAGGATAAATGATATATAGACTCAGACAAACAAAGATATTTAAAATTGTCCAAACAAATTGCAACAATTTGCAAAACATTTCAAATTGTTTTTCTTAAATTTTGAAAATAAAATATGGGTTGTTAGGGCCCGTAGAGCATGTTGTTTTCCTTCTTGACCTTATCGCTTGATTCTTAATATGCTTTCTATATATATATAACCAGTAACAATGCTTAGCAATCACATTGCTATATGATGAAAACCATATATCTCCTGTTGGATTTCAATGAAATTAAATATAATATTCCAATGCCAACAAAAAAACTAATAATTTAGTCTAGTATAACGCACAGGAAGATTCAGCGCGCGACATAATGATCGAACAGCTGTCGCAGCATTTGAAAAGCGCGGATCTCCGCTTAATTTTCCGCCAAATAACCATGCGCCTTTTCCTGACTCAAACTTACCAAAACAACAGTTTTAAATCACCCAAATGAAATTAAAATAATCGCTTCCGATTAGTAACTATGATGGTAATGATAATGATAGAATACATATAAAATAATAGAGAAATATGAAATTCAATTTTTGAAACAAGTGCCGGGTTGACACTTCCCTTAAACAATAAAGGACTATTCAAATTCACAGATTCAACAATAACCTATCTACAGAATTAGTAAAGTGGAAAAATGAAACAGAATTTGCCTTTTTGCTTTGTTTTCATAATCTTTAGGAAATTATAATCGATTTTGTGTGGCTTACAAAATAAGGGTGATGTAAAAGCTGCTGGGACACATCTCTATTTTAATGTGACAAGATTTTGCTGTCTATTGGTAACCTTGCAGTGGTTAACCTACCCCCCCCCCCCCCCCCCTTCCTTAGTACTAAAAAATACTACTTCTAAGCGCATGTGCGGACGGATTTCGATTACGTAATCAACCGAGCCTATTGGTTAGTGTTTTCACTTCCAAAATTGTGATCCCGGACAAAAACCCGGTTAGGGTTATGGTATCAATGTTTTAGATTATAATTTTTTTAGATTCAGTTTGATCAACAACAACTCTATATTTGCCTTGATTCATATCTTGATCCAGGACGATCAGGCTGGGGAATCGCATGGTACCTTAACAACGAGATCATCCCAGTCCTGACCCTGACGCGTGGAGTGACTTACACATTTGAAGTATTAGGAGGCGACAATCCAAATCTTTCAGCTTCATACCATCCATTCTACATCACTGATGATCCTGATGGTGGATATGTACAACAACCTGCAAACGTCAGAGAGGTATGTGGTGTAAGAGATCGATATATATATACAGACAGTTTTTGTATTTCCCTTGGGGTGTAGATGTGGCTTGTTTAGGCTAAGGTGGCGGGGGAACACGATTTGTTCTACTGGCGGGACCGACCCATTTTTTTTAGAAATTGATGAAAAAAATGTTCACATGCAAATAAATTCTGACCTAAAACAATGTTGCTTGTCAATAACAGCAAATGTCTCACTGATTTTAAAACAATTATGATCATTTTGATTGGGGGAGAGGGGGGGGGGGGGGGGGGGCGTAGAAAAAATAGCCTGATTGACCGACCCAACCTGAGAGGTCTGTTTGCCTGCAGAACAGGGTTATTAGCTTAAACAAGTTGTTAGACTTGTCCCATTAGTTTTTGTTCTTCTGTTTACAGCTATTGAATGACTGAGAACACTCATTTATACACATTATTAGTATTTGTGACAAGTCGCGTTAAGGGAGCACGCAACTAATTAGCTCCCCCCATAGGCTTTACACACAAATGTCGGCCTATTAAAACCGCTCTATTTCAAAACTCCACGGATCAATTTTTGTGAAAATTTGCAATCTTATGCCATAAACACTTATTTATAACATATCTGAATATCATGGAAAGTTATCCATCACATTTTCAGTAAATGTCGCTGAATTGGGAAGTATTAATTTCATCACCTAATTTTCAATCCTCAGGCTGGGATGCACAAATGGCGGTAAATCTGCGGATAAAATTATAATAAAGCTCAAATCACCCCGTTTCTTTTACAAACTTCACGTACATATTCCACACAACACATACATGCAACATTCGAGAGAACAGTGCCAGCTAATGTATCGATTTCGCACACTTTTTGTGCTTGATAGGAACTATTGCTGTACTCAATTTTTGGCCGGAAGTGGATTTCTAGACTGAATTAGTTGTGTGCGCCCATAGCAAAAACTATTGGTTTCGGGCGAGCTCTCCGGGAGCTCTCCCGAAACCTGTTTGGACTTTATTCAAGTGTTCTCCGATAGTCCCCACTACTGGAGAACGTACGGGGATCTAGTCTCCACATGAGGGGAGTTCCCCGGTAACAGGGAGCTATTCCCCGCTAGCGGAGCACTCTATAACAAGCAGAAGTAAATCATATATGAGGCTCCGCTAGCGGGGAACTGGGCTCCCGAAGAGCTCCCGAAACTCAGTTCTCCAACAGTTCCCCGAAACAACCTCTTTCGGGGAAGAGTCCCCGGAACCATCAGTTTCGGGGAAGAGTCCCCGGAACCATCAGTTTCGGGGATGAGTCCCCGGAACCACTGGTTCTGGGGACTACCTAATTTGCATGTGAAAATACCGGGAGGTCTCCGGGAGCTCTCCCAGAGATCTCCGGGTAAATTGCTATATTTTGCTATGGGCGCCCTTAAAAGGGGGCTTTTGTCAGCAGTGTGTATTTGAAGATATTGATGAAGTAAAGCTGGAAAGAAACAAACCTAACATTTCACATAATGTATTGACCAATTGTATCAAGCAAGGTATCATTTTAAAAGTTTTCAAAATGAAAATAACATCTCAATTTTCATTTTGATCAACAGCAGTCCCTTTATTATTTGACTGGTTGCATTTAATCCATAAATTGTTTCCATAAGTATAGAATTACCTAATTTAGTCAATATTGTATTTTTACATTTTCAGATGTTCACCATTTTTGAAGGACCCACAGGTAAATAATTTGTCAATAAATATGTGCACAGGTAATTAGCCATGTGCTTGAAGAGCCGGATTTGGCCCACAGGCCGCCTATTGAGAACCCTGCAATAGGGCAACACACTGATCCTAAGCATGACATATCTCTTCACCCCACCTGCACTCCCCACCTGCCATATTAGTACAGGTCCCGCACCACCAAATGAGTTCCCTATTGCTTTGTGTGGTAAAGAGGTCAAGTTTGTGTTAATTTTTTTCACCTTTAGAGCAGACTGGTTCATTTAAATCATTGTTTTTATTGAAGATCTAGATGTCTTCTGCTTTAAAACAATTCACTTTTGTGGGAGGTAACCAGCATTTTACCCCGCTATGGGCCAATGATATCTATCTTAGGTAGGACAGGCTGCCTATATTCTTAGATCAGGGGTTTTAGCTCTAAATTGGTGGAAACATTGAAATCGTGTAAAATGATACCATTCAAGAAAAAGCTAGAGATGTTGGGCCTAATGTGGAGGAAATAACCTACAAATGCCAAATTATGAAACATTTTGGTACATTTACAGCACTTTTTACATTTTCTAGGTGTTAAATTTAGACTTATGATGCGGTCAATCTTAATTTCAAACACTGCCGTGTATGGCCAAAATGCAAAATATTATTTGGTGGTGTGCACTCTACAACTACCTATTTTTGTGTTTGAAGAGTATTGACTGTCCTCAAATTCAAGAAATGGTTTCAACAATTACTGATTACAACTGCTGCTATAATAAAAGGTGCATTTCATTAATTATTTGTATAGACAAAGAAGGGACATTTTCATAAGTATTGTTACTGCCTAGATTACATTTATGTATGAAATTATTGAAATAATTGTGTAGCATTCCAGTACACGAAATCCACATATTGTTATTTGTTTGATATCTAGAGGGCCCACTGTGCTCATGGGAAAGCAAGCCTGGCTGTTCACCAAATGACTACAACAACTTTGCCGGTTACCGTGACAACTGTTTGGTGGAACAATGTGCCTCTGGAGACCCAGGAATTTTGACTTGGACCCCGGATGCAGGCACACCAGATCTGGTGTACTACCAAGTAAGTGGGGTCTTCTTAATCAAATCCGATCTTCAATAAGCTTATCGTCGCTGCTCTGTCAAAACCTCGTATCTCTATCCGGCCCTTCAGCATGTATAAAGTAATACTTCCTATGTATAACCTTTAGGCAGATTGCTCTAAACATGTTCAAGGACCAAAAACACATCTATTAAAACCTTGTAAGTGCTCTTGCCCCTGAACATGTTTAAAGCAAAACTCCTAATGCCTAACCGTTGGATAGTTTTACTTTATACATGGTGAAGGGCCGGAAAAACATACGAGGTTTTGACAGAACAGCGATGTTATGTAATTCTTTGCCGTGGTAATCAGGGGCACAACTCAGTCTCAGCGTACAGCTCCCAATGGATTAATAGGATGCATCAGAATTATTAGTTTTGGGATGTGATTATGATAACACATGGGGAATATTTTGTCATATATTTTTGGATGTTTCAAACAAATTTCTATTCCAGTACAGTTATTGCCCTTGCATACTCATGTCATTTAGCGGCGTGCGAGTTGAAGCAATGTTAACTTTTATCCACCGGACATTGATGGACGCTCAACAATTTGAATATGAATAAACCTCTTTGCTCATGCATGCTTAAAGCAGGATATTCGACTGACCTCCCCCCCCCCCCCGGCTCCCTATATAGTGATCAAAGTGTCCATAGCCAAGATAGGTGATTCAGTCTAATCGTAATTGTTATTTTCAGTGCTACACTCACCGATTCCTTGGCTGGAAGATCCATGTTGTTGACTCGCTACCAATAACACCATCTCCTGGACCAGGACCGGGACCGGTACGTACATGTAGATATAAATAGTCAAAGTTGCTGAAAGATTGCCAATGTGCTACACAATGTGTCTATGTTGATAAGGCTATATTAAAAAAATATTTTGTCTCAAAGCTTCCGCGCACGTTAGTTAATTGATTCGCGTTAGAAAAAAAGAAGATCTTTTTTCTTTTTCTTTTTTCCAAAAAAAAAAAAATCCCAAAGTTTCACAGATTTTTCAGATTTTCATTGATCACATCATTTTAAATACAAAAGGTCACTTTTACAAGGAATTCAATATTTTATATTTATAAAAAATTTAAAAAAAATTTAAAAAAAGGCATTCCGCATTAGGTTTTGAAAAACTGAAGAGATTTGAGACAAAAGATTTTTTTAATATAGCCAAAAACTAAAACTATAGTCCGATCAGTTTCAAATTTGCAAACCTATTTACAGCAGCAAGTTAATAAAGAAGAGCATGTGTGCACAAATAGCTTCCATGACCCAACATGTAGCGCTGTGAGTTGTATGCGTGACATGTGCGTATGCCATAATAGCACAACTACCCTTAAATTACTTTTGCACGGCATATTTCTTGCCAATTTGGAACTGATTAAACTTAAAGTATATTCTGCCAATCCAAAACTAATTGGTGAATCTTTTTTACAGCAACGAATTAATAAAGAAGGGCGCATAAATGCAATGCAACAAGTATGTAGTCGCATGCAGGTAATCAAAAATGTGAGCATATGGCAAAAGTCCCTGTGAGAACGCTTGGACTATGCCAATTTTTGATTGATTGATTGATTGATTGATTGATTGATTGATTGATTGATTGATTGATTGATTGATTGATTGATTGATTGATTGATTGGTTGGTTGGTTGATTGATTGATTGATTGATTGATTGATTGGTTGATTGATTGATTGATTGATTGATCAATATTAATGATTGACTGATTGATGATTGATCAATATTGATGATTGATTGATTGATAGATCAATATTGATTGATTGATTGATCAATATTGATCGATCATTGGTCATTTCATAAATTTTGATTCTCCAATAGAATAATTTGATCGATACTGTTATTAACTTATTTTTCCTGCAGGGTCCAATGACTAACTGTGAAGTACTTATGCCAGACCAGTACCATGCCAGCTGGAAGGTATTACCCCGTGGGATGATTGAAGTGACCCTCAGTGCCAAGGTTGAACCAGGCACCTATATGGCATTTGGTAGAAGCGGATCTGATGCCGGGAGCTCCATGATTGGTGGTGATGTGACTCTCGCTTGGTATGACACAGTCACCAATGCAGGCATGGCTATTGACTACAACCTGAATGGGTATATACAGGTACGTTTTACACCTCAATTTATTTTATATTTGTGATTCATCTTGACAAAAAATGGGTGACCCCAATCAGGTATGGTCGGTCAGGTGGTGTTTTTTGGGAACACTTTTTGAAGATTTTCAACAAATTTCACAAAAATTTGTAAAAAAATAGAGGATTTAGAAAAAATGGGATCATTCAGGCCCATAGAACAGGGTTTTAGATTTTGTTGTTACCCAAGTGTGTGGTTGTTTTCATATGCAGACATGTTCTGAAATCTAAATAAATAAAACTGAAGGCATTGTTATTTTTTCGTAGAACAGGGTTGTAGATTTTGTTGTTAGGGAAAGAAAAAAAAGAGAGTTGACTTGCCCTTTCCGACCGACCCTAATTATTGGAAATCTAGGGTCGCTATTTTTTTTATTTATAACTTTTTTTTTTTAAAGTAAAAAATAATAAAGAAAAAAAGAAAAAAAAAGAAAAAATTGAAAGAAGCAGTAGCACATAACAATAAAAAAACCGAAAACGTGCTTTTGAGTAGTATCTGCTTGTTTAAAAATATAATTTAAAAAAAAAAAAAAATCTTTAAAACGTGTTTTTGTGTAGTATCTCCCTTTTAAAATTTAAAATTTAAAAAAACATAAAAATTGACCGTCCGACCCAGACACTGGCCCTCAAAGGGCAAGTCAACTTTTTTTTTGGGGGGGGGGGGCCTTACCCAAGTGTGTGGTTGTTTTCATATGCAGAAATGTTCTGAAATCTAAATAAATTAAACTGAAGGCATTGTTATTTTTTCTCTTGTGTAGTACGATTATACATATATTCATATAAAATGTTATAAACTGTTTTGAAGAAAAAAACTTTCAAGAAAATATGGTCTTTCCCAAACAATGATCATTATTGCAAACACCAACATCTTATTAATGCTGGCTTACTTGTATAACGATAACAATTTCCGCAAAGTGTTTTTACTTTTAAACTGCCTTTTCTAGAAAACTAAACAAAACTAAATTTGAAATTACTGTTTCTTTATGACTGCAGTGTTTTAGTGATTTTGGTACTTCCTGTACCCACCAATGGATTTGATAAGTGTAACAATAACCCTCATTGCAAACAGCAACATCTAGTAATATTACTTCATTGTTGAAAGATTATCTCAACAAAAGTGTGTTCACATGCAAATTGCATTTGTGTCTGTGCTTGTTTATGTTATAACGTTTCAAGAGTAAACCAACATTGCAAAAAATAATTTTGTAACAATTGTTTGTTTGTGACTGCAGTGTTCTGGAGGTATGGGTGCTTGCCCCGATGAGCTCACCAGTAGAGGTGGTGTAAATGATGCGCAGATCATGAGCTCATCCTTCCTTAATGGGGTCAGCTCTGTCACTTTCAGGCGACGTCTTAATACAGGTAAGATGGTTGGTAATGTCATTTTTTACCATTCGCATAGAAGAGGATATTTGTCAGCATACCTTGTTTAGGCTACTAAAAGAAAACATGATCTACTATCCCGACCGACCCCCTTTTTTAATTTTTAAACACCAGTCTTTTTTTTATTAAAAAAATGAAACTTTTTTTATTGAAAAAATTGAACATATTTTAAACATATTTTTGACACATTTTTTGAAAATTTGAAAACTGTTGAAAATTCAAAAATCTTTCCCGAAATGTTTGGAACCCCCACCCCCCCAAAAAAAACCAGATCAACTGACCCTACCTACGTCGCCTTATAGAGTCCAATAAATGTGTTGAAATATAAAGAAAATGAAGGAATGATGATTTGTGAAATCGTATCTTGTGAATGTTAGGCCTACTAATCTTCAATAAGGCATCATTTCAAAGATTTCAATGTGCTTGTTCAACTTATATCAGTAGCTAAGCATGGAGTCAACCTCCAAGTCAACCTCCAACATGTACTATTTGATGTGACTGGTCACATTTATTGTAATGTTTTTTTTCTCATGAACAATTTCTAACAGCTCTTAGTATCGCCTATAATATGCCGATTGGTTGCCAACAATTACTAATAAACCTCCTTGTCCCCTAGGCTATCTGTTGGAAGGAAGCCAAGAGACCCAATGACATCATAATTCATGCATTGATGTGAAGGATGTCATTCCTAGACTCTGAATAAGACAGAATGGTCCTGTTTTTTCCCTGCTGCATTTTGGCTTGATTACGTCACCTACCGCAGGCATATTTGGGCACGAAGTTTGTGCCCGCATATGCGCTGGGGAGTTAGCTCAGTTTATAGGGGGACAGACTGGGGTGCGGATGGTCCCGGGATCAAATCCCAGGGGGTGCTTGGTGATTTTTCGGGTTAAAAAATTGTTCTTTTTCCCCCTCCCCCGATACACACAAAAAACATAGCCGTGGGAGTTAGGGTTAAATAGCCCATCCCTGCACTAAATCTTATGGATATAAGATGTTTGCAATATCTGCCTCAAGGTTGGGAAATATTTACATAATATTGAATGGCTTTGAGCATGATACAAGAATACATTTTTATAGCGAGTGCAATATATTCTTGTTTCACACGAAAATAAGATTTGTTTTGATTAAAAATCAATCAATCATCCTGAACTAACTTTATTCTCAGCGAAATATTCAATACATAGTTTTATTGTACCGTTTTGGAGGCTCATATAAATGATAATATTAGTTATCCCTTGTGTGTTCACGCAATATTATATCGAGGGTTGAGCGCCAGAAGGCCGTAACTCAACTTTTGGGCAAATGGATATATTGGTACAAAAATAATCCATATAACCTTGATTTTCAGAACCATAAAGAGATAACTCATAAACACTCTGAATTTGACTAAAATTAGAGTTATAAGTTGGGTGCTACGGTGTATTGTAATAGGAGTCCCAAATATTTGAAAGTCGATTATCTCAAAATAGCATTTCTTGAGTTACGGCCTTCTGGCGCTCAACCCTCGATATCAAACTACGCAAGAAATATATTTAGACATGGTTCTTCCCAAATTCCTTTGCAAATATTCTGGAAAGCCTACAACCATCATATATCTCATATTTTATAACAGTCAGTTTTGTTGTTCCGTTTGTGTTAATTTCTTATAGGAGATGCAGTTGACAAGTTAATACCCATAGACCAGCCCATATATGTGATATGGTCAATAGGTTTGATTGGCCCCCAAGGACTGGCAATGCCGCATAGCCCGACGATGAGAGTTCAAGGTAGGCCATCAAAAAAAGTTGTTTGCTTGCCCTCATCCGAACGACCGTGTAAAACAGTCCCGACCGTGTCACTTTTAACCCTTTTTTTTACAAAGAAAAAACAAAAACCTTTTTTCTTCTTCATAATTTTTTTTTTTTTGTAGCATATTTAGAGATTTTTGGTTTGATTTTGTGAGCCTATGTAAGATAATTGTAATATTTTGTATTTAGGGCTCACCCCCTATGGTAGAACAGCCCCTTGATCATAGGGTCACCATTTGAAAACATTTAAAGAAAACACAGCATATTATATAAACTGAGATTAATATGCCTTGCATAGTGATGTATATTAGAACTCTATGCCTTTAGCACTATATTGTATTATGTAAACTTTACTCGTCTACCGAGAAGTTGAACCAACATACATACATACATAATCTTTATTCACGATACACAGGTCAACATAAAATAGCTGTTTTTCACTGAGGCCGTGATAAAGTCAATATTTTACATAATACCCCTAAAATTACACAATAAAAACAAATATCTTAAATCTTATCTAATACAGCATATAATAAAACAAAATTTCAAAAATTGTACATTTAAATATGGATAATTACAACTGACACATTCGCTTAAGATGGTTGATAAATATACTAAGATTGGGGAGACTTGAATATTTTGGTCAAGTGTGTTCCATTCAATGGCACCCCCTATAAGAAAAACTGCATATTTAATAATTGGTTTTAGGTTTAGGAATAATGACATTATACTTACTCCTGCATAAATTGTAATTATTAACATCATTTTACAAAAGTAAATCATTCAAATATGAGGGTGCAGTATCATTGATTATTCTATATAACAAAATATTACAATAAAATGTTTGTCTACTATCAAGTGGTAACCATTTAAGTTTAATACGAGCTTCACGACTAGGTGTGTCCCAAGCTACTCCACAAATAATTCACTCTTATTATTTACTGATTATTTTTGCTGATTGGTTTATCCAAGATGATCAGATAGAATTGAATAACCCATTTCATATATCATTGTTGTTCTTACAAAACCTTGTATGTTTTTGAGCCCTTCAACATGTATAAAGTAAAACTGCATAATGGGTATGTATCGGAAGTGTTCCTTTACACATGTTCAGGGGCAAGAGCACTTACCAGGTTGTGATAGATGTGTTTCTGGTCCTTGAACATGTTTAGAGCAGACTGCTCAAATGTTATACATGGAAAGAGTTACTTTATACATTCTGAATAGCCAGATGGAGATACAACAAGGTTTGACAGAATAGCGGCAATTTTACAGGGTTGCACAAAGTGCGGGAGCAGGGAGCACCGCTCCAGGGAAATAATGGGCAGAATTGGGAAATAATGCCAAGTGGACAAAGATCACTTTTAGTGGGTAAACTGGGTGAAAAAAGATGAAGAGAAATAAATGCAACTTTGTGTAATATGAGCTGTCGTTGCACAGGTATACTAAAGTGTTTATTGTTTTATTGCTTTTCCACAGTTCCAACTTACCCCCCCCCCCCCCCCCCCCCATTTAAAAATAAATAAATTAGTTACAAAAATTAGAAAACAATTGACAATTCTAGCTTTAAAGGCAATTTTTTTTAGCGCTCTGCGCATATTTTCGTACTAAATGAGGTTTAAACTTAGACAAAATTTGACAAACTTAGCGTAAAATTCTTTTCAAGTGTAAAATTATTACTATGGTATTGGTACATCTAAACAACGCTATAGCTAATTGTAATCTGATTTGTATCAAACCTGTAAGTGTAGGTGGGGAAATGTTAAGCTCAAAACCTTCCTCCTGGGGAAGAATCAACTTTGTGCAACCCTGGCAATTTAACCCAATTCCCATAATTTGTATTCACAGGAAGTCTTCAGATTCACTTTGGTCGTGAAACAACCCAATGTCCAAGCCTTGTTCCTGGAGGGCCCACCAGAGGTCCCTCTGTAGGACCACCGGGCGGAGGAGGAGCCATGAGCTGGAAACAGAAGTGGATAGGAGGAGAAGGTATTGAGTATTTCAGGGCTGACATCGGTGTATCTGGAGGGGAGAAAGGATATGAAGGAATTACAGGTAAGATTAGTATCTTTATCAATTGTAATTGGCCATACTATTGCCTTAATATGCAACCATTTTGTGCATGTTGATGTTTTGTTTGAACCTCTCTGGTGTTACATCATGAATTGCAACCAGGCCCGTAACTATAGGATTTATTTTATGGGGGGGGGGGGCATTTTTTCTGGAAAAGGTACATTGGTACCCAAAAAATCATAAAAAGTCCTTTTTTTGCAGACAGCCCGAGAAACTTGAGAGGGGGGCCCGAAGAAAATGCTTTACACAAAAAGGTACATTGGTACACAAAAATGGTACATTGGTACACACAAAAAGGTACAGTGTAAAAATCTTTTGGGGGGACTTCCACCTTTTCTGAGTGCCAGACTGACCTTTCTTTTAATTTCAAAACATTTTTTTGAACATTTTGGACTTTTTTGTGTGGACATTTTGGAAATATTTTAGACATTTTGAGGAAAAAAATGACAATTATGAGTACACACCACTAATAAATTCCCCATTGCTTACTGTGTAAAATGGACCATGATTATTCGCCATTTTCTCGCTTATAAAGCAACTGGTTGCTTCAACTTTGCATTCTGTGTGAAGATCATGGTCTTGGCTTTCCTGTAAACAACAACAAAATATAAGTTCAAGGCAAAATTTTCGAGATATGCGCCGTCAAAGATACACATGTTTGTAGATTGCCCAGGCCTAGCCTAGGTCTAAGCAATTCTAATCAATTATCTGAAGTCTCTAAAATGACTAAAAAATCATAAAAAATTGGTCAAAGAAGAAAATTTGCACTGATATTGTTTGATAATCTTCATTTAATAATCATCTGATCAAAAGTTTGGCCAACAACACTATTTTTGAAGCATTTTTATATATTTCACTTAGAGGAGTGTCATCCCAACCAATTCAACAAGCCTTTCGTGGACTCTTCCATTATTTATTTAGTGGTGTGAATCCTTCAGCTCTTTATATTTTTGAAATTATATTTTTTTCTGTTAGGTTGAATATACTGCAACACATTGATAGCATTGCAACCACTTAAATCAGTTTTAACAGGCTTTTGTATGACAAAGTTTGTTTGAATTATGTTTGCTATCTACTGAAGATAGCATGCTTTTCAATGGTGAAATAACGTGCACGCGGTAAAAGTTGGTCACACAGTTTGTTTTTATTTCTTGAACTTTCAATGCCTTTGTAGCATGAATTGACCAGTTGTAATGATAGTAATGAATATATATTACAAATTTAGAATGTCTATAATATCCTTTTTGTGTATACTGAGATGTAACCGGGGGGGGGGGGGGGGGGGGGGCAAGTGACACATTTAGTTGTATATGAAATTATGGGAATAGTTCAAATTAGAAGAAGAAAAAAATTCCGGGGGTTACCTGTCCTGTATGTAAGACTCCATGACAGAGGCTGCAAGAGACACTTCATTTGCATAGAACTGGCAAATCCCTTCTTCTTTACACGCTTCTCAACCCTTAAACGAAGATCTTTGAAACAAATCAAATCCTGGGATAGGCCTAGGCCTACTGTAACACGGTTAGCCAATCTGTAATGGAATTTCAAAAAGAAAAGATATGGTATGATAATCAGGGTTTACATGTATAGATAGGCCTAACCCCTTTTCTCCCCTTCCCCTGTATACAGTATATATCCCCTCCCACCCTCTTCTCCCCACCCCTTCACCGCTAGCTAGGCACTGGCTATTACACTGCACCCTTGACTAGTCAAGTGTGAGTCTGATGATCATGATAATAACCCACGGCTATGACTAAACAGCTGGGTTTTTCATCTTTGTTTACTTCGTGTATTCGGGGAAGGGGAGGGAGGGGTTGTTGTGGAAACAAATATTTGACCTCTATCTAATATGGGATCGTTCTATGGTGGACTTACATGAATAGGGAGACCTATTACTTTGTGCAGACAGACATGGTATCATTCCAATCCAATGTTTAAATTTTGAATATCACTTGATTTGTAAAAAAGTAAGCTTATTTGAGAGTTGTCTGCATCCTCTCAAAGTTGTCTTACATACCCCTATCAGTCCTGTGTGTGAACAGACAACTTGGTCACTGTTCGATCTATCTGTTAATAAGCTTAATTACAATTTTAAAGCAGTGTAAATTGACTTTGAAAAGTAGTAGTATACTATTACTAAACCAGTGACAGTTGACTAAACCTACGTTCTTACGCGGCTGAATAGCCTGAATGAAGCAGTTTCTTGTGCTGCTTTTTTCTACACTAAATGTTCCTAAATCAATAGAAAACTTACATTAAATGGTAAATAGCCACAGAAATTCAGCGTATTATTAATTTGAAACTTTTTTTTAATCTGTTCGTATGACCATAGCAACCAGACAGCCCGTGAGATAGGCGTGGGCAATACGAAATCCCGATTTTCATAAATTAACTGGATTTCCATGTAGAGTACACACCACTAATAAATTCCCCATTGCTTACTGTGTAAAATGGACCATGATTATTCGCCATTTTCTCGCTTATAAAGCAACTGGTTGCTTCAACTTTGCATTCTGTGTGAAGATCATGGTCTTGGCTTTCCTGTAAACAACAACAAAATATAAGTTCAAGGCAAAATTTTCGAGATATGCGCCGTCAAAGATACACATGTTTGTAGATTGCCCAGGCCTAGCCTAGGTCTAAGCAATTCTAATCAATTATCTGAAGTCTCTAAAATGACTAAAAAATCATAAAAAATTGGTCAAAGAAGAAAATTTGCACTGATATTGTTTGATAATCTTCATTTAATAATCATCTGATCAAAAGTTTGGCCAACAACACTATTTTTGAAGCATTTTTATATATTTCACTTAGAGGAGTGTCATCCCAACCAATTCAACAAGCCTTTCGTGGACTCTTCCATTATTTATTTAGTGGTGTGAATCCTTCAGCTCTTTATATTTTTGAAATTATATTTTTTTCTGTTAGGTTGAATATACTGCAACACATTGATAGCATTGCAACCACTTAAATCAGTTTTAACAGGCTTTTGTATGACAAAGTTTGTTTGAATTATGTTTGCTATCTACTGAAGATAGCATGCTTTTCAATGGTGAAATAACGTGCACGCGGTAAAAGTTGGTCACACAGTTTGTTTTTATTTCTTGAACTTTCAATGCCTTTGTAGCATGAATTGACCAGTTGTAATGATAGTAATGAATATATATTACAAATTTAGAATGTCTATAATATCCTTTTTGTGTATACTGAGATGTAACCGGGGGGGGGCAAGTGACACATTTAGTTGTATATGAAATTATGGGAATAGTTCAAATTAGAAGAAGAAAAAAATTCCGGGGGTTACCTGTCCTGTATGTAAGACTCCATGACAGAGGCTGCAAGAGACACTTCATTTGCATAGAACTGGCAAATCCCTTCTTCTTTACACGCTTCTCAACCCTTAAACGAAGATCTTTGAAACAAATCAAATCCTGGGATAGGCCTAGGCCTACTGTAACACGGTTAGCCAATCTGTAATGGAATTTCAAAAAGAAAAGATATGGTATGATAATCAGGGTTTACATGTATAGATAGGCCTAACCCCTTTTCTCCCCTTCCCCTGTATACAGTATATATCCCCTCCCACCCTCTTCTCCCCACCCCTTCACCGCTAGCTAGGCACTGGCTATTACACTGCACCCTTGACTAGTCAAGTGTGAGTCTGATGATCATGATAATAACCCACGGCTATGACTAAACAGCTGGGTTTTTCATCTTTGTTTACTTCGTGTATTCGGGGAAGGGGAGGGAGGGGTTGTTGTGGAAACAAATATTTGACCTCTATCTAATATGGGATCGTTCTATGGTGGACTTACATGAATAGGGAGACCTATTACTTTGTGCAGACAGACATGGTATCATTCCAATCCAATGTTTAAATTTTGAATATCACTTGATTTGTAAAAAAGTAAGCTTATTTGAGAGTTGTCTGCATCCTCTCAAAGTTGTCTTACATACCCCTATCAGTCCTGTGTGTGAACAGACAACTTGGTCACTGTTCGATCTATCTGTTAATAAGCTTAATTACAATTTTAAAGCAGTGTAAATTGACTTTGAAAAGTAGTAGTATACTATTACTAAACCAGTGACAGTTGACTAAACCTACGTTCTTACGCGGCTGAATAGCCTGAATGAAGCAGTTTCTTGTGCTGCTTTTTTCTACACTAAATGTTCCTAAATCAATAGAAAACTTACATTAAATGGTAAATAGCCACAGAAATTCAGCGTATTATTAATTTGAAACTTTTTTTTAATCTGTTCGTATGACCATAGCAACCAGACAGCCCGTGAGATAGGCGTGGGCAATACGAAATCCCGATTTTCATAAATTAACTGGATTTCCATGTAGAGTACACACCACTAATAAATTCCCCATTGCTTACTGTGTAAAATGGACCATGATTATTCGCCATTTTCTCGCTTATAAAGCAACTGGTTGCTTCAACTTTGCATTCTGTGTGAAGATCATGGTCTTGGCTTTCCTGTAAACAACAACAAAATATAAGTTCAAGGCAAAATTTTCGAGATATGCGCCGTCAAAGATACACATGTTTGTAGATTGCCCAGGCCTAGCCTAGGTCTAAGCAATTCTAATCAATTATCTGAAGTCTCTAAAATGACTAAAAAATCATAAAAAATTGGTCAAAGAAGAAAATTTGCACTGATATTGTTTGATAATCTTCATTTAATAATCATCTGATCAAAAGTTTGGCCAACAACACTATTTTTGAAGCATTTTTATATATTTCACTTAGAGGAGTGTCATCCCAACCAATTCAACAAGCCTTTCGTGGACTCTTCCATTATTTATTTAGTGGTGTGAATCCTTATGAAAACCTGACAAACCGAATGATCTTGTGGTCGAGCACCTTATCCTTATTTGCACCTTATTTGTGTAAACAACTCTGGATTTTATAATAGACTTTTTTAAAGGTATCTTTAGCATGAAAATGACTCGAAATTTCTCCCTATTCCAGGCCTTCCCAATGAAGCCGGTATTGTCTGGTACATCAATTGGGAGTTGATACCAGTGATTCAGGTCAAGAAATATTTTGGAAATTTTGAGAAAAAAAATAACAATTATGAAAACCTAACCAACCGAATGATCGTGTGGTCGAGCACCTTATCCAACTGATTTGTGTAAACAACTCTGGATTTTATAAATAAAAAATTTTTATGGTATCTTAATTCAGCATGAAAATGACTCGATATTTGTCTCTTTTCCAGGCCTTCCCAATGAAGCCGGTATTGTCTGGTACATCAATTGGGAGTTGATACCAGTGATTCAGGTCAAGAGATATTTTGGAAATTTTGAGAAAAAAATAACAATTATGAAAACCTGACCAACCGAATGATAGTGAGCACCTTATCCAACTGATTTGTGTAAACAGCTCTGGATTTTTTAATAGATTTTTTTTTTATGGTATCTTCAGCATGAAAATGACTCGACATTTGTCTCTTTTCCAGGCCTTCCCAATGAAGCCGGTATTGTCTGGTACATCAATTGGGAGTTGATTCCAGTGATACAGGTCAAGAGAGGCGTCAAGTACACGTTTGATGTGTTTGGAGGAGACAATCCAGCAATACCTAATGACTATCATCCGTTCTATATCACCAGCGGTCATGACGGAGGGTATGAAACGTTAACGGATGCACAAAAACTGGTGAGAATAGTAGACATAGCACACATACAATTCAAATAATTGAGACATGTACAAAATTGGTGTCAAATGAAAGATTGCAATGAAAGATTTATTTTCCAAAAATAATTATGACAATCGGTCGATGCGTTCTTGTGTTACGGTGTTTTGAAATACTCCGAAAAATTGGTACAAACAGTCCTAACTAAAAAAACAGATGATAAATATTTATTCCTGAATCAATGTTATATAGTGCTACTATATGGCAAGCTCACTGCCCTATAGGGAGTGCACAATGTGAGGATAATCAATTTTATTTGGGTGTTTTTCAAAGTGGAGCTGCATACGTTAATGAAGGGCTTTTTTGCATAAGGGCTTACAGACCACTCCTACATGTTACTCATTTAACATTATTTATTTATCCAATTATTGTATGGCTGTCTTCATGACTTGGATTAGTGCATCCATGCACGCCAATTGAGGCACCAACAATACAAGCCACATTCCACATATTGCAAAATGAGTAACAGATAGAAGTGGATGTAGGCCCTTTTGCAACCCAGCTCTTCATTGTTGTTGTTCACTGGTGTAACGCTCTCAGTGGCAGACTCTGTGTGTGTGCATTGTGCTATGCCTAAGAATAGGTTTCGACAGAGAGGGTACTTTTCACTATAGTTTGATCAGTTCCAAATTGGCAAAGCCTCCTTACAGCAGCGAATGAATACAGAAGGACGCTTTTGTATCTCAAAAACAAGAAGTTTGGTTTTAGTGGGGTTTGGACCATACTGTAGCATTTTTCACCTGCTTGTAAATGAAGGACAAATTTCAAATTTGAAAACTGCTGACATGTGACTCATTTTGCTGGATATTTGATATTTAGTGAAAATCACTATCTGTAATAGCTACCATATGCTCTACACTTCTGGTTCTACATGGTGCACCCTTGTAAAATTGCAACCTTACACGTGGCAGCCATTGTAGATAGGACCTATTGCTCTAAACCCTTGATTCATCATGTGATGCGTTCAGTCAAAATGAGTGTGAAGTCGACAATATCACATTTTTAGTTTTCTACTTGATTGTATCGGCCATTTGCAATGTATCATCTCGCAGAGAACATCATTAAGTATGGAAAATTAATTCCAAAGATCCAAGCAAATGAAGGGTTTTCATCAAAACAATAAAAAACAAAATAATCCTTTGTTTGGTTATATCTTAAAATCGATATTTGCGACTTCCGACTCATTTCGTTTGAATCACATCAAATATGATACAATAACTGCCAACATAATCTACAGGAGTTTTTCATTAGAGATTTGTTTTCATATTAATTTAAAAAATGAGGGGGAAAAAATGAAATTTTCATTGTGCAATTTTATATTCTATTCTTTTCAGGGCACGACCGTCTATGCTGGACCAGTAGGTAAGAATCAGTGGCTTATCTACAGAATAACCCCCCCCCCCATATGATTGTTCACCATGTGTTGTGTGTATAATGTGGCATTGTTTTAAATTCTTCATACTTGAATCAATAGCTGCATTTAATTGGTGTTCACCATGAAAAGGAATCACAACATTTTATGGCACCGTTATCCAGTTATAACTATTTTGGTAAAGTTACTTATTTTTTGAAACCGAACAAAATATCAGGTATTGTACTCCATGATGCATGATATTTATGAATAAGTGAATACATGTATGAGACACAATAGCTAATTAAGCAGACAAATCAAACTTTCATACATGAAATACAAAACAATTTGTGAATTTAGCAGAGCAAAAAAAAGAGTTGGCCTTTTGTGATGATTTGATTAGCGTGTGCACCGTTATTCAATAGTGAAGTTCAAAGGAGCTTATTAGAGAAATATCACCAAACCTAAATAGGCATAAAACATGTTTTCTCTACCAATTTTAACAACAAAAATTCTTTTGAGACAGCCTCTCTGCCAAAATAAATAATCTGAGATGTTTTTGCACAGATTTTTAGAAATAAAATCCCAAAGTTGAGTTCAGGTTTTTTTTACTCACCCTGTATGTTGTTAATATATCTATGCACCACTGTTATGTATCTTGATATCATTTGGTCGTGTAATTCAACTCAATCTCACTTTTTTTCTCTCACCAACAGAGGGCTCCCTCTGTGAATGGGTCAGTAACGGTCAAGGAGGACCACCAGAAGACTACAACACTTTTGAGGAGTACCGGAATGAAGCATTGATACGAGGCTGCAATGGCCGAAGGAATGGCGTGTTGGAGTGGACTCCTGATGCAAAAACCCCACAGGTTGTCTATTATCATGTAAGTTTCAAAACATTTACCATCTATTTGAATTTAACACTTTCCACGCGGCAGGCATCATCTGCAGACGACATTCCAAACTTTCACAAAATGTCTCAAAAATGTCAAAATTATTGAATTTCATCACCATATTTGGAATGACCATGGGAAATGCATTGAACAAATAAGTACAAACATGGATATGTCAATGTATTGTTTAAAATACTGTCTAAAATTCAAAAAGTTATGGTATTTCATTGATAATATGGATGAAAATATGTTTTTCTATTCAATTCAACTATCAACAGGTATATTATTATTGATTTGATTGATTATGTTCAATGACACACTGAATGAAGGTTCTAATAAAAGCACTCTCTTCACATGAAAAAGTGGCCAAAGCTGAATTTGAACATGCCCGAGTAGATTTGATAACGGAAGCTCCAAAATGGATAGAAAAAAATCTTATGGCACATTAAAGATAGCTGAACATGATTATAAATATTTTTGCGAACAATTTTTATATTTTTCATGGCCAAAAAAAAAATCATGTTTCACAAGGGACACTTTTTTTGACACACCATGTAGAATCCTTGATTTTGATATTTTTTACTGTTGTTACATTTACAGAGTTACACTATGCCGAACATTGGATGGAAGATTAGAGTATTTGACAAGTTCCCCGATCCTCCGCCAACAGTGAAATCCCCACCTGGAGGCAGCGGGTCCAGACTTGTCATCTCCATGGTAACGGTCATCATGGGTTGCTTGGTAACGATAGTCCTGTTCCATTGAGAAGATTATGGTATAGGTTTCATGACAGTGGTGTAAGACAGTGAGCCCATGTCTCACGTTTCAAATCTGAGCAATGAATTCAACTTGATCAAAGGGATCTATTTGACCCACAAATTCAGTGACTTTTTATAATTGAATGAATTCAGTCAAAATGGACTTCAGTTTGAAATTCCATTTAGACCATTTAATTCTTTTTAGTCTGTTATGTTGGTTATTCTTTATCTGATGGTATTCAAAATGCCAATCAAATGTTTTTAAATCATATCATCCATGGTATCTCAAGTGTGTGGATAATGTCAGTGCTTTCTCTAGTCTAGTCATGACACAGTATTTTCACATTCTTCTTTGATCTCGCAGGAACAAAAAAAAGTATGCATGCGATGCGATGGAATTGATTAAATACACAGCCATTTTCTTATGCCTGACATCATGGATACTCGTTGCCAGTACCTATACAGGTACTGTATGTTCAGTACTGGTAGCGTGGGTACTGTTAAAGTACCCGTTAAAGTACCACCAAAGTAACTGCACGGTACCAGTAACTCTGCTACTACTGTGTGGCTACTTGGGTTGTACCGCACAGGTACTGCACAGTTCTCATACAGGTACTATGCATACAATACCTGTACAGGTACTGGCAGCCAAGTGGCCAGAATACTAGGCATAAGAACATTGCTGTGTATATAATACACTGACATCATCCCCTAGTAAACTTGAGTTGACACATTTATAATATAAGTATAAATGGGCTCAGCTCCTTTTTAAAATTTCAAAATTAAGTTGAATATTATGCATGTCATTCAAAAAGTGTTTATTTAATCTAGTAATCACTGTTATAGAGCCCCAGTTAACTTAACTTGAAGTAGAATACTGTAAAAGTGGTAATTTTTGTACAATCATTTTTGTGTTTTGCTGATTTTTAACTGTTTTACCCGGGGGGGTTTTAAAATACGAATTTAAAAATTCATGATTTGTAGCTTCATCAAATAGACCTATACACAAACAAAAAATTGTGTGTCATTATTTTCGCAGTAGCTGTGTCGAGCGTGAAAAGCGTGAAAATAAATGTAGCACAGAAATTTCCACTTTTACAGTAGTAAACCCCAAGTGACAAAGTTGGGCTAATTAGTTACTTAACTTGTAGTTTAACGTAACTTGAAGTGGGGACAAAGTTGGGCTGATAAGAGGACTGTTAAGTTACTTGACTTGTGGTTTAATGTAACTTGAAGTGACTTATTAGAGTGATGTCACCTAAGTGACACAAGTATAATGACGATGAGATTTGTTACAGTACTGAGGCAATCAGAATAGAATATTTTTACGTATAATGTGTTCGTTTTGTTGGAGTGGGTTAAAATCAGGATATTTGTATTCAATCTTTTTATTATATGTGTGTGTATAATGTTGTCTATAACTTACTTAATCTTTATATGTATTGCAATATATGTGTACAGCCACAGCAAAAGGGTGCAGTTGTCTATCAAAGAATAAGTTGAGATTTAAATACCAAAAAAGGAGGTTTTTGAATGCTTCAAAATGACACCTTTGTGATTAAGCTTGGATACTGCTATCTGATTTTATGACAAAAAATGACTGTAAAATTGTCTTTATTTTCTTTGTTTTTTCATGCCTAATTCCATCAATATTTCAAAATGCATTTTACCAACAACTACACCCTTTTACTGCGACGGTTGACAGACATGTGACAAGACGTTCAAACGTGGTTAAACGTCCCATTGATATTGTTTGCTTCCAGTAGATTCCAAAATAAATATTTAACTGAACATTCCATTTCAATCAGTTGAAAATTAATGCCCGAGTTGGATGGACATGACGTCAATATAGCAGCACGAATTATTAGTCGATAGGCCTATCAATAACCAGACGATTGGTACCAAGTGCGAAAAGTTGAAGTGGAGGTCTAATGATCAGAGCGTGTGAAGGGGTTTGTATAACAACAAAGGACAATTGGTGCCTACTGTATCCATTGTAATATCAATGGGACGTTTAACCATGTTTGAACGTCTTGTGACATGTGAGACGTTATGAAAGAAGTTTCCTTTTGTTAAGTGTGATTTGAACATTACAAATAAAGTATGAATGGTGAGGAATGTACCTGTCTAAATATTTGATTCTAATCCTGGACTCATTGAATTGAAGAAGGAATATGTTTCACAAAGTCTGGGTTTGTCAGGCCCATATAACAGAGTTGTGTTACACAGGAGTGACATCAGTGAAAATTCAAAAGGCAAAATTGTGAGGAAAAGGAGGAGGGAGATGAGAGGCAAAAGTTTGTCAAATCAACAATATTGTAATTTTTCGGGGTTTCGTCACATTTCAAATCCCCAAAAAGCAAATGAATGAACGAGCAATATTATTTTATGGCTATGTCTTTGTGTGAAAAGGATTTGTTTGTGTGTGTAAATACAATTTTATTGGTTGTAAATCTTTTAGAAAATAATGTTTCCACTATAATGTATTATGTGATGTATTTTAAAATCTTATATAGTGGATGTGGTTTTGGATGTCGATACGCACTATATATTATGAGACGATAATATATAGTTTGGAGCGGGCTTAATTCATTCAAATGATAATACCTTCAGTGCGTATAGTTATCGTATAGTCATCGCGTTAAGATGGTCAAACTTTGGATTCGCCAATTTTTTAAAGGAGCAAATTTGTTGCTGTCTGATTCAAATAAATCTAACAAAAAACATTATTTTTACGATAAAAGATAAAAATAACTAATAAACTAAATAAGAATGATATAAAATATAGTTCGTAGCTGTTTTGCTATATATGTTGGTCTTTTGGCGGCCATACACGACGACACAAATATGGTACAGCCTATACATTATGAGACCAACAAACAAAATTATGGCAAAACAGCTACAAACTATATTTTATTCTCTATATATAGAATGAAGAGCTTTGACATGAATTACTGCCTTATGGAGCTCGTGTGGCCGAGTTTTATAAGTGCAGGACTCATAAACTGTTTGTAGCAAAACAGCTATAAACTAGATTTTATTCTCGGATTTGCGGCGGCCATACACGACGACACAAATATGGTACAGCCTATACATTATGAGACCAACATATATGGCAAAACAGCTACAAACTTTATTTTATTCTCTAAATATAGAACGGAGAGCTTTGACATGATTTACTGCCTTATGGAGCTCGTGTGTCCGAGTGTTATAAGTGCAGGACTCATAAACTGAAGGTTGTGAGTTCGAGCCCAGCCACAACCAACGAGTTTGTGTCCTTTAGCTAGGCACTTTAATCTGCATTGCCTGCTAGGGGTTATACTTCTGGGAATGTTTCTTTATTGTTTGTTTGTATTTCGTAACTTGGCGCTGAATTAGATGTTGCATGGTTTATTAATGTAAATTAATACAAATGCTTTGATAAGGCCATACAAAGAAGAAGGTCTGTCTCAGAAGCCCGCCCGCATTGGTATGTGAAATGAGCTACGGCGCGTAGGTCTATGCGCTGGGGGCTAATTTTTTTTAAATTTTTTATTTTATTTTTTATTTTTATTTAAAAAAAAGAAGAGTTTAAAAAAGATCTCTGTGAGCTTGGATAAGCAACAACAAAAATAGAAAGAAAAACAATTGCATACCTCATAGTCATAGCCTATTTTCTAAATAAAAAAATCGCACAGCACTTACCTTTTTTGTACAATGTTTCTGAGACAGACCTTCTTCTTTGTTTGGCCTAAGATTTAATTAAATTACTCATAGTATTGCAAGTAGGCTTTATTGTAAAGATAAAATGTTTGGTAGGTATAATGAGCTGCCCTCTTTCAGAAATTGGGAGGACTCTTAAATAATAATTATTCTTAAACAGCTAAGAAAGTTTAAGCAATCTCATTGGTTCTCAGAGAAATCGGCGACATCTAGATGAGACAATAGAACACAGGGAGGTGGGGCTTACGTTTTAACAGCGCGCCCGACCTTCACAATGCGTGGTTTGCTCCATAACGCGCACTTCTGCAGTGCGTCTTTAGCACTTTTCCTGCGTTTATGCCGGCGCTGCGACGCTTACGCATGGTTTACTCATCGCATGTGATTGGATGGAATGTTTGTGGGCTATTCGATCCTAGCAGGGGTAAAAGTTGTCAAATGTGGACAATAAAATGTACTTATTTCTTTGATAAATGTCTAAAGTATGATTGTTTAAGAATGAGAATAAAGGTATTGTTTTTAGACCATACCCGCGTTATATTGTCTGACATAAATGCGTTCGATAGTATTATTTTTTGCGTAGAACAACTCCGCCTGCGGCGTCGTTGTTCTACTTAAAATAATACTATCGTCCGCATTTATGTCAGACAATATAACACGGGTACGGTCTAAAAACAATACCTTTATTCTCTAAGCAGTAAGCCAAGGCTGGTCCTTGCCAAAATTGTAAAGTACATAATGCTCATCCAATTGCGTTTAAAAGCTGTAAGAAAGGCAATAATATGATTGGCTATTCAGATGATAATTTTAATGTAAAATGCTGTAAGAAAGTAGTCTGTCAAAATAAATTATCTCTGTGTAGCATTTGTTATTATTATAATATGTAAAAGTATATTTTTATACACTTTTTAATATAGATAAAAGTATGAAATTAATTTGTGTTGGTAGGATATAATTTAGTGTTTTTCAAACTTTGGCTTTTAACATGAATTAACTATACATGGTCATGTGTAGCATGTGTTATTGTATAATATGTAAAAGTATATTTTTATACACTTTTTAACATAGATAAAATTACAAGCACCATGAAATTAATTTGTGTTGGTAGGGATATAATTTTTTCAAACTTTTGCTTTTAACATGACTTGACTATACATGGTTATGTATAGCCCCGGAACTGCATTTTCCCTGTAAAATCCAGGTACAAGAAGGCTTTGTGTTGAGACCAAAAGACAGCCAATGTTCTCCTCACGTCCCTCTATTTGGGCGCCATCTTTAAAAAATGGCGGACCAAATCAGGGACTAGGAAAATAACATGTCCAAAAATTGAACAGAAGTTTTGTGGAAATCCATAACACGTCTAGTCACAACTGCGCAAGTGTACCCAACAACAACACAGAAGCACCCGATTGATCAACTTTGAACTGTATCGAGTCGCGTCGTACGATCGACATGCTGTGCTGTGGGAGATAGATGAGCGCGCACTATTGCATCACAAGATGCACAGCGCTGCGTGAAACCACCGGCACAGTGTGGCGTGTTGGTGCTTGAATAAGCTCATGTTTATTCATAAGTTTTCAGCGCACACTTTTGGAACTGTTTGTTTTTCAGTCCCCTTGCAGGGAAAAGGAAAGGATGATAATGGTCAGTGTGGGCATGTTTTGCATCCAATAATTTACATGGTTGCTTTACAAGACTGTGCATGTATAGCGTATAAAAACATACACAATTGAAAACAGGTAGAACAATAAACTATCTATATTCATAAGGTATGCATGATATTAGTACCATTGATCAATATAGGTGTATGGTTTAAATTTAAATTTTGTTCGGTTTTTAATATAGTTATGTCCAATGCAAATTCAAAGATAATTAATTATTTTTTAAATGTGTAGTAAATCAGTTTTGTAATGTGTTATGAACGAAGTGGTGCTGGGCATCAAATAAAGACATGTGTTTAGTATATATTGTGTTAAAATGGATGTTTTTTTATTATATTGTGGCCAGTGGCACTATATACTGGCGGCACTATGGGGGGGGGGGGGAATCCCCCAGTCACAAGTAAAATGAATAACATGTTGATCGTCCCCGCCCTCACCGATTTTTGGAGAATTTGAAATATTGTTGTTATTTTTTTATTAGCTTTATAACATTAGTTCATATACTGATGTCATGAAAAGAGATGTATAGAAGTGTTTCAGTAGTATTTATAAACACATTGCACAGTAACGCCACACCATGTGATCTGTTTAGGTCAATTCAATTCAATCAATTGTTTCAAAAAAGGGACGATCATATTAATTAATACTGATGAAAGAATAATCTTAGCGAATCAATCAAATAAGTGATGGCACCTCTCGATATTTGAAAACTTGAATTCCAGTAGATTCCGAAATAAATATTTAACTGAAGATTTCATTTCAAATTAATGCCTGAGTTGGATGGACATGACGTCGATAGGCCTAATCGATAACCAGACAATTTGTACTACCAAGTGTAAAAAGTTAAAGTGGAGATCTAACGATCAGAGCGTGTGAAGGGGTTTGTATGACAACAAAGGACAATGGTGCCTTTTGTATTCATTGTAATATCAATGGGACGTTTAACCATGTCTAACGTTTAACCAGCCTAGGGGTAGGGAATTTAGGAAATAACAAAAAATAATGAGGGCCTCTACGTTTTTACATAATGAGGCCAAAAGCTTCAGCAATTGGAATTTCACACATAAATGAATAGTAACAAAAATAACATAATAACCAGAGATAATCGACTTGCTATTGACTAAACAATCTCTGCACCGGACCTTGTGCACAGTGATGAATTGCTGTAGTACCATGCTTCCTATCTCTATAGTACGGAAGCACTGAAATGATGTGTTGATGAGTTGACGCGATAAATGATGATATAATTGACGACATAACTTTGAGTTAACATGATTGTCCACATAATTGATAATATCAAGTTGTCACAATAATTGACAACTTAATCAGTGGCGGCACCAGCCTCATAATTTTTTAGGGGGAAAGAATTTGTTTAGGGGCCATGAAAAAAAATGATGCACGCAAAGTGCGAATATTTTATGCTTAAATTGTCAAATTTGGTCTAGTACTAACTAATTTGGTAAGAAAATGCGCGCTTGCGCACACATTTTAGCTGTTTTATGCTAAAATTGTCAACATTTGGTCTAATTTAACCTAATTTAGTACGAAAATGTGCGCACAGCGTGGAAAAAATTGCCTTTTTATGCTAAAATTGTCTATTTTTTTCTAACTTTAACTAATTTGAAATTATTTTGGGGGTGGGGAGCAAACAAAAATTGGGGGGGGGGGGAAATGCTTGCCCCCTGTAGTGCTGCCACTTAACATAATTTCGACTTGATGAGTTGACAAGAAAAATGACGATATAATTGACGACATAATTTCGAGTTGACATGATAATTGACTACATAAGTGATAACATAATATCAAGTTGACACGATAATTGACCACATAATTATGATTTGATGAGTTGACGAGATAATTTTGAGTTGACATGATAATTGACGACATAATTGATAACATAATATCAAGTTGTCACGATAATTGACAACATAATTACGAGTTGACATGATAATTGACGACATAATATCAAGTTGTCACGATAAATGACAACATAATTACGAGTTGATGAGTTGACGCGATAATTGACGACATATTTGACAACATAATTTCGAGTTGACATGATAATTGACGACATAATTGATAACATAATATCAAGTTGACATGATAATTGACCACATAATTATGATTTGATGAGTTGACGAGATAAACGACGACATAATTTTGAGTTGACATGATAATTGACGACATAATTGATAACATAATATCAAGTTGTCACGATAATTGACAACATCATTTCGACTTGATGAGTTGACGAGATATATGACGCCATAATTGACGACATAATTTCGAGTTGACATGATAATTGACCACATAATTGATAACATAATATCAAGTTGTCACGATAAATGGCCACATAATTACGAGTTGATGAGTTGTCGCGATAATTGACGACATATTTGACAACATAATTTCGAGTTGACATGATAATTGACAACATAATTGATAACATGATATCAAGTTGACACGATAATTGACCACATAATTATGATTTGATGAGTTGATGAGATAAATGACGACATAATGTTCAGTTGTCACGATAATTAACAACAAAATTGATAACATAATATCAAGTTGACATGATAATTGACCACATAATTACGAGTTGACGAGAAAATGACGACATAATTGATCACATAATTTCGTATAGACTTGATAATTGACCACATAATTGATAACATAAATAACATAATATCAAGTTGTCACGATAATTGACCACATAATTACAACTTGATGAGTTGACGAGATAAATGGCAATATAACTAACGATATAATTTCGAGTTGACATGATAATTGACGACATAATTGATAACATAATATCAAGTTGTCACAATAAATGACCACATAATTACGAGTTGATGAGTTGACGCGATAATTGACACGATAATTGACGACATAATGTCCAGTTGTCACGATAATTAACAACATAATTACGACTTGACAAGTTATTCTGGGCTGATTTTAGTGTTGACGGTCACAGGCTGCTCTGAGCGCACCGGTACACCAACGTATTCTTCTTGTGCGACGCGTTTTAATGTCAAATTTTATAAGTTATTCTAAATAAATATTGATGTCTCAGTCTTGATTGCATGTGCCCATTTTGCTATCTACTGAAGATAGTAAGGAGGTTCATATTGTGCCCATTTTGCTATCTACTGAAGATAGTAAGGAGGTTCACATTGTGCTCATTTTGCTATCTACTGAAGATAGTAAGGAGGTTCATATTGTGCCCATTTTGCTATCTACTGAAGATAGTAAGGAGGTTCATATTGTGCCCATTTTGCTATCTACTGAAGATAGTAAGGAGGTTCACATTGTGCTCATTTTGCTATCTGCTAAATATAGTAAGTAGGTTCTCATTGTGCCTATTTTGCTATCTACTGAAGATAGTAAGGAGGTTCACAGTGCCCATTTAGCTATCTACTGAAGATAGTAGGGAGGTTCACATTGTGCCCATTTTGCTATCTACTGGAAGATAGTAAGGATGTTCACATTGTGTTCATTTTGCTATCTGCTGAAGATAGTAAGGAGGTTCACATTGTGCCCATTTTGCTATCTACTGAAGATAGTAAGGATGTTCACATTGTGTTCATTTTGCTATCTGCTGAAGATAGTAAGGAGGTTCACATTGTGCCTATTTGCTATATACTGAAGATAGTAAGGATGTTCACATTGTGCCCATTTTGCTATCTGCTAAATATAGTAAGTAGGTTCACATTGTGCCCATTTTGCTATCTATTGAAGATAGTAAGGAGGTTCACATTGTGCTCATTTTGCTATCTACTGAGATAGTAAGGAGGTTCACATTGTGCCCATCTTGCTATCTACTGAAGATAGTAAGGATGTTCACATTGTGCCCATTTTGCTATCTACTGAAGATAGTAAGGATGTTCACATTGTGCCCATTTTGCTATCTACTGACGATAGTAAGGAGTTTCACATTGTGCCCATCTTGCTATCTAATTATGTCTGACTGTAACAAAATAGATCATGCTTCTAACTTCATCGACGCGCTATATGAAAGAGAGCAGCGCGCTGAAAATGCCATGCTAAGAGCAGCCCGTGACCATTCACCCTTCAAATCATCATCCGTCGGCTGCAGAGCAGGCGACTACAAGATTTCTCTTACATATGATGACGTGCGCGGTCGACCTGGTCTCCTTTTGACATGTGTTGGTAGGTATAGAGCATATCTTTTTGCAGGCTCTTCCTCTGGCAGCCGGAGGATGTGACCAAGGAATCTCAACTGCCGTAGCCTTACCAAATGAATAAGTGGCTCAGTGCTGGTCATGGCGTAGTGTTTGGGATGTGGTCAATCCGCCTAATATTCAGCATAATTCTGTAGCAGGAGGTGGCAAAGGCATTGATTTTATTTTCCATGTCTTGAGAGATCACCCACGACTAGCAGCCATAGCACAGAATAGTAATGCAGGTGGTGTTAAACAACTTCACTTTAGTTGAGATGGGTATTTTGGGACTCTTCCACAGGCGTTCCAGCTTCCAAAAAGCACACCAAGCCAGTGACTTTCTTCTTTTAAGGTCGCTTAAACCAGATGCCATCATAGAGCCAAGATATCTGAAATCTGACACATGTTTGATGGGATCACCGTAGACCTGAAGTGTTGGATGGGGTTGCAGTTAATAGTCATGTACTCTGTCTTAGGTGTGCTAATGATGAGGCCGAGGTCGGCTGCTGCCGCCGCTGTTCTGGCTAGCTGGGCCTGTGCCCGCGGAATTGAAGATTCCAACAAAGCAATGTCATCAGCGAAATCTAAGTCATTTAGCAACTTGGCCAGGTGACGACTGGAGCGACGAGGATGTGTTAAGACTCCCGAATCTAGCTCTGATGTGGCCTTCTTCAGTAGGTAGTCGACCAATATAACAAATAGAAAAGGAGCCAAAACATCTCATGGCAAAACTCCTGTGGAAACATCAAATGGGTCTGAAATGTTTCCATCTACCATTACAGCGCTTCTACTAGAGTTGTTGTATAGCACATTTATAGCATTGACTACAGCTTCTGGAATTCCATAATGTCGCAGTACTAAGAACAGCTCCTTTCTGTTGATGGAATCAAAGGCTTTCTTGAAATCGATAAATGTTACCGCAAGCGGGAGCTGAGTATGTGAATTTGTTGGGCACAACTTCTCCCTGGTCGAAATCCTGCCTGGTTGTTCCTCGGGATGGAGTCAACTTGGTCACGGATCCTATTTAGAAGGATCCTGTTGTATACTTTAGCAGCAATCGAGAGGGATATTCGCCGGTAATTGGTCATGAGGCTAACGTCTCCCTTCTTGGGCAAAGGAACAATAACACTGGTGGTCCATTGGCTAGGTGGTATGAGAGTCGTGTAAACTTCTGCACAGAAATTATGGATTTAATACATCTGCCATTACATCGCCGCCACTCTGGAGTGCTTCTGAGGTGATCGCACAGTCAAGACCTGCTGCCTTGTTGTTTTTCATCTGGCGTATGGCTTTCAGAGTCTCCTCGTGTGTAGGTGGATGATCTTGGATTGGCAAGTCATGATCAGCAGGCTTGGGCAGATCAGATGGTGTTTGACCATTGTCATTGTTGAGCAGAGAGCTGAAGTATTCCTTCCATTCTGCAAGCAGATCTTTGTCACTTGTAGGGGACGTACCATCTCTTTTCTTGACCTTGATGCTCGGCTTTTGATCTTTCCCTGAGAGATCATGGATAATTTCCCATGTGGTGGTGCAGTCACCTTTCATATCTGCCAATCGGAGTTCTTCCATTTGCGTGTTCAGCATTGCCAATTTGTCAGTTTTATACGACTCGTTCAGACAGGTATTAAGCCTCCTCCATCTTTCTCTGGACTGTCGAGATTTGGATATTAGATACCTTCTTTTAGCCTTATCCCTCTCTGTCTTTATTTGCTTGGTTCTGTCTGCCACCCAACTTGGCATCCCACATGGTTTGCATCTTACCAACAACCTTCTCTGCCACTTCTGATACAGCATTTTCAAACAAATCGTACCTCTCTGTTATTGGTATTGACAAGTTGTTGCACTGGAGGGCTTCAAATCTGTTTGACAATTCAAGTTGAAACTGTTCTCTTGTAGCAGCATCCTGTAATTTCTTCCAGTTGAACTTTGGCCGTTTACATGGTTTCCCTTTGGTAGTTCTTAGACTACAGATCAGGGTTTTTTTAAATCTTTTATTGTTTATCACTATCATAATTTTCACATTTCACATAGTTTCATCATGTTTACATTACATTATCGATACATGTATAATACATTTTCCTATGTTTTTCAGCATGTTTACATTGCATATCATACACATGTTTAGCACATTTTCATATACTTTTCAGCATTTTTACATTTTCATATGCTTTTCGGCATGTTTACATTCATGTTCACATAACTTTCACATTTCATGTTTACATTTCATATCAAATACATGTGTAACACATCCACATATGCTTTTTCATCGTGTTTTCATTGCATATCATTACATAACACATTTTCATATGCTTTTCAGCATGTTTACATTGCATATCATGTATAGCACATTTTCACATGCTTTTCAGCATGTTTACACATTTTCATATGCTTTTCAGCATGTTTACACATTTTCATATGCTTTTGGCATGTTTACATTTCATATCAATTACACGTATAACACATTTATATGTGCTTTCATGTTTACATTGCATATCATTACATAACACATTTCAGTATGTTTACATTGCATATGTATAGCACATTTTCATATGCTTTTCAGCATGTGTACACATTTTCATATGCTTTTCGGCATGTTTACACATTTTCATATGCTTTTCGGCATGTTTACATGTTTACATTTCATATCAATTACATGTATAACACATTTTCAATTACATGTATAACACATTTTCATATGCTTTTCATCGTGTTTGCATTGCATAACCCATTTGTATATGCTTTTCATTCACATTTTCATATGCTTTTCAGCATGTTTACACATTTTCATATGCTTTTCGGCATGTTTACATGTTTACATTTCATATCAATTACATGTATAACACATTTTCAATTACATGTATAACACATTTTCATATGCTTTTCATGTGTACGTTGCATATCATTACATAACATATTTGTATATGCTTTTCAGCATGTTTACATTGCATATCATATATATAGCACATTTTCATATGCTTCAGCATGTTTTTTTACACATTTTCATAGTTTCATCATTTCATATCAATAACATGTAGGCCTATAACACATTTTCATATGCTTTTCATCGTGTTTGCATTGCATAACCCATTTGTATATGCCTTTCATTCACATTTTCATATGCTTTTCAGCATGTGTACACATTTTCATCAGCTTTTCAGCATGTTTACACATTTTCATATGCTTTTCGGCATGTTTACATTTCATATCAATAACATGTATAGCACATTTTCATATGCTTTTCATCATGTTTGCATTGCATAACGTAACATAACCCATTTGTATATGCTTTTCATTCACATTTTCATATGCTTTTCAGCATGTGTACGCATTTTCATATGCTTTTCAGCATGTTTACACATTTTCATATGCTTTTCAGCATGTTTATTTCAACATTACACTGAGTTTTTGAAACTCAAATAATGCTATATTTTTCCAAGTAGAGACCGTTTCATTTGTCAATCTCTTTATCCAAGAAAATTTAAGAGAATCTAAAAAGTCGGGAAGGATGATCATTTTCAGACCACCTTTTTCAAAATCGTTAATGATCGTTCTTCTTTTTACCTTTTCCTTTCCTCCCCATACAAATTGAAAAAGGAGTGTATTGAGTTCTTTTATTACATGTTCCTGAAGATTCAATATGCTAGATACATATGTTAGTTGTGACGCTAATAGGCTCTTTGTGACGATGATTTTACCAATCATTGTCAAATCTCTTCCTTTCCAAGCTTTTATTATGTTTTTAAATTTCTTTATTTTTCCTTCCCAATTCTGAGGTATCTCATTAGCAGACTTAGTGCTACTAAAACTAATACCGAGTGATTTTACGTTATTATTTGGGTAAAGCTTCCATATCAGATTACACACTTTCTTTTGCCTAGTTTTGCTTGACCCAATCCACATTGCTTCAGTTTTTGTTTTATTTAACCTAAGACCTGATACGGTGGAAAATTCGTCTAAGACTTGTAAAACTATTAGTACATGCTTTTCATCCTCTATAAATACTGTCATATCATCCGCATACATAGATAAACGTACTTCATTCTTACAATAATTTCGAATTGGAAGTTCAATACCCTTAATATCTTTATGTTGCCTTATCTTACAAGCCAATACTTCAATTGATACAATGAATAATAATGCAGAGAGGGGACAGCCTTGTCTCACACCTTTGTCCAATGTGAAAAATTCTGAGACATTACCATTCTGCACAATACAACTGCTTGTACCATTATAAAATGTCTTCACCCATTTTATAAAATCATACCCAAAGTTAAGCTTTTCTAACACTGTGAAGAGAAAGTTTCTGTCTAAGCTATCAAAAGCTTTGCTGAAATCTAAAAATAATAATATCCCTTGAAGATCTTTATTTTCCGTGTATCTTAGAACATCTTCTATTAATCTAATATTTTCACCAATATATCTTCCTTTGATGTAACCAGTTTGGTCTGGATCAATTATTGTTGGTAATACAGATTGTAATCTTTTTGCTAATACCTTTGTAGCTATTTTGTAATCAACATTGACAAGAGTAATTGGTCTCCAGTTTTCTAAATTCTCCCTAGATAGGTCTTTTCCTTTGTGTAATAATGTGATAATCCCTTTTCTTTGACTAGATGCCATCATCCCAATTTCAAAACCTTCATTTAAAGAATTGACGACAAGAGATTTAATAACATTCCAGAAACATTTATAAAATTCAACTGTTAAACCATCATATCCAGGACTCTTATTGTTTTGCATATCTTTAAGTGTATTGAAACATTCATTCACTGTTAATTTCCCTTCACAACACAGTTTCTCTTCGTCATTGAGTGTAGGTACATTTATGTCTTGCTATGATAACGGATCAACAGCGTTATCTTTTGTATACAAGGACTTATAGTACGTAACCTGTTCTTTTAATAACTCATCTTGGTCTATAATTATGTTACCATTCGGTTTACACAGTGAAGTTATAGTTTTATTTACAACATTTCTCTTTTCTAAATTTAGAAAATATTTTGTATTCTTTTCTCCTTCTTGTATCCACTGTTCTTTTGATCTGACTTTTGCACCGCCTGTTTTTTGTTGCCAAGCAATCTCTAATTCCAATTTTGCTTTTACGTACTGTTCTTGGTTTTCCTTTGTATTGTTTTTACTCAACTCTATTTTTGTGGATTCCATTTTCTTTTCTAATTCCGCAAGTTTAGGTTTATCTTTATTAACTGTTGAACAGTATGCAATCGTAGAGCTTTGTATTTCATTTTTGGTCAGAAGTCACAAACTGGTCAAAAAAAAGTTTCACTTCTAATAATGTTGAGAAATGCACCAATTCTGATTAAACGGGACAAAACTTAAGTTTTACATACTTAATGACCAACAAACTATATATTGTTGGAAAGCTTAAGATTCAAGGTTTTTTATTTTTGCAAAAAAAAATCAAATTATACAGGGTGTGTACAATTTTTACAGGGTGGAACATAAAAAATTTGATCGTTTTTGCTCCTCACAAAATAGTTTGATAGTTTGTACAATTAGGGTTTAGCTGAAAATAGTCACCAAAATCAGAACAACCGCAGAAGGTGCTACCAAATTTGCTAAGAATCATTTGCCCAAAATGTACACAGGAAAAATACAGGGTGTCTAAAATTATGATGAAATAATGCATAAAATGAATGTTTGTATATAATATTCTATGAAATTTAGTTTGCATGGACCATTTAATTTAAAAGAAAATGGTTATCAAAATGAACTACATGAATATCGTTAAAGTTCCTTTTATTTTGAATACAGGGTGGTCCAAAATAGGTCTAAATAACAAATTTTTCATAAATCTATGAACAATTCTGTGAAGAAACACTTCTGGCTTTTTTAGTTAAATGTTTTACTACCCAGGGTAGAAAAGGACTGAAGAGTCACACAAATGAAATAGAGAGACTGCGATTTGGCCATTGTTTAATCAATAAAATGAATAAAACTGTGTATTTTTTACATTAAAACACTCCCTGAATTGAACATCATATTCTAGTAGAGAATGTCTAGATAACAATTCAATATTAGTATTCATAGTAGCAGGCACATGTTATTAACACATATGAGAAGTTTGAAAACTTTCCTATGTATACTTTTAAAATGGCATCAATTTCAAAAGTTCTAGTTTCCCGCTATTTTGTGTACAAACCTATGGGCGCCTCATCCACCGGCTCCTCATCCACCGCTCCCACCCTTGACTCACTCGACGTTTAGATTGATAACTTCACTGTTGCTAAACATGTGGCTTTAATTCTTTTTTTATTTGGTAGCTGGATAAATTGTCTTTAATATGATACCAAAAATGTTATGTTTTTTTGACAACTTCTATTTAAAATAGAGACACGTATCACGATTTTAAGGATTTTTTGAAACGATCCCACCTTATTTGATATTCCTATTAGTGACCTGTGACCTTTTACAAAGATCCCACATCTGCCTCTTTGATAAGTAATTCTCGTAATCTTTACAACATTGATTGATTGCATGATTTATTATATCAATATATTTTTGGTCTTTTAATAGACTATTGTTGAATTTCCACACACCTTTTCCACGATCTATAGCTGCGTTCAGACAAGCGTAAATTCGTCTAGAGTAAGATCGGATTAACGATTGTCCATGTTAAACTTCCGAGTAGTGACCGTGTGGACGGCACCCGTGTTAACTAATCCGACCTTACTCCGACCCGATTTAATCCTGAGATTTCTCAGGAGTAACGCGCTTAACACGAGCTGCAGTTAGGATTAGCACGCCCGTGTGGATGCACTTAACACGATCTCTGGCGTAAACCTTCGCCAATGATGTAATGATGCCACAAACGCAGACGATGCTGCTCATCCCTATCGGATCGTCTGCCTCGAAAAAATACCGCTGTTGCTATCAGCATAGGCATTAAATCTTGTATACCACCATCCGAAAAGAGGCGAAAAATTAGTAACAAAAAGAGAAATTTCGATCTTGAATTCATGTTTACAAGCGAGCGATAAATAAACCTAGCTGAAATAATCGAACTGACAATTTGGAAATAACGGAATAAATCGTATTGTAAACTGGAAACCAATGCTTAGTACCAGGCTGCCGAACCCCCCCCCCCCTGGGGGGTGGGGGCGGGGGGGGGGGGGGGGGGGGGGTGAACATACCAAGCGGGTACACATGCGCGTCCAAACACCTCTGAAATGGACCCTAAATGGCGTAAACCAGAACACTATTTTGATACCCCTAAATGGCGTAACACATATAGTAATGCTCAAAATAATCTTAATTCATAATCATGTGACATTCATTCAGATATGCATACATCCCTACATACATACACCCCATACAGATATGCATGTGATATGGTATATATCTGAAAAGTCACACATACAACAATTAGTACCCCTAAACGGCGATACCTCGCTGCTGTAATGGATACCCTAAAGTGCGATGCCCCCTAAAAATTACCCCTTTTTCAGAAAGACGTCGATGACGTCGTGTGGTGAAATCTGGATCTTTTTCGACGTTTTTTTTGTTGATATGTTCACTGACCGCCCCCCCCCCCCCCCCCCCCCCCCCCCGGGCCGAAAACGGGATTCGAAATAATCAGAACTCCGATATTTACCGATATTTACTCCTAAGCCCCCTGCGATGGTCGTGTTAACTTTGTCGGAAAACTTAGGAGTAACGTTGTATATATTTAGTACCGTGTGGACAACTGTGCGGAGTAGAGGGATTAATTGTGGAATTTTAATTGCTGTAGGGTCTAAATTTACGCCGATCATTTATGCCGTCTGAACATGCCTTTTTTAGTTCTAGCTTAACTTCTTAGCTGATAATCTGACTACCACTTATATGACTGTTCTATCATAATTGGTACAAACAAATAATCTAAAGTTGAAGTACACGACGGATTAATTCTTTGCCAAGTAAAACGTTTACTGCTAGGATTCATTTTTCTCCATGCATCACATAAGTTATTATTAACTCATCAAACTTTTTAGTACCTCCTGTGTTTTTGTGTTCTTGTTCTTATCTATATCTACGTTAAAGTCACCACCAATGATATCGTATCCTTATGTGTCATTAGTATTAATGACTGTATCTACTTTAGTTAAAAAGGCTTTCTTTTCACTCTCAATATTGGGCCCGTATATATTCCACATTTGGTATTTTACATTATTTATTACTGTTTCAATACAAATATATCTGCCATTAACATCTTTCAGAATTACGGATGATTTTGCTTTGAGCTTATCTGAAATTAGTGTGATTAAACCTTTGCTATGTGCAGCCCTACACACCGCATATAATTCTCCGCCCCATTCACGTTTCCATTTTTCCATGTCACTTTCAAGACAATACGTTTCCTGGAGAAACGCAATGTCATATTTCTGTGTCTTCAACCATTTAAAAACTGTAAATCGTTTCTTGTTATTACGTAAACCTCTTACATTTAATGTTATTAAGCGTATCATTTTTGATATTCTAGGAATATAAGCCTTTATCAAACACTTCGGGAAATATTCTTTGTATTTCCATTTTGTTTAAATGTTGTGCTATATATACATTATATACAATAAACATCAAATAATAGCAATTGTCAAAGTGTGGCATATTCATATTATAGATGAATGAGCCTCTTCATTTTCAGACGCCTCATCCTCCGATGAAGAAGGAGGTGGAGATAAACCTGGTGAATGACGCCGTTCTTTCTTACTACTTGTTCTTAGTTCTTCAGGTCAGTTTGATGCTGACAATCCGGTGATCGGAGTCTAATTCCACTGAATTGTATGCCATGCAGTTACGTAGGGAGTTTGTCCACTTGCTGTTGATAAGAATGTGGTCTAATTGGTGTGTTGAACCTGCTGGATGTCCAGAGACGGGATCTAGGTTGAGGAAATCCCATTTGTGAGGGACGAAGTTTGAATTCCTCACACATATCCACCAGTCTCCCACCGTTGTTGATAGTTATATCATAAAAGCAGTGACGTCCAATAACTTCAGGGTGTGTTGAATGGCTGTCTAGTCCAACTCTAGCATTGAAATCTCCGACAACTAAGTGCATGTTGTGAGTTTTCACCTGTTCCAAGTGACCCTTCTAATCAGCCCTGAATAACTCGTCAAGTCGTAATTATGTCGTCAATTATTGTGACAACTGAACATTATGTTGTCAATTATGTAGTAAATTATCACGTCAACTCATCAACTCGTAATTATTTTATCATTTATCGTGACAACTATGTGGTCCATTATCATGTCAACTCGAAATTATGGCGTCATTTATCTCATCAACTCATCAACTCGTAATTATGTGTTGACGAGATAAATGACTTGATAATTGACCACATAATTTTGTATTGACTTGATAATTGACCACATAATTGATAACATAATATCAAGTTGTCACGATAATTGACCACATAATTACGACTTGATGAGTTGACGAGATAAATGGCGATATAACTGACGATATAATGTCGAGTTGACATGATAATTGACGACATAATTGATAACATAATATCAAGTTGTCACAATATATGACCACATAATTACGAGTTGATGAGTTGACGCGATAATTGACGACATACTGTCCAGTTGTCACGATAATTAACAACACAATTGATAACATAATATCAAGTTGTCACGAAAATTGACCACATAATTACGAGTTGATGAGTTGTCGCGATAAATGACGACATAATTGACGACATAATTTCGAGTTGACATGATAATTGACCACATAATTGATATCATAATATCAAGTTGTCACGATAATTGACAACATAATTACGACTTGATGAGTTGACGTGATAATTGAGGACATTATGTTCAAATAATTAACAACATATTGATAACATAATATCAACTTGACATGATAATTGACCACATAATTACGAGTTGACGAGACAAATGACGACATATTTGACCACATAATTTCGTATTAACTTGATAATTGACCACATAATCGATAACATAAATAACATAATATCAAGTTGTCACGATAATTGACCACATAATTACAACTTGATGAGTTGACGAGATAGATGGCAATATAACTAACGATATAATTTCGAGTTGACATGATAATTGACGACATAATTGATAACATAATATCAAGTTGTCACAATAAATGACCACATAATTACGAGTTGATGAGTGGACGCGCTAATTGACGCGCTAATTGACGACATAATTGTCACGATGATTGACAGACAACATAATTGATAACATAATATCAGGTTGACACGATAATTGACCACATAATTACAAGGTGATGAGTTGACGAGATAAATGACGACATAATTTCAAGTTGACTTGATAATTTACGACATAATTGATAACATAATATCAAGTTGTCACAATAATTGACAATGCAGTTGCAACTTGATGAGTTGACGAGATATATGATGCCATAATTGACGACATAATTTTGAGTTGACATGATAATTGACCACATAATTGATAACATAATATTAAATTGTCACGATAAATGACCACATAATTACGAGTTGATGCGATAATTAATGACATAATATCAAGTTGCCAAGATAAATGACAACATAATTACGACTTGATGAGTTGACTTAATAATTAACGATATAATTGACGACATAATATTCAGTTGTCATGATAATTGACGACATATTTACGACTTGACGAGTTATTTCAGGGCTGATTTTGGTGTTGACGGTCACAGGCTACTCTGAGCGCGCTGGGTGACAAAGGGACAGAAAGTACCACCGGTACACCAACGTATTCTTCTTGTGCGACGCGTTTAAATGTCAAATTTTATAAGTTATTCTAAATAAATATTAATGTCTCAGTCTTGATTGCATGTGCCCATTTTGCTATCTACTGAAGATAGTAAGGAGGTTCATATTGTGCTCAATTTGCTATCTACTGAAGATAGTATAAGGAGGTTCACATAGTGCCCATTTTGCTATCTACTGAAGATAGTAAGGAGGTTCATATTGTGCTCAATTTGCTATCTGCTGACGATAGTGAGGTTCACATAGTGCCCATTTTGCTATCTACTGAAGATAGTAAGGAGGTTCACATAGTGCCCATTTTGCTATCTACTGAAGATAGTAAGGATGTTCACATTGTGCTCAATTTGCTATCTGCTGACGATAGTGAGGTTCACATAGTGCCCATTTTGCTATCTACTGAAGATAGTAAGGATGTTCACATTGTGCCCATTTTGCTATCTACTGACGATAGTGAGGAGTTTCACATTGTGCCCATCTTGCTTGTTAAATCTAATTATGTCTGACTGTAACAAAATAGATCGTGCGTTCTAACTTCATTTAGGCGCTATATGAAAGAGAGCAGTGCGCTGAAAATGTCATGCTAAGAGCAGCCCGTGACCATTTGCCCAAAAATCAGCCCTGAATAACTCGTCAAGTCGTAATTATGTCGTCAATTATCGTGACAACTGAACATTATGTTGTCAATTATGTAGTAAATTATCACGTCAACTCATCAACTCGTAATTATGTTGTCATTTATCGTGACAACTATGTGGTCAATTATCATGTCAACTCGAAATTATGGCGTCATTTATCTCGCCAACTCATCAACTCGTAATTATGTGTTGGCGAGATAAATGACTTGATAATTGACCACATAATTTCGTATTGACTTGATAATTGACCACATAATTGATAACATAAATAACATTATATCAAGTTGTCACGATAATTGACCACATAATTACGACTTGATGAGTTGACGAGATAAATGGCGATATAATTTCGAGTTGTCATGATAATTGACGACATAATATCAAGTTGTCATGATAATTGATAACATAATATCAAGTAGTCACAATAAATGACCACATAATTACGAGTTGATGAGTTGACGCGATAATTGACTACATACTGTCCAGTTGTCACGATAATTAACAACATAATTGATAACATAATAATATCAAGTTGTCACGATATTTGACCACATAATTATGAGTTGATGAGTTGTCGCGATAAATGATGACATAAATGACGACATAATTTTGATTTGACATGATAATTGACCACATAATTGATATCATAATATCAGGTTGTCACGATAAATGACAACATAATTACGACTTGATGAGTTGACGTGATAATTGACGATATTATTGACGACATAATGTTCAGTTGTCACGATAACTGACGATATATTTACGACTGATTTTAGTGTTGACGGTTACAGGCTGCTCTGAGCGCGCTGGGTGACAAAAGGACAGAAAGTACCACCGGTACACCAACGTATTCTTCTTGTGCCACGCGTTTAAATGTCAAATTTTATAAGTTATTCTATATAATTATGTGGTCAATTATCGTGTCAACTTAATATTATGTTATTAATTATGTGGTCAATTATTATGTCAACTCGTAATATGTGGTCAATTATCATGTCAACTCAAAATGATGGCGTCATTTATCTCGTCAACTCATCAACTTGTAATTATGTGGTCAATTATCATGTCAACTCGAAATTATGTCGTCAAATATGTCGTCGATTATCTCGTCAACTTATCAAGTTATTATGTCAATCATCATATCAACTCGAAATTATGTCGTCAATTATATCGTCATTTATCTCGTCAACTCATCAAGTCGAAATTATGTTGTCAATTATCGCCACAACTCGATATTATGTGGACAATTATGTGGACAATTATCATGTTAACTCGAAGTTATGTCGTCAATTATATCATCATTTATCTTGTCATCTCATCAACTCGTCAACACGTCATGTCCCTTCAGTGCTTCCGTACTTTAGTTATATTAGTCTCAGTTGAAACTAATTCGGGCGAAGCACAAACATTTGCAGTGTTTTAACTAAAATGGTCTAGAAAACGTTCCTTCCTGAAGCCATCTTGTTAAGCTTGAACCATGGAATATTGAAACTAATTCGTGCGCAGAGAGCGCACAAAAATGGGCAATATTAAGGGGGTGGACTCTCAGGTCCTTAAAAATGATATTATTCATTTAATCTATATAAAAAGTATACGTTTTCTTGAAGGAAAGGGTTCAATGAATCCAACCATGACTATTTTGGTGAGAAAATGATAAAAAACACGTTTTTTGACCCATTTTAGGTTCTGCAAAGATAACTCAAAAATATATTTTGTCAAATTTTGTCATACTAGTTTTATTATAATCCTGATAATATTCCCTAGGAAGCTTTTTTTTTTAATATCTGATTTATTTTTTGAATTATAGACCAAAAAGTGCCCACAAATGTGATTTTCATGATTTTGGAGGTATAAAATCACATTTTTTGGCAATTTTTGGCTTTTTGGTCTATAACTCAAAAAATAAATCAGATATTTAAAAAAAAAGCTTCCATGGGAATGTTATCAGGATTATAATAAAACTAGTATGACAAAATTTGACAAAATATGTTTTGAGTTATCTTTGCAGAATCTAAAATGGGTCAAAAAACGTGTTTTTTATAATTCTCCAAAATGGACAATTTCATTATCATGGTTGGATTCATTGAACCCTTTTCTGCAAAAAACTGTATACTTTTATATCGATTAAATAAATAATGAAGAAGTTACGGCAGTTTTTCGGAGGCCATGCTGAGGGTCCACATCCCCCTTAACACTCAATATAAAGGTCCAGAAAATTGATAATTGACCACATAATTACGAGTTGATGAGTTGACGAGATAAATGACGACATAATTTCGAGTTGACTTGATAATTTACATCATAATTGATATAACATAATATCAAGTTGTCACGATAATTGACAATATAATTGCAACTTGATGAGTTGACGAGATATATGACGCCATAATTGACGACATAATTTCGAGTTGACTTGATAATTTACATCATAATTGATAACATAATATCAAGTTGTCACGATAAATGACCACATAATTACGAGTTGATGAGTTGTCGCGATAATTGACTACATAATTGACCACATAATTTCGTTTGACTTGATAATTGACCACATAATTGATAACATAAATAACATAATATCAAGTTGTCACGATAATTGACCACATAATTACGACTTGATGAGTTGACGAGATAAATGGCGATATAATTGACAATATAATTTCGAGTTGACATGATAATTGACGACATAATTGATAACATAATATCAAGTTGTCACGATAATTAACCACATAGCCTAGTTATGAGTTGACGAGATAAATAACGACATAATTGATGACATAATTGACAACATAATTGTGTGTTAACATTATAATTGACCACATAATTGATATCATAATATCAAGTTTTCACGATAAATGACAACATAATTACGACTTGATGAATTGATGTGATAATTGACGATATATTTGACGATATAATTGACGACATAATGTTCAGTTGTCACGATAATTGACGACATATTTACGACTTGACGAGTTATTCAGGGCTGATTTTAGTGTTGAAGGTCACAGGCTGCTCTGAGCGCGCTGGGTGACAAAAGGACAGAAAGTACCACCAGTATAATACACCAACGTATTCTTCTTGTGCGACGCTTTTAAATGTCAAATTTTGTAAGGTATTCTAAATAAATATTGATGTCTCAGTCTTGATTGTATGTGCCCATTTTGCTATCTACTGAAGATAGTAAGGAGGTTCACATTGTGCCCATCTTGCTATCTAATTATGTCTGACTGTAACAAAATAGATCGTGCGTTCTAACTTCATTGAGGGCTATATGAAAGAGAGCAGCGCGCTGAGCGCGCTGAAAATGCCATGCTAAGAGCAGCCCGTGACCATTTACCCTAAAATCAGCCCTGAATAACTCGTCAAATCGAAATTAAGTCGTCAATTATATCGCCATTTATCTCGTCAACTCATCAAGTCGAAATTATGTTGTCAATTTTCGTGACAACTTGATATTATGTTGTCAATTATGTAGTCAATTATCATGTCAACTCGAAATTATGTCGTCAATTATATAGTCATTTATCTCGTCAACTCATCAAGTCGAAATTATGTTGTCAATTATCGCGACAACTTGATATTATGTGGATAATTATGTGGACAATTATCATGTTAACTCGAAGTTATGTCGTCAATTATATCATAATTTATCTCGTCATCTCATCAACACGTCAACATGGCGTCATGTCCCTTCAGTGCTTCCGTACTTTAGTTATATTAGTCTCAGTTGAAACTAATTCGGGCGAAGCGCAAACATTTCCAGTGTTTTAACTAAAATGGTGTAGAAAATGTTCCTTCCTGAAGCTTGAATCATGGAATATTGAGAGCAGAGAGCGCACAAAAATGGGCAATATTAAGGGGGGTGTGGACTTTCAGGTCCGTAAAACTGCCATTACTTATCTATATAAAAGTATACATTAGTCTTGAAGGAAAGGGTTCAATACATCCAACCATGAACATGAAATTGACTATTTTGGAGAAAATGATAAAAAACACGTTTTTTGACCCATTTAAGGTTCTGCAAAGATAACTCAAAAATATATTTTGTCCAATTTTGTCATACTAGTTGTATTATTATAATCCTGATAATATTCCCTAGGAAGCATTTTTTTTAATATCTGATTTATTTCTTTGAATATGGACCCAAAAGTGCCCACAAATGGGATTTTCATTATTTTGGAGGTATAAAATCAACATTTTTTGGCACTTTTTGGTCTATAGGTCTAACTCAAAAAATAAATACCGGTACATTAAATTACCGGGTAGGCCTACCGTACTATAGTATATTGGCATAATGTAAGGAAACGCTTTTTACCCTGAAAAATTAAATTTTCTTCAGCCGGGTTTTTTCAGCATAAATAGGCCTATGTAGGCCCTATAGAATATTTCTTGAATTACAAACCTCCAATTTCTAATGACAAAATGTTAATTTGTAAAATTAGACATTTTAACGAACATTTTGGTTTCAAACAGGCTTTGAAATTATATTCCTGGACATATGCACGCGTACATATATGCACCCCACCCCCACCCCCACCTCCCCCGTGTATCTTTGGGGGTGGGGGTGGAGGCGGCGTCATAAAAAGAATCAACATCTGAGTAGGGGTCCTAATTAATGGTATACAGCTGTTAAGAAAATGACACTTCCTTTTGAACCATTTTGAACATGTGTAAAAACTTTTAGCCTCGAGGTCAATCACCTTTAAATTGAAATCAATAAATCTTCCTCTTGACTCAAAAGAAGATCGATGAAGTCGACAAGTCATCCTAATTACTCTCTTTAACAACTTGATTGAACGTAAATACCCGTAGTGCAATTTTCCACATAATCCAGTAAACGCGTGGAAACTACAGTCTGTGTAAGCGATTTAAAATCTGTCAAAGTTGTGCAGCCTGCCCGCGATTTGATAGAAGTCATTGAAAAGCCAAGGCCTAAAATAAACATTGGTTCTTTTCTTAATTCTAAAGCAGAGTAACAGACGTTCAGAGAGAAGCAAGACACCTTTCTCCACCATTATAGACCAAAGAGAGATGCCAAGTGTTTCCTTCGAAGCAGAAATCTGACAACAGGTAGGTGCCTCTTGTTTGCTCTCTGATCGACTTGATGACTTTAATATGAATTGAAGCCTAGACTTATTTTACTATTTCAATTTCGACTAAAATCGTAAAACGTTGCGTTGAAGCCGAATTTATCATTGATCAATCACAGAATGTTTATCTTCTTGATTCGTGGCTTTTATAGCTTTCTGACTCAAAAATAGAACTGCAAAGTGCAAGTGCAATACAAAATCCGGGACAAAATCTCGTAATTTCAATTTGTAATTTAAATTGGACATCATTTATAAACTCTTGGTATGTTAATAGTGTCGAACCATTCAGAAAGCAAGAAACTAAAAATTAAAAATATGCGGAGTGCATTGAAACAAAAGTGTCTAATGCACTCCGTGTGTGCGCTGTTCAATGTGCGCACCACACTATAGTTGGATTTATAATTGAATGAACACATTGAAGCACATGAAGCAGCGTATTGCGTTATTTACATTCCACATTGCATGGAGGCGCGCAAAACTGTAAGCGTGATAATTTCGGACGCGAATCATCTTTGTGTTGCGTGCAAGTTATTCGTTCAATTATTAATTATAGTATAGTTATGATTCATGTTCAAGCATCGCTGGTTCGCCAATTTTCACTGCGGGTCCGGTGTTAGCAAACTTGTTAAAGGAGTGGAGGCAGCGCCCTCAATTACAAAAATATGTGATAAAAACTGGGATTTGTATATTTTTACAATTGTATTACATTGTATGAAAAATCAGCCCTCTTTGTACAACAAAACATTGATTCAAAAATGCTGGAAGAGCCGCAACCAGCATTTTACATGGTTAACTTAAAGGCATATTATGTGATCTTTTCCAGAGAGCGCCCTCTATTCATTATTTTTTTTAGAAAGTAGATTTTCTTGCAGATTTACATTTCTGATCATAAATCATACATACATTACAAGTTACAGAGCGATACGATTCCCAATTACCTCAAAATCATGGTTTTAGAGTGAATTTAGAGTAAAAATAATAAACTGTCGGATTATCCGACAGTTTATTTTCACTCTAAAATCATGATTTTGAAGTAATTAAGAATCGTATCGCCCTGTAACTTGGAATGTATGTACGATTTATGATCAGAAATGTAAATCTGCAAGAAAATCTTCTTTCAATTTTTTTTTTTGATGTTGAGGGCGTTCCCTGGAAAGATCACATAATATACCTTTAAGGGTGGTATTCCAACATATTTAAAACATTGTTTAAATCAAGTTTTGCTGGGTTTTCTTATAGTCTTAGAAACAACAATAATAATGGCAATTTTTAATGTTCATCTTGAATTCTGAAGTAAATTAATTAAAATTAAAAAAATTCAATGTGACATTGTGTCATTTTTCATTTGCTATTAAAAAAGAGATCAAAATTATGCTCAAATTGTGTATTTTGATTTGTGGTCAGTCAATAGTTAGGTCACCCAAGCCCTATATGAAAGCTATGAAGATTGTTAAACGGGGTCAGTCGTCACAAACATGCACAAACACAATTGTCAAACGACCTTGCTATTGTCATGCTTTTGTCAACACTCCCTACACAGAGGTCTGCAGTGCAAATCTGTACGATTTTCGCCATGTAATGTCTATGGCAGATTTCATATTGTAGTATAAAGCTATGAGGTTTCCGTGGTCTTCGCTATCTCCAAGCAGATAGAGCAATACGTACATGGACTTTTTTGTAGACGAGGGTTCATTTCATGATTTGGTGAGGTTTAGAATGAGTTAGGATTCCTGTAATTTTCAAGACCACGGATTTTCAAAACGTGAATTTTCCGACATTGTACGACATAAATTTGGTCACCAAACGTGTTTAAAACTATACATTTTACCGTTCTGCAGATGTTATTAACCCTCCTCTAAAAATCTACATGATTTTTAACACGTTTCTTAGTTTTTGAGATGCCCAAATAGACCATTTTCCGAAGCTATTTCTAGCAAATATTGCAGTCACTAAGACTCCATTGTTTTCTTGCGTATAACAAAATATGATATGCAGCGTGACCTCCCTACTGGCTGGTGTCATGTATGAATTAGGTCAATACATTACATGAGTATGTTTTGTTTCTCGAAAAACTTAGAAAAATCAATGCACTGCGCAAATGTTGATATGCTCACAATAGCAATCCCCTGCCATTATTCACACATCAACATCAGCGTGCGCGCATTGATTTGTCTAACTTCTCTCGAAACAATACATACACATTTATTGACCTATAATTAAGGCTGTGACTTATACCCGGGAACCCGGGTACACGCCCGCTATTCCGGGTACCCGGGTACCAAATTGGGTACCCGAATACCCGAAATGTAAAAAAAATTGAGTACAAATGTGTCCCCAAATGACCTCTATTGACCCCATCATGTGTCATTTTGGGGGGAAAATGTATTTATAAAAAATTGGGGGGAAAAAAAATGGAAATATTTTTTTTAATTTTTTTTTTTTTAGTTTCTATTTTCGGGTACCCGGGTACGAAACTACCCGTGCATTCACAGCCTTACCTATAATCGTTATCATTTTTATTTATATAATATTGAATGGCTTTGAGGTGGTACAGAAAAATATCTATGGTTTGTTTCCAATATCACACGAGGTGATAGCCAAATGTGATATTGGACAGGGGGTAGGCTAACAAATTTATCATTTAGTAATAGTAGACATGAATGCATTTTAAAAAGTAAATGAGGAATAATTAAACTTTATAAACATTTCGAAACCCTAAACACTTGGAACAACTAAAAACATTGTTGTCAATTCACCCTGAGGTACCCTAATTCACCACACTGCCTCCGCACCCCCAAGATATATCTAGCACTTAGATAAACTTGGAACTTTAGACACTGGGAACCCCCTAAATTACATCGGGAACCACCAAAAAGAATATTTTATGCATCCCAGCCCGCAATTTTTTTCTTCTGTGAAATCAGTTGATTTGTTCACAAAATCATTTATTCAGTAAATTTTGCTTTATTAAAACGGAATAAAGTGAATTTCACTAGGATCATGTATGAGAAAAAAAAATTTGCTCCCAGCCCATGCATATATATATGGAGCACTTAATACAGCTCAGAACTGGAAACATCGGGAACCACCAAAATGACAATGGTAACTACCAAAAAATAAATTTTGGTCAACCTACATTCACCACACCCTACAGAATATTTTTAACACTTAACTTGGAATCTATAACACTGGGAACCATCAGAATAACAAACACTAGGGAAAAAAAGACACATTCCCACCACTCATTCCCCACACTCCTTCCCTCGACACCCCAATATGTATTGCCAAATTAATTCAGAACCCAAAACACTGGCAACCACCCAAATGATACAGAACCATTGAAAAATACATTTTGTCAACCCACCTCACCCTTAGGCCAAAAAAAAAAAAGTTGACTTACCCTTTCAGGGCTAGAGTCTAGGTCGGATGGTCAGATTTAAAATTTAAAAAAAAATTAAACAGGGAGATACAGGGTGTATCAGAAAGAACTGTACCGTGTTTCTAAAATACATAAAAAATACAAAATGATTATTGTTTTAAATTTAAACACCTGCAATACAAAGGTGAACATGTTTCCTATATTATATGTTAATTTCATTGAGATATCTCTTTTTGTTCTCATGTGGCAAGACATATTGAAAAATCAATGAAAAACACGTTTTCAATTTCAATCAATCCTCTCTACCACTACCCCAACATTTCAAACAATGTAGCCCACACCGCATAAGCAATATTCAAAACTCTCGCCAAAAAGGAAAGTTAAAACCACTCAAGCAGAACAAATTCTGGTTTATTTTCGGATTAAAAATCAAAATTTATCTCCAAATTTCACCCACAAATGTATGCAAATAATAAATAGTTATACAAAGTGATGTGAAAAGTTGAGATATGGAGACCAAAAATAAACCCTGTCCTTAGTAATTTCACAGATTTTTTAAATTGATCATTTCGACCAAAATTGAAATCTACCATCTTTACCAGAAAGTCTGTATTATCCACCAGAAATGTTCCGATTTTCAAAATTTAAAATTCGTATAAAAGCTGGGCGTTTGCCCAAGGTATTTGTGAAAACGGTTTGAACAATATCAATCGAATTCATACAGTGAAAAATCATATTGCCTCGGTACAGATCTTTCTGATACACCCTGTACTACACATAATAACTTAGCTAGGATAATTCTATCAGCTGTTATTAGAACTCCAACAAATGATATGATGGATATACGAGGGGGTATCAAAAAGTTCTTGACATCACCAAGAAATAAAGGAGCCAGACACTTTTTTTTGATATGTGACCCTTCAGACATCTTTAAAAAGTCACTGTGCAAAGTCACACATTTCTCCCACTTTTTATTATCTGTCTACAGACCGCCATTGTAGAGATCCTCGGATTGACCAAATTTTTTTTAAAAATGTCAACAACAACAATTGAAAAATGTTCAAAAATGTTCAATTTCAAAAAAAAATCTAATTAGGCCAAATTAAATTAATTGTTTGTCTCAAAGCTCCTCTCCTCTTGTAAAAGTGAACTTTTGTATTTAAGATGATATGATCAATAAAGATCTGAAAAATCGGTGATTTTTTTCTTCTTCTTTTGAACAAAAAAAAAGAAGAAAAAAAAGTTTTTTTCAGATTTTTGTTTTCTAATGCGCATCAATAAACGAACGCGCGCGGGAGCTTTGAGACAAACAATAAATTTAATTTGGCCTTATTAAAAAAGAATTTTAAAAAATTCAAAAAATTCAAAAAAAAATTCAAAAAAAAAATTCAATTTCAAACAAAATCAAACAAAAAATTCAAACAAATTCTAAACAAAAAAAATAAAATTTCTCACAAAATGTCTCACAAAATTTCAACAAATTTCAAAAAATAATAATTCATGCATCAATAAACCCTCCAAATAAATGGATCAATCCAACCTTGATATAACCAATAAGAGCTGTGGTTTGTTCATGCAATACGGAAAATATCAATTGTTTGTTTTCATATCACATGAGGCGATACAAACAGGGGATAACAAATTTATCATTTAGTTGACATGAATGCATTTTTCATTTTTAAATAATGGTCCCTTGGGTCTGTTTCAAAACTGGTCATCATCATAGTCAAAATTGAAAATTTATCAAGGACTATCAAATCAATTTTTTTTGTTCTTTAACACCACATCCAACAAATTGTGCTAAAAAACCCAGAAATTTTAGTTGTTTTTTGAAATTTCAGGGTCTATTTTATGAGCAACGTAATTTACAAGCATGTCCAGGCGCGGATCCGGGGGGGGGGGGGGGCTGGGAGCACGCTCCCCGGTAAAAAAAAATCAACAACAACACAAACTAGAATTGAGGTGTCGTCTCAGACGACGAATATTAGTCGCGCATTGAAGTTATTAAAAGTCAATAGTGACAAAATTGTTACATGCCTTAAATAAATGAACATTTACATTTTGACCCCTAGTGTAAACCTATATAAACATGGATCCAAGGATTCTTTTGACCAATTCTGCCAATCATCGGTCATTTCCTCTCGGACAAGTAGCATTTTGAGTGAATGGAGTGAAAATTTATATTTTGACCCCTAGTGACCTTTTCTTGACCTTTGACTCTAACGTTATGATTGACTTTTGTTCTTGTCTCATCAATGCCAACACAATAAAACAAATCCGGTCAAAATCGGAGCATGTCTTACATTTTACCCCTGTTTAGGTCAATGACCCCTAGTGACCCCATTTGACATGTCACATTGTCACTTTTAATCGCTGAACACCCTATATGAACATGGATCCAAGGAATCTTTTGACCAATTGCGACAATCATCAGTCATTTCCCTCGGACAAGTAGGGTTTTGAGTGAATGGAGTAAAAATTTACATTTTGACCCCCAGTGACCCCAAATAATTTTTTTATTTTAAAAACCGAACTATTATACATGCGTACGGTCAAAAGGAATATGTTGACCAATTCTGACGATCATAGGTCATTTCACTAAATTGCAAATGCGTTTTAAGTCGTTTTGACCGGGGAAAAGAGAGGAAAGGGGGAAGGGGGAGAGAAAGGGAGAAAGAGCCTTTAGTTTAACCCTTTGAAACCGACGAGCCGCCAGACCGGCTTACGCATATGTGTACCGTATAACCGGTGAGACGGTGTAACGGCTTACAGGTATGTATATGCAATCAACCTTATGAGACGGATTATAGGCTCAGTGTAGGATGTCCAAAGTGGTTTGATTACATAGATAAGACTACTGCGCATCTAAAAAGTCAAAGTTCAGAGGCTTGTTGTTATCAATTGACGAGTGTTTCTATCAGCGCATTTTGCTTGCTGTTTTTTCGTGTCTTTTCGCATCAAAATTACATTGAAATGTGGCGTGTTTTGGACATGATGGACGATAGTGATACTGCTTAGGATTTGTTTAGATGATAGTTCTGGCATTTCAGATGATTTTGAGACCCGGGCATTGAATGGGCATTGATGGAAGTCATAAGCTTTTCATGCATTTGCGGTAATGTATCAGTATCGGTGTACGGGTGGGTTTTGGGGTCCAAAATATCGCCATTTTTATTTATTTTTGTCCTGAAAGCAAGTATATTCTGCGGTTATATCGCAATTGTTAAGGTACATGTAACTGTATCAATTAGATATCGTCAACAATACCCTTAGGCCAAAAATAAATAGTAATGTTGTCCTCGACCGCCCGCTCGTCAGATTTTTTTTTTTTTTTTCAGATTTTTTTAAAAACAGTTTAAATGGCATTGAATATTAAATTAAGTGTTTATAACATGTGCAACTCTTAGAGTGATTACAACTTCTTGATGGCTGAACTTTGAGCTTCCGCTGGTATAAGATTTAAAAAAAAAAAAATCAACAAAAAAAATCAGCCCGCCCGCCCCTCCTCTCTGAAAGCTGTGGAGGACAACATTACTTTTTTTTTCTTGGCCTTATTGCCGACGACACAGTTCCGTATCGGAGCTAAATATTAATGTTATGACCTGTTGACACAAACGTCGCGGGTATGACTGAGATTGACAAATGATACGATGACATCTCGTATTTATGAATATCAATAAGATAGATTTTTTGGCTATGGAACGAATATTTTTATTCGTCGTTTTAGTAGCTTGAGAGCGTAAATAGCTAATCACACACACTGCGGCTACCATGCGTACGGTATAAATAGGATACATGTAAAAATAAAGGCCAAATGAGATCATGGAAATACGATGAATGTCGATATATGGATGGATAATTTTCGTATGAAACTTGGATTTTATTAGTATTTAGCTGTTGATTTTATTTCATTCACAGTTCTGTGAAATATTTAAATTTATATGTTAACTTCTAGTAAGATTGTTGGTTGCCTGCCGGACAACTGCAAAAGTGAATTTTGGTTGTCTGTGGCTAATTTTGGTTGTCCCTGGCAACCGGGCAACCACTTAATGCGAACGAACTTTGCAGCTGAATCACTTGTCACTTAAAGCCACAATATTAGCATTTGTTTCATCACCTGTGTGTATCATTTCAGTTTCTTCACTAATACTAGCCTTGGTGTAGCATTTATTACAATATTGAAATTCATGAGGTTTCTGCTTTGTGTGTCATTTCATGTCTATTCTTGCTACTAGCATAGTTGAAGCACTTGTTACAATATTGACATTTGTGTGGTTTATTTCCTGTGTGTGTCATTTCATGGCATTTCTTACTGCTGATCTGGATGAAGCATTTGTTACAATATTGACATTTGTGGGGTTTATTTCCTGTGTGTGTCATTTCATGTCTTCCTTTGGCTAATCATAATGAAGCATTTGTCACAATATTGACATTTATACGGTCGATCTCCTGTATGTATCATCTCATGCTCTTTCTTGTTACCAGCCTTGCTGAAGCACTTGTCACAATATTGACATTTGTGTGGTGTTTCTCCTGTGTGTGTAATTTCATGTCTATTCTTGTACCAAGCCTGCATGAAGGACTTGTCACAATATTGACATGTAATTGAATAAGTGTATCAATTCATGTCTTTTCCTTTGGCTAGCCATAATGAAGCATTTGTCACAATATCGACATTTGTGTCGTTTATCTCCTGTGTGTATCATTTCATGATGTTTCTTGTTAGTGGCCTGGGTGAAGCACTTGTCACAATATTTACATTTATGCGATCGATCTCCTATATGTGTCATTTCATGCCGTTTCTTGTTACCAGGATGGCTGATGCACTTGTCACAATATTGACATTTGTGATTTAATAAGTGTATCAATTCATGTCTTTTCTTTTGGCTAGCCATAATGAAGCATTTGTCACAATATCGACATTTGTGTGGTTTATCTCCTGTGTGTATCATTTCATGATGTTTCTTGTTAGTGGCCTGGGTGAAGCACTTGTCACAATATTAACATTTATGCGATCGATTTCCTATATGTGTCATTTCATGCCGTTTCTTGTTACCAGGATGGCTGATGCACTTGTCACAATATTGACATTTGTGATTTCATAAGTGTATCAATTCATGTCTTTTCTTTTGGCTAGCCATAATGAAGCATTTGTCACAATGGCGACATTTGTGTGGTTTATCTCCTGTGTGTATCATTTCATGATGTTTCTTGTTAGTGGCCTGGGTGAAGCACTTGTCACAATATTAACATTTATGCGATCGATTTCCTATAATGTGTCATTTCATGCCGTTTCTTGTTACCAGGATGGCTGATGCACTTGTCACAATATTGACATTTGTGATTTAATAAGTGTATCAATTCATGTCTTTTCTTTTGGCCAGCCATAATGAAGCATTTGTCACAATATCGCCATTTGTGTGGTTTATCTCCTGTGTGTATCATTTCATGATGTTTCTTGTTACCAGCCTTGCTGAAGCACTTGTCACAATATTGACATTTGTGTGGTTTTTCTCCTGTGTGTGTCATTTCATGTCTATTCTTGTACCAAGCCTGCATGAAGGACTTGTCACAATATTGACATGTAATTGAATAAGTGTATCAATTCATGTCTTTTCCTTTGGCTAGCCATAATGAAGCATTTGTCACAATATCGACATTTGTGTCGTTTATCTCCTGTGTGTATCATTTCATGATGTTTCTTGTTAGTGGCCTGGGTGAAGCACTTGTCACAATATTTACATTTATGCGATCGATCTCCTATATGTGTCATTTCATGCCGTTTCTTGTTACCAGGATGGCTGATGCACTTGTCACAATATTGACATTTGTGATTTAATAAGTGTATCAATTCATGTCTTTTCTTTTGGCTAGCCATAATGAAGCATTTGTCACAATATCGACATTTGTGTGGTTTATCTCCTGTGTGTATCATTTCATGATGTTTCTTGTTAGTGGCCTGGGTGAAGCACTTGTCACAATATTAACATTTATGCGATCGATTTCCTATATGTGTCATTTCATGCCGTTTCTTGTTACCAGGATGGCTGATGCACTTGTCACAATATTGACATTTGTGATTTCATAAGTGTATCAATTCATGTCTTTTCTTTTGGCTAGCCATAATGAAGCATTTGTCACAATGGCGACATTTGTGTGGTTTATCTCCTGTGTGTATCATTTCATGATGTTTCTTGTTAGTGGCCTGGGTGAAGCACTTGTCACAATATTAACATTTATGCGATCGATTTCCTATAATGTGTCATTTCATGCCGTTTCTTGTTACCAGGATGGCTAATGCACTTTGTCACAATATTGACATTTGTGATTTAATAAGTGTATCAATTCATGTCTTTTCTTTTGGCCAGCCATAATGAAGCATTTGTCACAATATCGACATTTGTGTGGTTTATCTCCTGTGTGTATCATTTCATGATGTTTCTTGTTACCAGCCTTGCTGAAGCACTTGTCACAATATTGACATTTGTGTGGTTTTTCTCCTGTGTGTGTCATTTCATGTCTATTCTTGTACCAAGCCTGCATGAAGGACTTGTCACAATATCGACATTTGTAATTGAATAAGTGTATCAATTCATGTCTTTTCCTTTGGCTAGCCATAATGAAGCATTTGTCACAATGTCGACATTTGTGTGGTTTATCTCCTGTGTGTATCATTTCATGATGTTTCTTGTTAGTGGCCTGGGTGAAGCATTTGTCACAATATTGACATTTGTGTGGTTTATCTCCTGTGTGTATCATTTCATGATGTTTCTTGTTAGTGGCCTGGGTGAAGCACCTGTCACAATATTTACATTTGTGATTTAATAAATTGTGTGTTGATTCATGTTCTTTCTTGAGATCAACATTACTGAAATATGTATGACAATATAGACATTTGTGTACTTCTTGATTGTGTGTCATTTCATGTTCTTTCTTCTGACTAATCCCGCTGAAGCATTTGTCACAATATCGACATTTGTGTAGTTTATCTCCTGTGTGTATCTTTTCATGTTGTTTCTTGCTACTGGCCTGGGTGAAGCATTTGTCACAATATTGACATTTGTGTGGTTTATCTCCTGTGTGTATCATTTCATGATGTTTCTTGCTAGAGGCCTGGGTGAAGCATTTGTTACAATATTGACATTTGTGTAGTTTATCTCCTGTGTGTATCTTTTCATGGCGTTTTTTGAGACTTACAAGTCTGAAGCATGTTTCACAATATTGACATTTGTGTGGTTTACCCCCTGTATCTATTGATAGTTGAGTATTAACTCTCTCATTTAAATTCCTGTGATGTTTTAATCTCTTTTGTGTCCACACCACACATGCTTCCTGCTGTGGTGCATTATGGTCCTTATACCAGTACGGTTTGATATGCATCTCATGGTGGCGGAGATGGGAGAGAAATCGAAGCACATCCCAAAAATATCGCTTGCAGTATCTGCAGACCAATGGTTGAATTTGTCTGGTTGCCATATCTGCAAAGTCAAAATAATAATTTTACTAATTTGGTTGTTTGACCCTGTGTAATTAAAGTATTATAATACAAGGCCATAGCCATCCATGATGCGTATCAGTGGCATATCTATGGGTTTTCATATTGGGGGTGTGACGTGCAAGAAATGAAGGTGAACTGACAAGATTATGCCCTCATACAATCATTCATAACCCCTTCCAAACAAAGATCCGCAACCACTTCAACGAGCACCAAACATCAACAACTGGAAACCTATCACTCAGCCACATCAAACATTAGGTTCATGTCAAAGTTCAAACTCAAAACTCAAGCGTGATGTAGAGAACTGTTTTGCTGGAGTATAACTATAAGGCTATACAGGGTGAATCAAAAACGACCATTTGACCTGGATGCGTGCATTGAACCATGGACTTTTGTATAAAGCGTTGTTAATCTAGTTTTTATATCCTCCCAAAGTATGACTGAAAAATAAGCAAACTGGACGTGGCAAGTTTCGTAAACTGAACACGTTTTTCGCCATTCGAGTTAGGGTTAATAATTCTCTGATACTAAGTTGTCAAATGAAAAGGCAAATCTGAATACAAGCATCACCTAACGCGCATCAATTTACTAACGCGCGCGGGAGACAAAACAAAAGACGTTTATAATTAAATAATACACAAACCATTTTTAAATATACATGGCCAGTGGGTACCTGGCCAGTGATGGCTAGGCTATTCAAATTAAATGTCTTACCTATTTTAGCTGATTTGTATCTCAACAATGGTTGCTATTTGTATGAAAATGGTGTGGACCAGGCAAATAATAATATTATTATTGTCAAAGTATGGTCAAAGCAAGTGAGGTAGTACTTTTAGCAAATGGGATTCCTTAGCAAATTGCAATTTGAGTTGGTAAACAGAGCCTGTATGATTGAAAGAAATGACACTCAACTATATAATAGAGGGCAGTCAACCTGTTATTGCAATTGGTCCAGTGGGTGATGTGTGTCAACAAGGATTGCTGTTTCCTTAATTTAGGCATACACGACTCCCAGGAATCCAAATATGCTATTGAAATTTAGACAGGACCTAATGGTAATTATGTTGTGACTAAAAATGTTCAAAGAATATAGATTTTTTTCTTCATATTTTGATTAAAGCTCAATATTTTTTTATTCCTATCCCAATCATAATTTTACCGTGCATTGTAGTTCCTCATGCAATTTACCCATCAGAACATAATGGTTGTCAAGGGTAACTTGTTGAAATATATCGGGAAGTGAATGAGTACAAACTTTTAAATTTCATATTTATTAGAGTTTACACATATATTTTTTGGCTATTCACCCTATCCTGATATTTTTGAATTTCTCTATTTGAGAGCTTTCCAAAAATGCATAATTTTGCTGAATTAGGGCAAGTTCACTGTTATGTGTAGCGAATAGGGAGCAAGCCATGGACAATGCAATCGATTCGTGATTACAATTGTTACATAATACTCATAATAGTCGACACGTTTGTTGAAACAGAAACTATAGAATATAAAACAATCTATAAAATGAGAGCAAAATCATGATTGTACCATACAAAGATGAGGAGTTATTGTAAATTGAACGTAGAATTGGGAACATTTTCTATATTCCCCATAGAGATTGTACACAGCGCCACCGCCGCCAACCCTGACTTTTGAACATTGATCAATCATATCTCAGCCAAACAGTTATAGAAATACCTGATTTATTCACACAATATAGCTAGATAAATAGGCTTTCAAATGACACCTTAACCATGCTCTACCCCATTTAGTTGTTGAGTTAATAAAGAGAGATGGATGATTCGTCACCGAAAATGCAACGCCGCCACCCTTTTTGGGTGGTCAGTTCAAAACACATGGCCATATAGCAGAAATACTATAGTTTGATCAGTTCCAAATTGGCGAAGCCTTTTTACAGCAGCGAATGAATACAGAAGGACGCGGGTGTGCTGAAGGCAACAAGCGCACTAAGCATTATGTGTAACACGTGCGTGGATCCCAAACTGCTTTGTGTGTCATTTCATGTCTATTCTTGTTACTAGCATGGTTGAAGCACATGTTACAATATTGACATTTGTGTGGTTTATTTCCTGTGTGTGTCATTTCATGGCATTTCTTGCTGCTGATCTGGATGAAGCATTTGTTACAATATTGACATTTGAGGGGTTTATTTCCTGTGTGTGTCATTTCATGTCTTTTCCTTTGGCTAATCATAATGAAGCATTTGTCACAATATTGACATTTATACGGTCGATCTCCTGTATGTATCATTTCATGCTGTTTCTTGTTACCAGCCTTGCTGAAGCACTTGTCACAATATTGACATTTGTGTGGTTTTTCTCATGTGTGTGTCATTTCATGTCTATTCTTGTACCAAGCCTGCATGAAGGACTTGTCACAATATTGACATTTGTAATTGAATAAGTGTATCAATTCATGTCTTTTTCTTTGGCTAGCCATTAATGAAGCATTTGTCACAATATCGACATTTGTTTGGTTTATCTCCTGTGTGTATCATTTCATGATGTTTGTTGTTAGTGGCCTGGGTGAAGCACTTGTCAAAATATTAACATTTATGCGATCGATCTCCTATATGTGTCATTTCATGCCGTTTCTTGTTACCAGGATGGCTGATGCACTTGTCACAATATTGACATTTGTGATTTAATAAGTGTATCAATTCATGCCTTTTCTTTTGGCCAGCCATAATGAAGCATTTGTCACAATATCGACATTTGTGTGGTTTATCTCCTGTGTGTATCCTTTCATGATGTTTCTTGTTAAAGGCCTGGGTGAAGCGCCTGTCACAATATTTACATTTGTGACTTAATAAGTGTGTTGATTCATGTTCTTTCTTGAGATCAACATTACTGAAATATGTATGACAATATAAACATTTGTGTACTTCTTGATTGTGTGTCATTTCATGTTCTTTCTTCTGACTAATCCCGCTGAAGTACTTGTCACAATATCGACATTTGTGTAGTTTATCTCCTGTGTGTATCAATTCATGTTGTTTCTTGCTACTGGCCTGGGTGAAGCATTTGTTACAATATTGACATTTGTGTGGTTTATCTCCTGTGTGTATCAATTCATGTTTTTTCTTGTTACTGGCCTGGGTGAAGCATTTGCTACAATATTGACATTTGTGTGGTTTATCTCTTGTGTGTATCAATTCATGTTGTTTCTTGCTACTGGCCTGGGTGAAGCATTTGTTACAATATTGACATTTGTGTAGTTTATCTCCTGTGTGTATCTTTTCATGGCGTTTTTTGAGACTTACAAGTCTGAAGCATGTTTCACAATATTGACATTTGTGTGGTTTACCCCCTGTATCTATTGATAGTTGAGTATTAACTCTCTCATTTAAATTCCTGTGATGTTTTAATCTCTTTTGTGTCCACACCACACATGCTTCCTGCTGTGGTGCATTATGGTCCTTATACCAGTACGGTTTGATATGCATCTCATGGTGGCGGAGATGGGAGAGAAATCGAGGCACATCCCAAAAATATCGATGACAGTATCTGCAGACCAATGGTTGAATTTGTCTGGTTGCCATATCTGCAAAGTCAAAATAATAATTTTACTAATTTGGTGTAATTAAAGTATTATAATACAAGGCCATAGCCATCCATGATGCGTATTAGTGGCATATCTATGGGTTTTCATATTGGGGGTGGGGGTGTGCAAGAAATGAAAGTGAACTGACAAGATTATGCCCTCATACAATCATTCATAACCCCTTCAAACCAAAGATCCGCAACTACTTCAACGAGCACCAATCATCAACAACTGGAAACCGATCACCCAGCCACAGCGTTCAATTTCCAGCATTTTTTTTGTGCAGCAAAAAGTGCGATGCACTATTAGTTTTGTGTAGCAATTCACAAATTTTGTATAGCACTTTTATTTCTAGTAATAAAATAAATATTTCATTAACTTTACACGTTCTAGATAATCTGGCATGCGCACGTAACACGGTTCAATTGTTTAAATTTTAAACCGACAGTAAGACTACTGCACACGTAATGTAAAGCAATGGGGATTTTGACTCTGACGAAAACTAAATATGAACTGCCGACACTTATCATACAGATGTATCCCCGGGGGGGGGTACTCTGATTTGGTTTGGTCGGGGGTGTGCCGCTGGAGATTCAAAACCCATACCCATTTTTAGGGGTGATTTTGGAAAAATCGGTACCCATTTTTAGGGGTTTTGCTTCATTTTAGACCCATTTTTCGCAAATTATCGGGAAAATATACCTATTTTTTGCAAATTTTCGCGAAAATATACAAAAATTTCGCGAAAACAGACCCATTTGAAAAAGTGACCCCATTATTAGGGATTTCCAGCACAAAATCATACCCCATGTTTAGGGATTTTGTGCCCAAAAAGCTCCCCATTAGAGCGGCACACCCCCGTATACCGTCTTGGGTGAGTACCCCCCCCCCCCCCCCCCCCCCCCCCCCCCGGATGTATCATACTTTTTTTAGTTATTTGAAGGTGAAACTCAATCTTTTTAGGTTTGGCTTTGATGGAACGTGACAGAGACCCTATAACTATGGGACAAGTATCTCGGAGGCAAAGTCCCCCGTTTACTATGCTTAAATTGACGGATGATGATCTTAAAGGGGGCGCACTATCATGGTCGTAACCAACCAGACGACCTAAGACATGGTGGATTTTATCGGCTCAAAACATGATTTGTGACACAGAAATAGTACGACATCAATGGTAAAAAAAAGCTGATTGTGATTTAGAGTAAAACTTATTTGCTTTGATGATAGCAGAATTTAGTTCTTATATGACACGAAACATTCAGAATTGGTTATTTGAAATTAATTTTCACGTGGAACAAAATACGAATTTCAAATTGTGGATGGCTTCGTCTGACAGTGACAGAGGGACGTGGCGTTATTTGCATTTTATGAATATTGTAATCGGATCAGTTGGGAAGGATGCTGGATCGCTACGATCACATCGTGTGAGGTCATGAATAGTCATGAATGAATATTCATTTACAACGAATGATTGAGTTTACGCTTAACTTCCGAATGATGAACTTATAGTGGGCGCTGTACTGTGAAACAAAATCTCAACAATGGGCAGATAGGGTGTCACGTAGGCCTGAACGTGATCAAATAGGGAATATTCTTGCGTCGCACTTTTAGCTACACATTTGTGCAATTGAATCGCAATACTTCAAAATTGTGGAGCATTTCGCGATGCGACACCGGTTATCATGAACGCTGCCCAGCCACATCAAACATTAGGGTTATGTCAAACTCAAAACTCAAGCGTGATGTAGAGACCTGTTTTGCTGGAGTATAACTATAAGGCTATACAGGGTGAATCAAAAACAAAATGTGCACGATTTGAAACGGCCATTTGACCTGGATGCGTGCATTGAACCATGGAATTTTGTATAAAGCGTTGTTAATCTAGTTTATCCTCCCAAAGTATGACTGAAAAATAAGCAAACTGGACGTGGCAAGTTTTGTAAACTGAACACGTTTTTTGCCATTCCAATGGGATTTTACACGTGCACTAAAATTGGTTTTGCTGAAATGGCATTATCATCACATTAATTGTCAACATGTTTCTGAAAAATTCTGAAAAAAGTGGGGGGGGGGGGGGGGGGTTAGAGTTAGGGTTAATAATACTCTGATACTAAGTTGTCAAATGAAAAGGCAAATCTGAATACAAGCATACCTAACGCGCATCAATTTACTAACGCGCACGGGAGACAAAAGATGTGACTAGGCTATTCAAATTAAATGTCTTACCTATTTGAGCTGATTTGTATCTCAACAATGGTTGCAATTTGTATGTAAAAATGGTGTGGACCAGGCAAATAATAATATATTGCCAAAGTATGGTCAAAGCAAGTGAAGTAGTACTAGTATTAGCAAAAGGGATTCCTTAGCAAATTGCAATTTGAGTTGGTAAACTAAGCCTGTATGATTGAAAGAAATGACACTCAACTATATAATAGAGGGCAGTCAACCTGTTATTGCAATTGGCCCAGTGGGTGATGTGTGTCAACAAGCCCAAGGGTTGCTGTTTCCTTAATTTAGGCATTCACGACTCCCAGGAATCCAAATATGCTATTGAAATTTAGATAGGACCTAATGGTAATATGTTGTGATTAAAAATGTTCAAAGAATATAGATTTTTTTCTTCATATTTTGATTAAAGCTCAATATTTTTTTATTCCTATCCCAATCATAATTTTACCGTGCATAGTAGTTCCTCATGCAATTTACCCATCAGAACATGGTTGTCAAGGGTAACTTGTTGAAATATATCGGGAAGTGAATGAGTACAAACTTTTCAATTTCATATTTATTAGAGTTTACACATATATTTTTTTGCTATTCACCCTATCCTGATTTAAACGGAATTTTTGAATTTCTCTATTTGAGAGCTTTCCAAAAATGCATTATTTTGCTGAATTAGGGCAAGTTCACTGTTATGTGTAGCGAATAGGGAGAAAGCCATGGACAATGCAATCGATTCGGGATTACAATTGTTACATAATTTAATAGTCGACACGTTTGTTGAAACAGAAACTATAGAATATAAAACAATCTATAAAATGAGAGCAAAATCATGATTGTACCATACAAAGATGAGGAGTTATTGTATATTCCCCATAGAGATTGTACACAGCGCCACCGCCGCCAACCCTGACTTTTGAACATTGATCAATCATATCTCAGCCAAACAGTTATAGAAATACCTGATTTCTTCACACAATGTAGCTAGATAAATAGGCTTTCAAATGACACCTTAACCATAGCTCTACCCCATTTAGTTGTTGAGTTAATAGAGAGAGATGGATGATTCGTCACCGAAAATGCAACGCCGCCACCCTTTTTGGGTGGTCAGTTCAAAACACATGGCCATATAGCAGAAATACTATAGTTTGATCAGTTCCAAATTAGCGAAGCCTTTTTACAGCAGCGAATGAATACAGAAGGACGCGGGTGTATTGAAGGCAACAAGAGCACTGAGCATTATGCGTAACACGTGCGTGGAGCCCAAACTGCGTACGTGTGGTCATAATTACGCGCGTACGCTTGGAATACTTATGCGCGCGGAGAGATAAAAACCGAATATTTCTCGCCAATTTGGAACTGATCAAACTAATTATTAACCTTCTCAGACTTGTAATTGGAACATGCACTTTCAATCTATTTATTCTATTGCCAAATAGGTGAACTATATGGATGGATGATTAACTTTCACCATTTGACGCACTACTGGTAGAGATCCATTAAGATGGCGCTTTTCTTATCAGATGATGTTACCAAACTATTGTGGAACAAGTTTGTGGTTGTCATTGGCGATTCAAGTGAGTAATTATTGATTGATAATAAATTTGAATATAAACGTTTTTATACCAGTTGTCTGATGATTGCACAAACGTGAAACTTGGAGTGTATGGTTGGTGGTGGTGGGGTGGGGTGGGGGGGGGGGGGGTGAGAGAGACTCTGAAACAGAGCTATAAAGTAAGAGTATCATCTTTAACCCTAACTCTACTACACCATACGGCAACTGTGCGAAAAAAATGTTTTTATAACCCGGCGTGCAGGTTTTTGGGCTACAAAACGGACCCACGCTATATAACGAGGCGAATATACTCGCAGAGTGTAGACTGGCAGGCGTGGTGTAGTGGCTAGAATCTGGGCTCTGGTGCTGGAGGTCCGTGGTTCAAATCCTGGGGGTGCCGGGGTGACCTTTCTGGTTGATTTTGGGGGTCGGAAAGGAAACCTGTTGCCGTGTGGTGATCTAGAGTTAGAGGGTTATACAGCAATTTTTTTTAAATTTTTAATTTTCCAATTTTTTGGTAATTTTCATCATCCCTAACTCTACTACACCATACGGCAACTGCGAAAAAAATGTTTTTATAACCCAGCGTGCAGGTTTTTGGGCTATAAAACGGACCCACGCTATATAACGAGGCGAATATACTCACCGAGTGTCGACTGGCAGGCGTGGTGTAGTGGCTAGGATCTGGGTCCTAGTACTGAAGGTCCGTGGTTCAAATCCCGGGGGTGCCGGGTGACCTTTCTGGTGAATTTTGGGGTCGGAAAGGAAACCTGTTGCCGTGTGGTGATCTAGAGTTAGGGTTAATGTAAATTATTCTTTTTCAGATCAGAGAAGTGTGTATAAAGACTTGGTGAATTTACTGCAGGATAACAGTTATACAAAATCCGCTGATTTGAAATCAAAGGTTAGTAACGTTTCTCTTAACTTTGAATAAGTTCATCTGGATTGTTTGTAGACATAACATTGAGATTTCTTTGTGTACAAATCCAAAAGAAGCAAAATATCGACGGTTCAGAACCAAAAGGCCTCATCTCCATTTTTTCAAAAATGAGATTTCGGTATCAAAATGTTCAGAAAGAAATTCTCTTTCCAGTAACCCAGCCTTATCTCCATAACACAACCCCTTTTAAAGTTATAGCCAGTATCACATGGTCTATCTCCATCTCCCCAATGTGTTTAAAAATCTTCAATAGTCTTTTTCTCAGAATGGTCAAAATGGAGATAAGGCCTTTTGTTTCTGAGCCCTCGATATGTAACTCGTTGTGATCAATGATGTTTCACTACCACACTAGTAGCTTCATCAGACTGGCAACTCAATGAGCAGGAATCAGAGTCGCCAGTCTGGTGAAGTTATCAGTGTGGTAGTGAAATGTCATGGATCACCACAGAGAGTAAAATCTTTCACTTCTTTGTGGTCAGTAATGGTATTGGCTTTTGTAGGGGAAATCCATATCACATTTAACCATTTCAAAGGCTTTAAAGAAACAACTGTGCATATCTATTGGTGAAAGTGTGCGTGTACGCACGATAAGCAGGTATCGGCGAGCGGTGGGCAAGTTGGTATTCCATTTATAAGCCCACGGATAAATATTAGCCTCACAATTTTCACCAATTTGGAACTGATTGAACTACAGTAATGTTTCAAATGATAGACTAGCAAGCATCACTAGTATAAGATTAGTCAAAGATGAATCTTCATGTTCTCCAAACTGAAGGGAAATTTGTGGGTTTTTTATCACGAGGGCCGATCGCCATAGGCACTGTGTCGTCTTATTCGTGATTACTCAACCACGAAATTGCGTGTCGCCATTTACATTTCCTAATTTCGATGCTAGGTGGCAGCATCCACAAAGGTCTCAGATGTGACGTCATCGCTGTTGTAAATGATATGAAAATGAACTTTGCACATTGATAACGATGTTTTGGTACTGCGTAATGTTTCTATAATTTAACTGTAATTTAAAAGCAATGACACGTCCAAAACCCGATCAAAATCGGAGTTCATTTAGGCAAGATATATCGGTTTATTTGGGAGGATTTTTTTTCGCAAAAAGATATGTATTAAGGTAATTTTCAGGCTCAAAATACGAACTTGTACCATAAAATTACCAAACTTTTTTTTGTTTTTTTAGGATAACTAAATATTTAAGTTTTTAAAACTAAAAACATTTTTGATGGCAAATGAACGGAAAATAGTGTATTCCAGCTGAGACGAGGGACCATTTATGTCTCTCGATCGTCGAATATTTGTGATATTATTTATTAATTTTACAAAATTTGCCATTTTATAAACAGAAATGTTAAGTTGCCGCATTGTGATGCACAGTATTGATGAAATACATTGGTGTATACTTTTTATTGTAGTAAATATAGAACAAATGCATATTAATATATTGGAATATTTTATGAGCTAGATTTTAGGGCGACATATTATAGCTACAGCGCTACAGTTAAGGTATACAGTCATCGATCAAGTGGTATCGATTTGTTTTGAGTACAAAGGAAAGTCATGTTGAAGTTTGTTGAAGAGGTCGGTAGCAATCGATTAATTTATAGATAAGTGTTAACAGCTAATAAAAACTATCAACTTGCAAAATAGAGGGCAGTGCGAATAAATGTCCGGTTGCAGACCTCGTGTTATTTATCCGCACGCAAAAAGTAATCTAAGCACAATTTTGGCATACGCGAGCGTTATGCATACAATCACTGCGTCATTGCGTGCCATATTTTGCCATGCGAGCATATTGCGAATTCATTCGCTGCTGTAAACAGGTTTCGCCAATTTGGAACTGACTGAACTATAGCTATCAGTAACTCCTGAAGTAAACAGTGCCATGTGATGTGAATTTCATCTTCTGGTTTGGGTGTCATAAAATAATCTCAGCAGATTCATCCCCAAACACAATACACCATGGAGAAAAATATAATACAAATTGACTGTATAAATATTCAGGGTCCGCATTAAGGATCTTATTTTGTATAGCAAAAACTGCTTGATCTTGGATTTTGAAATATTTTCCAAATTTTGTATGTAAACATATATGACATAAAATAGCTACATATTTCCAAAATTGTGTTGCAAAAAAATGAGGATTGAGTTTGAGGAGCATTTTCTACTGCTATACACTAATTATTGCAGACTCTGTTAATATTGTAATGCATCTGAATTTATGAGATGTAAATGTTGTTTTCTGACAGGGTGAAATGAGCTTCAAGGATGATCAGTTATTACACGGTGGGCGTAAAGGAAAGATGATGAATGGCGTCAACTACAGGGAAGTGAGGCAGTACAAGACAGATTACTACCTTGTCAGGTATGAGGGAGAGGTCAACTCTAAATAGAAGGTTGAGGGATGAGGTGGGAGTTAAGCCTCAAGGATGTTCAGTTATTACATTGAGGGTATGTGGTGTCAACTACGACAAAGTTAGGCAGTACAAGACAGATTATCACCTTGTCAGGTATGAGAGAGGGGTCATCTCTAAATTTAAGGTTGAGGGATGAGGCGGGAGTTAAGCTTCAAGGATGTTCAGTTATTACATTGAGGGCATGTAGTGTCAACTAAACTGCACCAATAAAGTATCTAAACACTTACAAATGGTCAGATTTATCAGAACCTGAAATAGTATGCAAAAAAAGAATTAATTAATGCGATTCACAGTTATCTTCTGCGCATTTTGATACCTCTTTTGTTGCGCTACGATGTTGTTTGGCGGATTTATGGGCACTTGGGTGGCTTAAGGTCGAATTCAAAAGTTGCTAAAGCTCCTATTCACCCCAATTCCAGAAGGTAACTCACACAAGCATCACACACAGACAAAATCAAGATTAAAGACAGTCAGTTTTATTAATTAAAAATGATTGATTTATGCCTCCCATCTCTGACCCTTTTGTTTTGTTATTGACAATTAATGCTGATGTTCATCGCAATCGATTTATCCAACACGCAATAAACAAATCATTTATAAAAGGCGGGCAAAAATAATGCTGATCTTATTCGTCACAATACAACGCTCTTGCTTGAATAGGGGCTTTTGCAACTTTTGAATTTGACCTTAAGCCACTCAAGTGCCCATAAATCCACCAAACAACATCGTAGCGCAACAAAAGAGGTGTCAAAATGCGCAGAAGACAACTGTGAATCAAATTAATTAATTATTTGTTTGCATACTATTTCAGGTTCCGATAAATCTGACCATTTGTAAGTTTTTAGATACTTTATTGGCGAGGTTTACAATGAAGTTAGGCAGTACAAGACAGATTATCACCTTGTCAGGTATGAGATTGATCAACTTTAAATATAGGGTTGACAGTATAGGGCTCACAATTGCACTCCCCCTGCAGGGTTGTGACATAATTCACACATCTGCATCAGCGCACGTGCATTGATTGTCTAATTTCTCTTGAAACTAAACATATGCATTTATTGACCTATAATCAAAAGATTGGAGGAAGGGTGATGAATGATGTTAACTACCAGAAAGTTCGTCACTAGTACTATTTCATTATCACCTTATAATGTAGTCAATTCAGAAAATATACTGATGTGGCATGCTGCTAGAATACCAAGGATGGTGTCTTGGTATAATCGATGATGCTATTGAATGTGATGTGCATCCACTGGCACTATAACAAGCATTCCCCATAAATACCTGGCTTGTGTGTCAAGCTTAACTTTATAGTATTATATAACATTTTACGGTAATTAAGAATTATGTTCAAAATGCCCTTCTTACAGATTATACTTTGTGACAAGAGTACACAACGACTATGTGAAAAGTATCTGGGAAGATCTAAGTCAAGAGCCCAGACCTGATATTGTTATCATGAATTCTTGCCTGTGGGATGTGTCAAGGTATGGTCCAACTTCCATGAGCAAGTACAAGATCAACCTGGAGAGGACCTTCAGAGCAGCAACAGAAGCCCTTCCACCAGAGTGCCTCTTCATCTGGAACACAGCTTTGCCAGTTGCCAACAAAATCCGAGGAGGTTTCCTGCTGCCCGAGTTAGATTTCCTGTGCTCCACTCTGAGATTGGATGTCTTGGAAGGTAACTTCTATGCCAAGGAACTAGCTGGAATCTACGGGATGGACGTTCTGGATTTGCACTACTTTTTCCGGTACCAGCTTCATCGCCGAGCACCTGATGGTGTTCATTGGAATCATCAAGCCCATCGTCGCATCACTAACCTGATCCTTACTCATATTGCCAATGCTTGGGGCCTTGAACCGCCGCAGTATGTGACACAAGGTGCCCTAACTCAAGGTGCTGCACCATCTGCTGTGCCATCGTCCGCACCATCTTCAGCACCAGCTCCTCCTAAAACACCGACTCCTCCGCCAGACGCTTGCAATTTCATCGATTTCGATAAGCCGAAGAAGAAGACTAGTCACGCTGCTGCCGCACAGAGCAATAAGTTGATATCGGCTACTAGTAGTAGTGAACCACATCAAGGTAAAGAAGGAAAAGCTGAATCTGAAAAGAACAGACCCGACACCCCACCGGCTGCTTCGAGTAGTAAGTCTGGCTTACTTGGCACCCCACCGAAATACAGACCTATACCCAGCATTGCTACAACCAACAGGCAGAATAATCGGTTTGCACCGTACACCAACAGGCCCCCTCACAACGGTCCAACAACAAATATCGTTCATCAGTTACACAGAAACAGCGTGCCTGTTGCTGCGTTGCCTTCAGGGTACTGTCAACCAACTGCAGATGTATACCAGGGTGGTCAGCACCAGGCAGATATGGAATGGCGACGTCAGCAGCGTGGACAGCGTGTGATGAACGACAGAACCAGAGAGCTCAATTGGTTTGGTTTTGGTACATACTAGCTACTATTGTCGTAAAGTGTTTGTGAATTTCTAACAAGTTTCTATACATTACGCAGGAAAATGAGTTGCAGGACACAGTATATACTTAGGATAAGATACAAGGCTGGCCCAAGTCAATAATGCCAAGCTAGCATTTAAGCCGTAATGTTAAAAAAATGTGCCAAAACAGGCCACACCTTGGATACTCTGCGGAAACCTATTATTTAATGTCTCAATGTTGGGAATAAGATTCAGGTTCATGATCAATTTATTTATTTTAAACTAATTTCTCAGTTTGCCTATTACCTCAACTTGATGGTTCACATAGAAAACAAACCTTGCCATATATTGTGTTCTTGTTGGATCAACCCTTTGTTCTTTCTACATGTATGCAAAGAAAATGTGATATGATGTTTTTCCTTCGCTATCATGCCTGCCCTGTAAAAGTAGATTATGTGGCCAATAGTTAGAATAAATTAACTCTTTCATTTTTGTGCATAACTTAGTTACTTTGTTATTCATTTCAAACGGTATAATTAGAGAATAAAGGTATTGTTTTTAGACCGTACCCGTGTTATATTGTCTGACATAAATGCGGACGATAGTATTATTTTAAGTAGAACAACGACGCCGCAGGCGGAGTTGTTCTACGCAAAAAATAATACTATCGAACTCATTCTTAAACAATCATACTTTAGACATTTATCAAAGAAATAAGTACATTTTATTGTCCACATTTGACAATTTTTACCCCTGCTAGGATCGAATAACCCACAAACATTCCATCCAATCACATGCAATGAGTAAACCATGCGTAAGCGTCGCGGCGCCGGCATAAACGCAGGAAAAGCGCTAAAGACGCACTGCAGAAGTGCGCGTTATGGAGCAAACCACGCATTGTGAAGGTCGGGCACACTGTTAAAACGTAAGCTCCACCTCCCCGTGTTAAGTTGTCTTATCTAGATGTCGCCGATTTCTCCGAGAACCAATGAGATTGCTTAAACTTTCTTAGCTGTTTAAGAATAATTAATATAAAAGCAATATTACGTGATTTTTTTCTTTAAAAATATCACACTTTGTTTTGTTTTTTCTTGTAATGAAGTTTTACTATCAGTAAAGATATTCATAAACTTGTAAATCTATTTTGACTGTATTTTCCGTAAAACAATATAACTTAATCACAAAGGAAATCTGCTTCCAATTTAAGGATTTTTTCAACATATTGTTTTCAATTTTCATCATAAAGCATTTTGTACTGTAATTGTGTTAGAAGGGGCGGGGGGGGGGGGGGGGGCGGCAAATGGGGGACAAGACAAACATTTAGAGCGCACACATGTTTTGGCTTTCATTGTAAAAATTGCCTGAAATTAGCTTAATTTGTTTTGAATTAGATATTTCAGACCAATTTAAAGCTAGTTCTAAAGTAATCTTGACATTAAAGTCAATATTTTCAATTGTTTGGCGTACGAAATGGGTGGGGTTTGAGCTGACATGGAGGGGAGGGGGGGGGGGGGGGCAGGGGGGGGGGGGGGCAAAGGTTGTGATAACAACAAAAAACTCCAAAAATAAGTTTGTTGGACAGCAGTCTATTTTAACCCATTCAAACCATGATTAGAATTAGGCAACGTATTACTGTATAACTCAGCAGATATTTTAGTTATTTAGGATTTAGAAGAAAAACTCCATGAAAAAAGTGCATAATACGCCTTGAACAACTCTGTGCTGCTTCGAACTCATTCCATTATCAGTTCAAATAAGTCCATTCACTTATGTATATAAAATGTGATATATATTTCCATGCCTTTGTTTTTGCTCTCATACTTTGTACAGTAGCTCAAAATGTGTACGTAGCCTATAGCCATTATGAATCAGTAGATTACTGTTATGTTTGTTCCATAAGTTGCTTGGTTAGACCTAAAAAAAAGAGGTTTGATTAGCCTAACCCGACCAACCCTAAATCCATCGCCAACCCTGAATATTTTTTAATATTTTGAGGGAGGAAAAATTGATTTGTTTTTTTAAAAATTAAAATAAATAAATAAATTTAAAAAAATGTATATATACAAATTGAACACAGTTTTAAAACTTCTGACTGTTTGCTTTCATTTCGGCTATTATAAGTCCCCAAAGCAGGTGATTGAGAATTTTTAAAAAAAAATCCCGACCAACATACCTTTTTTGTTTTTGTCATGTTAGGCCAATCAAACCATTTTTTTAGGCCGTATCATATAAAGGTGGATGTTCCGATCACTTTAGCTTTTTTTGCCCATCAACATATTTTGATATATCAGAAGAAAGTAGGCTGGTGCATAAAACCGATCAACTGTCAAACACTCGGTCTTTTGTTTGAATTTCAGTCCCACCGTAACAACCGTAATTTTCGGTGGCTAATCATTCTCTAGCGGTTTTCAAACCCCATATTGTTCTCATTATTTCTGTAAAATGTTTGGTGCAAGATATGTGCCTTTTAGACGTTAGTGAATTATTGCCAAAGGTGGACGGTTAACCACCTAGCCAGTTTGTGTACTAAATGGGCAAATTTCATGTCAACTTTTGCTTCTAAAATAAGAACCATTGGAGTTATGCAACTCAAATATTGGAATATACGACTATATTAAGGATGACCCTTCATGTAAAATAGAAACATCAAGTTCAAAGTTGGGCCAGCAATGGGAACACCTACCTTTAATATAAGTATTTAATAACAACTCTGTGTGTGATGCATACCATCACTATATACAGTCATCAAAATAAGTAACTGACCAGGTAATAAATATACTCATAGCTCCAAAACTGTAGCTCCTACGTACAAATATTAAATTATAAAGTTGTAAGGAAATCTCTTTTCTTCAATTTGAGATATTACACATGAAGATTGAATGAATATTAATCAAAACCAAAACCCAGTCAGTTTTTCATTTTAACACTTAGGTTTTGAACACGCGGGGGTGTGTGACAGGTATGTGTATGTGCTGCATTGATCAATTGGAGCATCCCAAATCCTCATCTAACTATCAACCTGTGAGTTATCGCTACCAGTTAATCAATAATCTGCCTGTTGCTAGTCCGAGGCTGCCTGTCGACGAACAAAATGTTAAAATAAAAAACTGACTTGGCGTTGGTTTTGAACTCATAACTGAATTAATATTCATTCAATCTTCATGTGTAATATCTCAAATTGAAGAAAATAGATTTTCTTACAACTTTGTCATTTAATATCTTTACGTAAGAGCTATAGTTTTGGAATTGAGAGCATATTAATTACCTGGTCAGTTACTTAATTTGAGGACTGTGTACATGTACTGTACATGTACATGTTCTACTTTGGTCATAACTTCAAACTCATTCCAATGTACATAAAATGTGATATGTTTACATACCGTGTTTAAGTAAATTATTTGTAGCCAATAGCCATATATTATGTATAATCAATAGATAAAAAATAAATAATGCAAGGCAAAAAACAGCCCACCCTGTTCTACGGGAAAACGGACTTCTTAGGTTGGGTCGGTCGGTTGAGTTTTTTTTTTGTTTCTTCTTCTTTTTTCCCCTCCTAAAAATCCCCCAAATCAGTAAACATTTGGACGAAAAGTTTGTTTGGTCTGTATTCATTTGCATGTGAACATTTTGTTCACCGATTTCTAAAAAAATGGGTCGGTCGGTCCTGTAGAACAGGGTTTCTTTTTTTTTAGTCGCCTAAGCTCTAGTTTGTATCATATGATATGGGCGGTTTTAAAAAAAATGGCTGAAAATGGCATATTCAACATTTTGCCCGTTTTTGATCATATAAAGAACTTTTATAGAATAGCCAATTATTCCAAAATATGTGCTAAGATAGTAATTTCTTTGTGCCAGAATATGATGGCCCTTGCTTGTTGCAAAAAAAACTTCTGCCCGTTTTTGATGCTAAAACGGTCAGGAGTGTAACACTTTTTTTTTACATAAAAATTGAACATGCATTTTTATTAAGCTAGTACAAGAAAACCATCTTTGATATTCATTTCAGAGATATACATTTTGAAATATTGAAGGGTCCACCTTATTCAGAATGAGTCACTGTGAAATTGAACTTGCATAAGTCCAATAAATTATTGATTGTTACACTACAGTATGTCAAAATGAAGAAAGGAGTCAAACTCAAATATTGAAATTAATCCAGCTTGATAATAAAAATGATGAAAGGTTATGCATTTGTCATTCCATATTTTGTATACGTATACACTTGGCTTGCCATAGATGGTCAAGTGGCATTGGTAATCACATCATAGCATTTGTGGTCAAAGGTTTACTGGGAGAACTCCAAAATGTCAGGAGTGTAACATTGACATGCCATCTAAATTTTGCAAACTTCCATATATATTTAATTTAGTTATATCAGTTTATTATAGTAGTACATGATGTAAATTAATAAATAGTAACAAATAAAATTGTGTTACATTGAATATGTCTACTACAGATAGTAAATAGGGGTCAGTCAGGAGTGTAACAAATATGTAGAAATGTAAATACATTTTGGATGGCCCACGGCCGTGCCATAAACTGTAATATAAACTTGAAACTGTCCATGTATACCTTTGATATGGCCATATTCTGATGTTTAAAACTATTAAAATCAAACCTATTAACTAATAATTAGTTAAAACAAAACAAAAACAGGCCTTTATTGTGTAAAAATAGGGGTTTTGTGTGGAAAATCTGATTTTCTTCCCAATTTAGTTGTTAAAGGCATAATGAAATTGTATTTTCTATGCTTACTAATCTTCCAAGTTGAGAGGAACTGTACTTTATACTTAAAGGTTGTGTTTTTTATCCACCAAACCTATTTTATCCACCATTATTAGACATGTCAGGAGTGTAACACAATGTAGAAATGTATTATATATGCATTTTGAATGGCCCACTGCTTTGCCGTAGATTGTAGTATGAACTTGAAACATTCCATATACTATGATATTGCCATATTCTGATGTTTAAAACTATTAAAATTAAACCTAATAACTAATAATTAGTTAAAACAAAACAAAAACAGGCCTTTATTGGGTAAAAATAGGGGTTTTGTGTGGAAAATCTGATATTTTTCCTTCAATTTAGTGGTTAAAGGCATAATGAAATTGTATTTTTTATGCTTACCAATCTTCCTAAGTTGAGATACTATACTTTGTACTTAAAGGTAGTGTTTCTATCAACAAAACTTCTATTATCGACCATTATTACAATGTCAGGAGTGTAACACAATACAAAAGTATGTAGAAATGCCTTTTGAATGGCCCACTGCTTTGCCGTAGATTGTAGTATGAACTTGAAACATTCCATATACTTTAATATTACCATTTTCTGATGTTTAAAACTATTAAAATCAAAACTAAATTAATAATTTGTTTAAAAAATTAAAAAAATCCCTATATTGAGGGGAAAATAAGGGTTTTATGTGGAAAATCTCTTTTTTTATAAATTTAATTGATTTAGGCCTAAACAAATTGCATTTTCTAATGTTACCAATCCTCCAGAGATGAGCTGTACCTTAAACTTGTTGATTTAAACATAATTGTGTTAATATTTAACAAATGAATGTTTTGAGATTTTACCCCAAAAAAGAAACATAACTACAATAAATAGTGTTAAAAAAAAATATGAGGACTATTTTGTGCGTTTCTTGATTTGTTTTACATACTTTAATATATTGGGATTACAATAAGATATAGAAATCATTAATATATCCAATTTGAAATTTTGGAATTTTGGGAACACAATCTCCCATTTCTCAGCCATTTTTTTTAAAACCGCCCATATACTAACATGTACCCAGCCATTTTCCTGTGCCTGGCATCATAGTTAGGCCAAAACAAAAAAAGAAGTTGACTTGCCCTTTTTCCGACCAACCCGAATTTTCGGAAATCTAGGGTCGCTATTTTATTATTTTATTTTTTCAAAGTCATATTTTGGTTAAGAAATAGCAAAACATGGTTCTGTTTACGTTTAAATACGGTATAAACACATAAAATTGTCATTTACTCACATACTTTATATCAACTCTCGCATTGTATATTTATTGGTAAGCGTTGGATGTCAGCCGCCGGGAGAGGTTTCAACGTACTTCAACGGAATAAACCAAATACTCCATACATGGTTTATTCCGTGAAACGACTCCCGGCGGCTGACATCCAACGCTTACCATATTTATTTCCCTTTATAGACCGCGGTTGCTTTTCTGCTGAATTTACACATGCTCGCCAAAAAACCAGTGTCAGTTAGGCGACGGTCTGTGTATAGGTATATATAATTTTATTCACAGCGCGGGTCTTTAAATCTTACTACTACTTATATATGCATGTTTACGGATTCTTTAAAATCGTGTTTTTGTGTAGTATCTGCTTGTTTAAAAAAAAATCTGACCGTCCGACCCACATTCTTGGCCTTACTCTGCTGCCATTACACACGTACTGTGTCCAGTTCCTGTATGGTTTCTATAAAAGTACTATAGTTCAGTCAGTTCCAAATTGGCGAGATATATTCGTTTTTATCTATCCGCGCGCGAAAGTAATCCAAGCATATAAGCGCGATTTTGGCATATGCAAGCGTCACGCATACAACGATACTGCGAGCCATATTGTGCCATGCAAAAGATTTGCGTGTGACGCTCTTCTGAATTCATTCGCTGACAGTAAACGGGTTTCGCCAATTTGGAACTGACTGAACTATAGTGAAGTAGTACCACCAAAGTAGCTGCACAGTACCACTACCAGTAACATTGCTGGCTACTTTGGTTGTACAACACATGTACTGTAAAGTTCCTGTAAGGTACTAAGCATAGAGAGGTTTTGCAAAACTTTGTATACGCCTAGATGTTCGTCATGTTTTCACCATCAGCATGATCAGAATAAAGCTGTACTCTAAAATAATGTACACATTTGAAACCTTTAGTCGACTCGCTTTAAAGCTATCATGCTTTTATTTTTGAAAAACTAACAATTTTACAATTCGAATGCTGCTACAAGTCATTCTACACATACACGTCTGTGGAAAACTTGTAGCAAAACCTCCCTAATACCTGCACAGATACTGATAGCCGTGATGCAGGGCATAAAAAAATGACTGTTTATATCGGGAAGTATGGCATGTACAGTATATTTTGAATATATTGATATAAAGCACCGGTGCAGTACCACCAAAGTGGCTGCACACAGTACCAGTAACACTGCTACGTCTGTACTGTGCGTCTGGCTACTTTGGTTGACCGGCTGTACAGGTCCCATACAAGTACTATACAAAACCTGCACAGATACTGACAGCCGTGATGCAGGGCATACAAAATGACTGTTTATATCTGGAAGTATGACATGTACAGTATATTCTTGAATGTCTGGATATTGATATAAAGTACCGGTGTAGTACCACCAAAAGTAGCTGCACAGTGCCAGTAACTCTGCTACTGTGTGGCTACTTTCTTTAGCTGTACCACACAAGAACTGTACAGTTCTCATACAGGTACTAAGCATACAATACCTGCACAGGTACTGGCAGCCGCGTAACTAGGATACCGGGCATAAGAAAATGGCTGTATCGTTTTTCATTTAACCCCCTGGGGTCTACCTGTCTATCTTACAGTGGTTCTGATTGGTTTATTGCAAAATATACTCATTTGAATAGCCAATTAAAATGCAGCTTGTAAAATATTTCACTCCAATCTTTATCAGGGATAAACTATTGTAAAAATGTCTCTGATTGGTGCAATAAATCATGTATCTATCTTTCTGACCAATCGGCCGGTAGTTCTCAGGGTTAAAAAAGTATTTATCAACAACCCTGTGCTGCATATCACTTCAAAACATGTTCCATCTTTCTCATTGCTTCAAAACTCATTCCATTATCAGTTCAAACATGTCCATTGATGTATATAACATGTGATATATATTTTGATATTTTTTCTTGCTTATCATATCTTTTAAAATAAGTTGTTTGTAGCCAGTACCCATTATTTATAAATAGTTTAGTTTGTATCATGTTAACTAATATTCATTTCAATTTCAACTCTACTGCTTCCATTATCAGTTCAAACAAGTCCGTTCATTTGTATAGAAAATGTGATATATTCTCATTTCTTGCTATCATCATAATTTGTAGAATACATAGCTTGCTGTTAGTCAATAGCCATTATGCACTAACCGAGAAGCTGTAGATTTGTAGCATAGTTACTTGGTTTTTCATTTCAAAAAAAGTATTTAACTTTTGCTGCATATTATCACTTGCATGTTTAGTTTAGTTCGCTGATCAGCACAGATAAGTCACCACAGACAAGTCTATTGATGTTCATAAAGTTGATATTTTTATATTTTTCTACATCTGTATGCTATCTATACCTTGTAAAGCCTATTAAAGGCTTAAACAAATCCTGCCACAAAGCTTTCACTTATAAGTTTAAGTTTTATATTACCTGAAACCTCATTATTTATCTGTACCCAAAACCAAAAAGAAATACAAATGTGATTTCTTTATAATATATTTTCTTCACTATTCACAATCTCCTTAGCGTTCATAGCTCTTAGTGGATTGATCTTTTAATGCTATTAACATATTCTCCTGGTTATTCATCCCCAAAATAACCTTTAACCCCCTGGGCACTACCGGTCTATCTTACAGTGGTTCTGATTGGTTTATTGCAAGATATTTTCATTTTAATAGCCAATTAAAATGCAGTTTGTAAAATATTTCACTCCCATCTTTATCAGGGATACAATTATTTAAACAATGTCTCTGATTGGTGCAATAAATGATGTATCCATCTTTCTGACCAATCGGCCGGTAGTTCTCAGGGGTTAATAACAAACTCTACCTCATTATCACTTACAGTAGATGTTTTTTGTTTTCTCATTAGTTCCTGTCAACAACATGCAATCAATCCAATATCAGTACAATCAGGTCCGTATCAATAATATATAAACAATTTTGAACACAATGTTTCGATATCTTCCCTTGCTATTCATACCTTGTACAGTATTTTGTTTATGACGATAAAAACTCTTTTCGAATTTCTTTATATTGTGTTGTATTAATTACATTACTTAATGGAAAGCCGATGTGTTCATCTTTAAAATAATAGGCTTACCATGTTTGTAGCAATCAGTTATCAGTGATTAGGCCAAATTAAATTAATTGTTTGTCTCAAAGCTCCCGCGCGCGTTAGTTTATTGATGCGCATTAGAAAAACGAAAAATCTGATTTTTTTTTTTTTTTTTTCCTTTTTTTTTTTTCAAAAAAAAAAAAAAAAAATCCCCTAATTTCACCGATTTTTCAGATTTTCATTGATCAAATCATCTTAAATACAAAAGTTCACTTTAACAAGGATTTCAATATTTTATATTTAAAAAAAAAAAAAAAAAACCTTGAAAAAAACCCGCATTCCGCATTAGTTTTACAACAGGAGAGGAGCTTTGAGACAAACAATTAATTTAATTTGGCCTTAGCAGTGATTGATTTTCGTGAAAAAATGAGTGTAGCAAATTGTTGTAAAATTTCTAACTCTTCATTAAAAATGATAAACTGTTACATTGAAATGCATAGTATAAAACTGAGCTATACACATTTCAGATTGTATCCTGTGCCTCGTTGACCATGTGCCTCGTTGACCATGTGCCTCGTTGACCATGTGCCTCGGTGACCATGTGCCTCGGTGACCATGTGCCTCGGTGACCATGTGCCTCGGTGACCATGTGCCTCGGTGACCATGTGCCTCGGTGACCATGTGCCTCGGTGACCATGTGCCTCGGTGACCATGTGCCTCGGTGACCATGTGCCTCGGTGACCATGTGCCTCGGTGACCATGTGCCTCGGTGACCATGTGCCTCGGTGACCATGTGCCTCGGTGACCATGTGCCTCGGTGACCATGTGCCTCGGTGACCATGTGCCTCGGTGACCATGTGCCTCGGTCGGTGACCATGTGCCTCGGTGACCATTTCGTGATCAGATTGACACTAAGGATTCCTATCCACTTGCTTGAAAATGTAGGGAGGTCTCAACTTCAATATGCCAAATTACCACTATTTTGTGCTCAAGAGAACTTCTTTGCAATGAAGTGTTACATTGACAACTACAGTATAGAGGCCCTTAGAGAGATGCCTTATTGACATCTGAGCACAAAATCGTGGTGATTTTGGTAGATTCATCTTAAGAATGGGAAGCCTTATGCTGGGCTGGAACTTAAGATTCTTTTCAACCAGCCAGTCGGGCAGGTAACTGTTACTCACAAAAAAATACCTGCGTGACAGAAATTACACCAGCCAGTGTAACTCTCTTACACTGTGAGTTTGAAAAGTTTTACCCGACAGTTCGGCGGGTACTTTTGTATCTTCACCCACCCAATGCAAAAGTTACCCGCTATGGGCAGGTAGGCGGGTACTATTTCCAGGCCTGGCCTTATGTCAATCTGGTCACGAAATGGTCACCGAGTTGCAGCTCTTTAATAAGTGTTGCACAACAAATCATGGACCAGAACAACCTGTGGAGACGATGGTCATTTTAAAATAAGTATGTTCTTTGATGTAAGGTATATAAGATTTTGATATATTTTGCTATTTAACCCTTAAACATTCCACGCTGTGCAGTCATCTGCAGACGACAATTCCAAAACTTCACAAAATGTTTCAAAAATGTCAAATCACCATGAGAAATGCATTAAAAGAAGTACAAACATGCCTAGTATTGGTTCAGTAATTTATGAGATAGACTTTGGAAATTGGGAAATGTTTCTGAAAAATCTGTTTTGTATACATGGTAAAACTAATGGCCGCGTGGAAAGTGTTAATTAATGTTTGTTATTCATGGCCTTCAGAGCTTTTAGTTCGTAGCATATTTGCTTGATTATTAACTCCAAACTGTATCAGTACAAACAAGGTAATTCTGCAATGTAAACGCCTTAAAAAAGTTCAGAATTGTTTTTCAATTGCCTATACATTGTAGTTTATATATTTTGTGATATCTTCATATTGTTTTATACATATCAATGGCAAGCAGATGTGAGCATCTGTCAAATTATACCACATTTGTAGCAATCACATGTTTCATTCCTAAGCCACTTGCTTGATAATATTCAGTAGTCTCCATGTGAATGCCAGGCCAAAATGCTATTCTTTGAGCCAGAATAGTGGTGATTTTTGCCATGTATAGGTGATGGAAAAACAGTTCTGTATTTTTTTAACGAGGGGGTTTGCTCCATAACGCGCACTTCTGCTGTGCGTCTTTGGCGCTTTTCCTGCGTTTATGCCGGCGCCGTGACGCTTACACAAGGTTTACTCATCGCATGGGATTGGATGGAATGTTTGTGGGTTATTCGATCCTAGCAGGGGTAAAAGTTGTCAAATGTGGACAATAAAATGTGCGTACATGTATTTCTTTGAAAAATGTATGATTGTTTAAGAATGAGAATAAAGGTATTGTTTTTAGACCATATACCTGTGTTATATTGTCTGACATAAATGCGTTGGGTAGTATTATTTTTTGCGTAGAACAACTCCGCCTACTTAAAATAATAATATTGTCCGCATTTATGTCAGACGATATAATACGGGTACGGTCTAAAAACAATACCATTATTCTCCAAATCAATTCCAAATTGGTGAGCCTCCTAACACTAGTAACAGCAGTGAATTAATACAGAAGAGTGTAGGCGCGCATTACGCTCGCATCACACGTTGCATCATGTTTGTGATCCTTTTTTTGCGCCAAAATAGTGCACTCTTGGGGGGCATAAAAATGCATATTTCTCACCAATTTGGAAAATTTTAAACTATAGTAATGGATTGATTATACATTTGTAATGTAGGAAATTATTGTAAACTACGGTGACTTATTGATGTAAATGGTTTGTATAACATCATTTATTTCACATTTTCACACCTTATTTGAAGAAAGTGTTGAAGAATGCGATTTAAGGTATGTCTTTAGCCTCTGTTTCGTATCTGCCGTGTCGTAATACAGGCGAGAGCACTATATCGGCGTGCTGTTGCCCATGTGATACGACACAACGGATTCACGGCAAAGGTTAAAGGCAATTTGTTTATTCTCTAATTCATGACAATCAATTTAGTTGACCAGAATACATGTCTACATTTTAGGGTCTATTTTACTTGCCATTTGTTGTAACACTCAGGTATTTCTTTTTACGGAAATCAATTCCGTCCTGATTCCAGACAACTATTGTTCAGCTGGTATCATTTGTAAAAGTGTTTTTGTAATAAAAATAAAAGTTAAAAAAAAAAATGTTTATAAAGACTCAGTGGCATAGTTAGAGCCAGCTACCCCTCCACTTATAAAACTCGCCCATTGCTTGTGTGTTGGATTTCGATCGCGACAGGAGCATGTGCAGATGCGATTTTTGTGTAAGTGGTCTGTGATTTTGGCAATATCAGATTTTTACTGTGATTTGTCGATCTGCATTAAATGCAAAATGAAAAAACCGCCCCCGGGTGGACTCGAACCACCAACCTTTCGGTTAACAGCCGAACGCGCTGACCAATTTGCGCCACGGAGGCGGTTATTTGCTAGGCTGTTTTGGTTTGTCATGTTCATCCCCGCTACACGCCCGTACACTCCCTTGCATAGCCGGGCATCGTTTTTTCTCAAATGTTGCCTGAATATTGTTGTTGCTGTGTACTTAAATGCATGTGCTGTCTGTTGAATTTGGAACCAACATTTAATTTGAACTGTCTATTTTCAATAAAAAAATACTCCGATTCGGGAAAAAATTCACAAAAGCTCACAGACAACAAATAAGCACATCATTTTACTCGACCTAGAATTTCAAACTTACAAATTTGGCGTTCCGAAAATATCGGAAGAAGATTTTTGAAAATTCTGTTACTCTCGACTGGCTTAACCAATTTTGATCCGGTAAAAAGTATGTTGATATATCAATTCGCGCCAATACAGAAAAACTGACACGAGGGCAATCAGTGGCTAGCAAAATATTCTGCGCAGCCGTTCAATGTACGAAGTCAATTTACCAGTGAATCGATTTGGAATTTTCCGCTAACAATTGGGAAAACCCCGATGATGCGAGTGACGTCATTTAATGAGCGGCGCCCTTCACGAATTAGCTCATTAGCATAATTTATGTCCGTGAAATGTATCACGCAGTTTGATAAGTGCCCTCCCCAATATTTGAGTTGTGTAGGTTGAGATTGGCACTGTTGGTTATCCAGCTCGATTTTTTTGCGCTGGTTTGGGGGACACCACACCACATACTTGGGTATCTAAGGCCAAACAAAGAAGAAGTTCTGTCTCAGAAGCCCGCCCTCATTGGTATGTGAAATGAGCTACGGCGCGTAGGTCTATTGCGCCAGGGTCTTTGAAAGTCCCTGATTGCGCAGAGGGCTAAAAAACTTCTCCTTTTTTTCTTTTTTTTTGTTGATTTTATGGATTTGTTTTGTTGATTTTTTTAAATTATTTTAAAAAAAAAGGTTAAAAAAAGTTCTTTGTAAGTTTGGATTAGCAACAAAAAAAAAAGGAAAAAAAAAAAATAGCATATCTCATAGCCTATTTTCTAAAAAAAGAAAGAAAACAAAAATCGCACAGCACTTACCTTATTTGCAAAAAGTTTCTGAGACAGACTTTCTTCTTTGTTTGGCCTAATGGGCTGTTCCATTTGAAATCCATACATCCCCTATGGAAGACAATACTTTAATCTTTTCCACAACCCTGAAATCTTTTTTAAGGTTGAAAAAGTGTTTTCTTTTTCTACTATGTAAACAATTGAACATGTTGTACATTTGAATCACTCTTGTCAACTCTGGTTTTATTATCGCATGGAAATGTATGCACATTACTTGTATAGTAGACCAACGAGCTAGATAAAGGTAGAGCGCCTTGCTCGCGAAAAAGTGAAGCTGATCCACGAGCCATGACGTCATACACCCAGTCACACACCCCTACCCTCATCAAATTCGAGTACCCCCCCCCCCCAGAGGATGGTACCAGCAATGGTCACCAGTGAGGTGCATAAAAATGTAATTTGTGTAGGCAAATAGGAAATGAGATCAGGGATTCTATTAATTTTGTGATAGGAAAGTCCTATACTGACGTACGTAGGTAAACAGGTCCCGTTTGCATAATTAAAAAAAGGCAATAGCGCCATTTTATGATGATCATCGGAATTAAAGGAATTTATAGACTTGCATCAAGTCCGTAGGACCCAAACAATGACGGTATGGTGTAAAGTGATAGAATAAATTCAATTACCTAAAATAAATAATGAAACATGAAGAATCATATATTTCAGGTTTGTAAAAACCGTCCAGCACGTACGTTTTATCATAATTTTCAAAACTGGACAAATTTTGGGGAACTTTTCCAACAAAACTGTAAAATTGTGAGATAGGCTTTTACGACGGGTATTCATAATATAAGTTAAAAAGTTTAACGGGTTCGCCGTCGGACAAGTTTTAATCTGTCAAGCTTTCGTCAGGATTAGCTCTGACTTCTTCAGGACCAAATTATTATAATATTAAACAAAACATAGAGATTGCCACTTCTCTTGTTATCATCAAAACTGTAAACTTCAATTAAGTCTATACCTAAAGCAGACGACACAAACAGCGCCACCAACAATGTGACAATCATCAAAGTTAAACAAAAGTAACTTCAGATCGGCAAGTTGAGTCGCACACGCCTGATGAGATATCAAGTGGATAGTAATGGCAGACATGGCAATTACTAAATCTTGTGGCACAACTACTGAATGCAGCATACAGTCTAGACTAGATTCAAGTCTTGCTTAAATAGTGTTGCTACGCTTTATTCCGTCAGATTTGTATAAAGTCTAGCGTCATTCCATGAAAGTATGTTGAATTCAACAGTCGCCCAAATCTTGTATATAGAGGAAAATTGGACATGTTGGCATGGCAAAATGATCCATTTTAATGTGACAGAAATTCAATTTTATCCATGGTATCATCTATTGCAGAAATGGGATTGTAAAAAATACCATCTAAATCCCTCTTCACCATGGCTCAACATATATATTGAAATCGTATACAGATGGGACTGCGAAGTTGTAATTCAGTCTTGTCTTGTTGAAAATGAAAATAACAGACCTCGCCATAGATATTATTTTGAAAAATTCAGAACAATTTAGGGAAGTAGGTCTCGCATCGCGTTTGAATACAACTTTAATGAAATGTGGAGAGATCAGACCAAATTTATTTGCATTAATAGTATGTGTATATCATGAGAAGTTAGTGATAAGATTTATCGGGTTGCTGTTTCTACTGGGCGGCAATTACCGTTTAATACCAAACCTAGTTTTTGCAGGTTTTTGCTGTTACAAAACTTCACATTAAAGGTATATTATGTGATCTTTCCAGGGAACGCCCTCAACATCGAAAAAAAAATTGAAGGCAGATTTTCTTGCAGATTTACATTTCTGATCATAAATCGTACATACATTCCAAGTTACAGGGCGATACGATTCTTAATGACTTTATAAAATCATGGTTTTAGAGTGAAAATAAACTGTCGGGTTAACACAACAGTTTATATTTTCACTCTAAATTCACTCTAAAACCATGATTTTGAGGTAATTAGGAATTGTATCGCTCTGTAACTTGGAATGTATGTACGATTTATGATCAAAAATGTAAATCTGCAAGAAAATCTACTTTCTAAAAAAATCATGAATAGAGGGCGCTCTCTGGAAAAGATCACATAATATGCCTTTAATAAGTGTTATTTGACAGTTTCTATTGGGGGAAACACAACAGTTTATATTTTCATTCTAAATTCACTCTAAAACCATGATTTTGAGGTAATTAGGAATCGTATCGCTCTGTAACTTGGAATGTATGTACGATTTATGATCAAAAATGTAAATCTGCAAGAAAATCTACTTTCTAAAAAAAAATCATGAATAGAGGGCGCTCTCTGGAAAAGATCACATAATATGCCTTTAATAAGTGTTATTTGACAGTTTCTATTGGGGGAAAGGCCAATTGGTACCTTAGTTGCCCAGTAGAAAAACACTCATAAACTGCTCACAAAAAGTATCGAAACACTTAGAAATGATCCAATATATAACGGCTCGAAAAGGTATGCATTAATTGAAGCAAATAACCAAGTGCATAATTTTGTTCTGCGTATTTTGACACCTCAATCGTTGAGATACGATGTTGCGGAGCGGAGTTATTGTCATTTCAATGGTCGTGGGTCCAGTTTCAAAAGTGACACTCATCCCTATTGAAAATCACGAATCTGATCATTCTAAACAGTAATGCAAACCTCTTTCTGTATGATGATTGTCACTTTTGAAACTGGACCCCCCACCATTGAAATGACAATAACTCTGCTCTGCAACATCGTATCTCATCGATCGAGGTGTCAAAATACGCAGAACAAAATTATGCACTTAGTTATTTGCTTCGATTAATGCATACCCTTTGGAGCCGTTATATATTGGATCATTTCTAAGTGTTTCGATACTTTTTGTGAGCAGTTTAGTTGTCCCAAATTTGATCATTGACCCTGTCACATATAAAAGGTTATATCATGTGTCCTAGTACTTATCCTTTTAAGGACTTTTAAGTGTAGATCTTATAACCATCCATGCACGGTAAACTGACAACAATATTGTGATGTGTTAATTTACCCCATTTGTTTTTAAGTCACGCTAGTTTGTCCAATCGCAGCTTATTTTGGTTTGGGATTCAGCCAATCACAAAATGGCTTAGATATAAATTTCTAATCTAAAGAGATGATATTTGGGGCAGACATGCCTTGATCTTTATAGAGTTAGACAAGACCTCTACACATTGGCAGGCAGGTCCATATTTTGAAGCTATTTCCTTGTTTTACTGGAATCTTAATGCAGTTTGATTTTAAAGCGTTTTACATTATATAGTTACAATGCAACTGAATGCAGCCAAATCTATGGTGATTTGTTTTATGGAATTTTGTGTGAAATTCCACTGCCAGAGAGTACGAGAGTATATTTATTTATTTATTATTTATTTGGGCCCTACGACCCTGGATAGCCCAAGAAAGACTCATAGAAGCTTATTTCCATTGGGGTCCGTTAGATGTGTGAACAGATACAGACCGGGATGATATCTTACGAAAGAGTCTGTAACCTATAACGTGCTCAGGTATTGCTCTTCCGATGCACAGGACCACATCTATCTGTACAAGAATGTAAAGTTTATTTACATGGCCGGATATTCATGTGTAAGTAAAATCTTATTGTATACTATTTTGTACTCAATGATGCAAAGATTTTGTGTTCAATGTGATAGCAATTTTGATTAGAAACATAACTTTTGTGTTTCCAATTGTGTATGTTGTTTACAAAATTATGTATTGCATTTAATGATACACAACCAGATAGTTTCATCAAACAGTGTTTATTTGTAACTGGGTAATGCATTTAATGCTACTCAAAATTCATTAATCATGATTGTTTATAAACTGTGTAATGCATTTGATGATACACAAGAGATAGACTTGTTGTTTTTGTTATCTATTTAATTGTGTAGTGGTGGAAAATCAGCCAAATGCAATCAAATTGCCAATTGACATCCAAATCCACATCCACGATGTAAGAATACTTCATACATCGATAAATCATGTTGGTGAATGTATGCAATGATTTAACCTATTAAAGGCATATTATGTGATCTTTTCCAGAGAGCGCCCTCTATTCATGATTTTTTTTAGAAAGTAGATTTTCTTGCAGATTTACATTTCTGATCATAAATCATACATACATTCCAAGTTACAGAGCGATACGATTCCTAATTACCTCAAAATCATGGTTTTAGAGTGAATTTAGAGTGAAAAATATAAACTGTCGGGATTCCGACAGTTTATTTTCACTCTAAAACCATGATTTTGAAGTAATTAAAAATCGTATCGCCCTGTAACTTGGAATGTATGCATGATTTATGATCAGAAATGTAAATCTGCAAGAAAATCTGCTTTCTATTTTTTTTTCGATGTTGAGGGCGTTCCCTGGAAAGATCACATAATATACCTTTAAAATAATTGAATTTTCATCAACTGGCATTTTATGGTCATCGGCGTATATTCATAATCTCTGATTCAATCATTCAATATTTTTAGTCAACTTGACTAATCATATGGCACCAATTAATGCCTCTACTTTAATTCCCAACAGATTATCAACATAGAAATAACTACTCTGGCAAAAAACAAGGTAATTTTCAGAATGCTATACTTTCTTCAGCAAGTACAACATTGTGCATTATGTGTTACAATAATAGAAGTAATTATATAAAGAACAAACATCATATTTATCATAACAAATGAATGAAAATTATAATCTCTCTAAAATGCCTGTTTCAATGGCAATTTTTTTAATTAAAAAATGGCTTGTTGAGAGAATGATATTTTTTATTCGTTTTATGATGATAAGTGTGATGTATTTCAATATTACTAAGTGATTTGGGCTCGATTATTATATAAGAATTGTTCCTAATGTACTCTAGCTTTTGTTCTTCCTGTGCAGGTTGCAATCTTAGAGATAGGAAAGTAATTTATTTGAATTCCCTAGGGAACTAGAATCAATAGTTGAGGAAGGGATAGACAACTGGAAGTAAGTATTTATTTAAGGATTGAAATAATGTTTCAGCGTATGTGTATCACCATCTCTACAAATGGGGTTCATGTCGTCTACCATCTCTACAAATGGGGTTCATGTTGTCTGCGAACTTTATTTCATGAGGGCCGATCACAAGTTGTAGATTGTTGATGCACATTTACGCTGAAACATGATTTAATCCCGTTCAACAGCGACAACCATGGATTTGAACGCCATTTCTTAATTTATCAAGGATTTGAACGCCATTTCTTAATTTATATAAAATTAAATTAAAATAACAATTAAGCTCCTTTTAGGTTTAAAAGTCGATGTCAATAGCGATCAGGGTCCAGGTGTTCAGAGCCTGTAGCAGCTCGGAGGTTAGGTTGAAGGATAAAAGAAAGATTTTTGGCATACTTTGGTAGTATGGCAGACCGAGCCAACCTGAGGGGTCCAATTGCCCGGTGAGTTTCCTTTTTTCATTGTCCGATATTCAAATATGCAATATTCCTTTTACCACGATATCCATTTCATGACATCAAGAGTTTGGAGAGAGCAAAGTAGTGACAGAAGCAAGTGGACTATCAACACAATACCTCCAACCCAAGCAGATGAACAGTGATTCATGAGGTATCTTCACTTTGGACGTAAGGAAATGTTTAGTGAAAAATAAAACATAGAGTCTGGTGGTCTCATTGTCCAATATTCAAATATGCAATATTCCTTAAGAGAGACCTTATGGCTGCATCCTTTTTTTCTGGTAAGAGAGACATTGTGGCTGCATCCTTTTTTTTCTCCTGGTATTTAGGTCCTCCGTAAGAAAGACCTTGTGGCTGCATCCTTTTTTCTGGTAAGAGAGACCTTACGGTTGCATCCTTTTTTTCTGGTAAGAGAGACCTTATGGCTGCATTCTTTTTTTCTGGTATTCTGGTCATCCTTAAGAGAGACCTTATGGCCGCATCCTTTTTTCTGGTTTTTAAGGTGCTCCGTAAGAGAGACCTTATGGCTGCATCCTTTTTTCTGGTAAGAGAGACCTTATGGCTGCATCCTTCTTTTCTGGTTTTAGGTCCTCCGTAAGAAAGACTTCTTATAGCTGCATCCTTTTGATTGGTTTTTAGGTCCTCTGTAAGAGAGACCTTATGGCTGCATCCTTTTTTCTGGTTTTTAGGTCCTCCGTAAGAGAGACCTTATGGCTGCATCCTTTTTTCTGTTTTTAGGTCCTCCATAAGAGAGACCTTATGGCTGCATCCTTTTTTCTGGTTTTTAGGTCCTCCATAAGAGAGACCTTATGGCTGCATCCTTTTTTTTTGGTAAGAGAGACCTTACGGTTGCATCCTTTTTTTCTGGTAAGAGAGACCTTATGGCTGCATCTTTTTTTCTGCTATTTAGGTCCGTAAGAGAGACCTTATGGCTGCACCCTTTTTTTTCTGGTTTTTAGGTCATCCTTAAGAGAGACCTTATGGCTGCATCCTTTTTTCTGGTTATTAGGTCCTCCGTAAAAGAGACGTTATGGCTGGCTGCATCTTTTTTCTGGTTTTTAGGTCCTCCATACGAGAGACCTTATGGCTGCATCCTTTTTTCTGGTTTTTAGGTCCTCCATAAGAGAGACCTTATGGCTGCATCCTTTTATCTGGTTTTTAGGTCCTTCATGAGAGAGACCTTATGGCTGCATCATTTTTTCTGGTGTTTAGGTCCTCCGTAAGAGAGACCGTAGGTTGCATCCTTTTTTCCTGGTAATAGAGACCTTATGGCTGCATCCTTTTTTCTGTTTTTAGGTCATCCGTAAGAAAGACCTTATGGCTGCATCCTTTTTTTCTGGTTTTTAGGTGCTCCGTAAGAGAGACGTTATGGCTGCATCCTTTTTTTTCTTCTGGTTTATAGGTCCTCGGTATGAGAGACCTTATGGCTGCATCCTCTTTTATTATCCCCCTGGTTTGTAAACCAGAAGGGGATTTTGTCATCATGTAATGTGTGTCTGTCTGTGCGTATGTGGGGGTGTGTGTGTGTGCCTTTTGGTTAGCCTTTTTCCCAAATGCTGTATCTTTTGAAAGGATGGACGGATTGATTTCAAACCTTCAGTGATAGGTAGGCCATGGTCAAACACTGTAGCTGCTTGTTTGGGGGTCTAATTTGCAAAGGTCATCTGAGGTCAAAGGTCATCTAGAGGTCAAATCGTAAAAGTTGCCCGAATGCTGTATCTGTTGAAAGGATGGACGGATTGACTTCAAACCTTCAGTGATAGGTAGGCCATGGTCAAACACTGTAGCTGCTTGTTTGGGGGTCTAATTTGCAAAGGTCATCTGAGGTCAAAGGTCATCTAGAGGTCAAATCGTAAAAGTTGGCCGATTGACTTCAAACTTGGAGAAAAGAAACATGAACACCAAGTGAACATGTCTAAAATAAATTAGAGGTCATCCAAGGTCATCTGAGGTCAAAGGTCATCCAGAGGTCAAATCGTAAAAGTTGCCCGATTGACGTCAAACTTGGAGACAAGAAACATGAACACCGGGTGAACATGTCTAAAATAAATTAGAGGTCATCTGAGGTCAAAGGTCATCCAGAGGTCAAATCGTAAAAGTTGCCCGATTGACGTCAAACTTGGAGACAAGAAACATGAACACCGGGGGAACATGTCTAAAATAAATTAGAGGTCATCCGAGGTCAACGGTCATTAGAGGTTACCCAAGGTCAAAGGTCAACAAGGGGTTAATTTGTGCAATGAACACCGTGGGAACATGTAAAAAATAATTAGAGGTCATCCGAGGTCATCTGAGGTCAAAGGTCATCCAGAGGTCAAATCGTTAAAGTTGACCGATTGACCTCAAACTTGGAGAAAAGAAACATGAACACCATATATGACCGTTGACCTCATTTAGTTGATCTCCCAGCCAGGGGGATTCGCAAGTCGTGACTTGCAGTATTTTTGGTTTTAAGGTCCTCCGTAAGAGAGACGTTATGGCTGCATCCTTTTTTCTGGTAAGAGAGACCTTATGGCTGCATCCTTCTTTTCTGGATTTAAGGTCCTCCGTAAGAGAAACCTTATGGCTGCATCCTTTTTGTCAGGTTTTAAGGTCCTCCGTAAGAGAGACCTTATGGCTGCATCCATTTTTCTGGTTTTTAGGTCCTCCGTGAGAGAGACCTTATGGCTGCATCCTTTTTTATGGTTTTTAGGACCTCTGTAAGAGAGACCTTATGGCTGCATCCTTTTTTCTGGTTATTAGGTCCTCGGTAAGAGAGACCTTATGGCTGCATCCTTTTTATTTTTATTGGTTTTTAGGTCCTCTGTAAGAGAGACCTTATGGCTGCATCCTTTTTTCTGGTAAGAGAGACCTTATGGCTGCATCCTTCTTTTCTGGTTTTTAGGTCCTCCGTAAGAGAGACCTTATGGCTGCATCCTTTTTTTCTGGTTATTAGGTCCTCCGTAAAAGAGACGTTATGGCTGGCTGCATCTTTTTCTGGTTTTTAGGTCCTCCATAAGAGAGACCTTATGGCTGCATCCTTTTTTCTGGTTTTTAGGTCCTCCATAAGAGAGACCTTATGGCTGCATCCTTTTTTCTGGTTTTTAGGTCCTCCGTAAGAGAGACCTTATGGCTGCATCCTTTTTTCTGGTTTTTAGGTCCTCCATAAGAGAGACCTTATGGCTGCATCCTTTTTTCTGGTTTTTAGGTCCTCTGTAATAGAGACCTTATGGCTGCATCCTTTTTTTCTGGTTTTTAGGTCCTCCATAAGAGAGACCTTATGGCTGCATCCTTTTTTCTGGTTTTTAGGTCCTTCATGAGAGAGACCTTATGGCTGCATCCTTTTTTCTGGTTTTTAGGTCCTCTGTAAGAGAGACCTTATGGCTGCATCCTTTTTTCTGGTGTTTAGGTCCTCCGTAAGAGAGACCGTAGGTTGCATCCTTTTTTTCTGGTAATAGAGACCTTATGGCTGCATCCTTTTTTCTGTTTTTAGGTCATCCGTAAGAAAGACCTTATGGCTGCATCCTTTTTTTCTGGTTATTAGGTGCCCCGTAAGAGAGACGTTATGGCTGCATCCTTTTTTTTCTGGTTTATAGGTCCTCGGTATGAGAGACCTTATGGCTGCATCCTCTTTTATTGGTTTTAAGGTCCTCCGTAAGAGAGACGTTATGGCTGCATCCTTTTTTCTGGTAAGAGAGACCTTATGGCTGCATCCTTCTTTTCTGGATTTTAGGTCCTCTGTAAGAGAAACCTTATGGCTGCATCCTTTTTGTCAGGTTTTAAGGTCCTCCGTAAGAGAGACCTTATGGCTGCATCCTTTTTTGGGTTTTTAGGTCCTCCGTAAGAGAGACCTTATGGCTGCATCCTTTTTTCTGGTTTTTAGGTCCTCCGTGAGAGAGACCTTATGGCTGCATCCTTTTTTATGGTTTTAAGGACCTCCGTAAGATAGACCTTATGGCTGCATCCTTTTTTCTGGTTATTAGGTCCTCGGTAAGAGAGACCTTATGGCTGCATCCTTTTTATTGGTTTTTAGGTTCTCTGTAAGAGAGACCTTATGGCTGCATCCTTTTTTCTGGTAAGAGAGACCTTATGGCTGCATCCTTCTTTTCTGGTTTTTAGGTCCTCCGTAAGAGAGACCTTATGGCTGCATCCTTTTTATTGGTTTTTAGGTCCTCTGTAAGAGAGACCTTATGGCTGCATCCTTTTTTCTGGTAAGAGAGACCTTATGGCTGCATCTTTTTTCTGGTTTTTAGGTCCTCTGTAATAGAGACCTTATGGCTGCATCCTTTTTTTCTGGTTTTTAGGTCCTCCATAAGAGAGACCTTATGGCTGCATCCTTTTTTCTGGTTTTTAGGTCCTTCGTAAGAGAGACCGTAGGTTGCATCCTTTTTTCTGGTGTTTAGGTCCTCCGTAAGAGAGACCGTAGGTTGCATCCTTTTTTTCTGGTAATAGAGACCTTATGGCTGCATCCTTTTTTCTGTTTTTAGGTCATCCGTAAGAAAGACCTTATGGCTGCATCCTTTTTTTTCTGGTTTTTAGGTGCTCCGTAAGAGAGACGTTATGGCTGCATCCTTTTTTTTCTGGTTTATAGGTCCTCGGTATGAGAGACCTTATGGCTGCATCCTCTTTTATTGGTTTTAAGGTCCTCCGTAAGAGAAACCTTATGGCTGCATCCTTTTTGTCAGGTTTTAAGGTCCTCCATAAGAGAGACCTTATGGCTGCATCCTTTTTGTCAGGTTTTAAGGTCCTCCGTAAGAGAGACCTTATGGCTGCATCCTTTTTTGGGTTTTTAGGTCCTCCGTAAGAGAGACCTTATGGCTGCATCCTTTTTTCTATTAAGAGATACCTTGTGGCTGCATCCTTTTTTCTGGTTTTTAGGTCCTCCGTAAGAGAGACCTTGTGGCTGCATCCTTCTTTTTTTTACTTTTTTTTTTTTAGGTCCTCTGTAAGAGAGACCTTATGGCTGCATCCTTTTTTTCCTGGTATTTAGGTCCTCCGTAAGAGAGACCTTATGGCTGCATCCTTTTTGTCTGGTTTTTAGGTCCTCCGTAAGAGAGACCTTATGGCTGCATCCTTGTTTAAAAAATTTTTAAACAAGAGAGAGATACCTTGTGGCCGCATCATTTTTTAATTTTTTTGTTTTGGTCCTCTGTAAGAGAGACCTTATGGCTGCATCCTTTTTTCCTGGTATTTAGGTCCTCTGTAAGAGAGACCTTATGGCTGCATTCTTTTTTCTGGTATTTAGGTCCTCCGTAAGAGAGACCTTATGGCTACATCCTTTTTTCTGGTAAGAGAGACCTTATGGCTGCATCCTTTTTTTCTGTTTTTAGGTCCTCCGTAAGAGAGACCTTATGGCTGCATCCTTTTTTTCTGGTTTTAGGTCCTCCGTAAGAGAGACCTTATGGCTGCATCATTTTTTTCTGTTTTTAGGTCCTCCGTAAGAGAGACCTTATGGCTGCATCCTTTTTTTATGGTTTTAGGTCCTCCGTAAGAGAGACCTTATGGCTACATCCTTTTTTCTGGTAAGAGAGACCTTATGGCTGCATCCTTTTTTTCTGTTTTTAGGGTCCTCCGTAAGAGAGACCTTATGGCTGCATCCTTTTTTTCTGGTTTTTAAGTCCTCCATAAGAGAGACCTTATGGCTGCATCATTTTTTTCTGGTTTTTAAGTCCTCCGTGAGAGAGACCTTATGGCTGCATCATTTTTTTCTGGTTTTTAAGTCCTCCGTAAGAGAGACCTTATGGCTGCATCCTTTGTGTGTCAGTCTGTCAATTATTGGGTATAAATCTTAGGTTTTCTCCATTTCTATATAAGTCCAGCAGCAGCCTAACTTGCTACAAAGATGCAACATGGGAACCTTCATATGTCAAAGAGGTTAAAGGTCACATATCAAGTTCAAGGTCATCTGAGGCCAAAAAGCTGAAAACATAAAAAATTGCCATTTCTTTTTCATACAAAGACCGATTGCAACCATGAAGGGTCTCAATCATTAAGCCCTGCTCATGCTGATGAATGAGCATTTTATACTGATATATATAGGAGCTTTAACCTAGGAAGCGTCTCTTTATAAAATGCAATTTGAGATTTTGGCAAATTTAGGCGAAAACAAAATTTAAAGTATGAAGAAATGAAGAAGCACTACTTTTGATCATATTTTTAAACCGAAAGAGTTGCACAGTAAAAAAGAAAACCAAAGAAACATGACAACATTGTACATATTTATGCATCCAATGTCTAATTATATTCAATAATTTGAAGGTTGTCAACTTATCAAGTCATCCAATGTCTAATTATATTCAATAATTTGAAGGTTGTCAACTTATCAAGTCATCCAATGTCTAATTATATTCAATAATTTGAAGGTTGTCAACTTATCAAGTCATTGCATATCTTGTTGTACCAAATGAATCCATGATTGGTGTAAACCCAAAAATTACGAAAATCAAGCGCTGTAACTTTAGAACTTTTAATGTGATGTGTATTAAAGTATACATTTTTGGAGGAAATGAGTCAAGTCAAGTCATGTCAAGTCACTGGTTGGCTCAAGTCAATTCAAGTCAAGTCAATTCAAGTCAAGTCTCTAATTTTGTTCAAGTTATACCAAGTCGTACTAAACATGAAACTTCGCTTCATGTACTGATAATTATTAATCAAGTTTTGTTTAGGTCACTTCTTATAAGTAGCTTAGACATAATATTCATTTGACATGTACATTTTGTTTAGACTCAACTTCATCATGCAAGATTACCACAATACTTTTGAGGCAAGTCAAACCAAGAGCCGTAGGCGAACTTGTATTGTCACTGTACCAATTGAATGTGTAATTTGAGTTTAATAAATATCATACATCAGAATTATTATTGTTTTTGTATTTATTAATTAACAACAAAAACATATTTTATACAAGTATTTTAAGGGGAATATCTTGTCTTTGTGTCAATACCAACAAAATAACTTTATTATTTAAAGGTATATTATGTGATCTTTCCAGGGAACGCCCTCAACATCGAAAAAAAAATTGAAAGCAGATTTTCTTGCGATACGATTCTTAATTACAAATAAACTGTCGGATTACCGACAACTTATTTTATTCTAGTCTAAATTCACTCTAAAACCATGATGTTGAGGTAATTAGGAATCGTATCGCTCTGTAACTTGGAATGTATGTACGATTTATGATCAGAAATGTAAATCTGCAAGAAAATCTGCTTTCTAAAAAAAATCATGAATAGAGGGCGCTCCCTGGAAAAGATCACATAATATGCCTTTAAGCTAATAAACGGTACAATAACATCCTATACCCACTGAAACTATGCACAACGGTCCTATTAAATAGCGCCATATATAATAGATTTGTTAAATATTGGAGGCGGGACTTGTGATCAAATATGCATATTCGTTATGAAAGGTGATGAATAATATAAATCGTAAGGCGGACTTTTAACCAAGGTGACATCAACTTTCTTGTCTCTGGGGTAATTAATTAGGTGGTTTTATCTAATTACTTACAATTGGATTCTAAAACAACAACATACATTATTCATTTCTTGATTATGAATATGGATAGTAAGGGCGGAGTTTAGAGAAGAATTAGGTGGGGCAAGGCACATGTCTTGAAAATAGAGGGCGCAAATTCATTTTATGGACCTCAATTCTGTTCAGGTATAAGCAGACTCTAATTCAATTATGAAGAATACTACACGTTGAGAATTAATCGGGTTTTCGATATTTGTTTTTCTGGATGATGATTTGTTGAAAACAATTACATGATGAATCAATAAATAATGTTTTTTTTATTGAAACATTACATACAATTCAACTAAAAATGTAATTTAAGTACTAAAAGGTAACAAATAAAGAAAGGAACAATCAAAGACAATATATAATATTATATAAGCTTATATTATAAGCTGTCATAACTTTCCCCCTTATATTAAATTAAGGCACACCTTGTACATATAACTTATTAACAGATGTGATGGAGTTGCAATTCTTATTAGTTGCGACTTTCACTATTGGAAAAGTCAATTTTTTTTCTTCCAGCTTTCAAAAAGCCTTTGCGTCATTCTATGTCCAATACCTTTAAGAATGATAAAAAAGGGTTCTGAATCATCTGAGCATTTAAAATAAAAAATAGTTTTTATTGTTTCCATTCTTACAAGTGAGTTTGTACTGAACACATTGGTTTACAGGGCAAATGCATTGTTTTCATAGACTATATTTAATAATATAGGTGTCAAATGAATTTCTGAAATATTGATCTACCAAAAAGTTAGAAACACTCGTTATTTGATAACAACAAGCCTCTGAACTTTGACCCGGCAATTTTTAGATGCGCAGTAGTCTTATCTATGTAATCAAACCACTTTGGACATCCTACACTGAGCCTATAGTCCATATTATATGGTTGATTGCATACACACTTGTAAGCCGCTCCAGCGTCTCACCGGGTATACGGTACACATACGCGTAAGCCGCTCTAGCGTCTCGTCGGGTTCAAAGGGTTAAGCTGCCAACTAGTCGACTCCAAGTACTTATACATCATGTAATTAGATAGAAGTAGAAAATGTACCCATATAGTGTAGTCTGGTACGGTTTAAGGCCTTATCGTGACATTTTTGATACAGCTCTGTAAATTGGTACATATATTATTTCGGATGTACCACACAATTTAGGAAGGGGTGCCAAAAATTGTGACCATGCGATGACGTCATTTTCGTGAAAACATCAAAATTGCGGTTCGTATATACCCCTTTTCAATCTTTCGTCGGTATAAATCATTAAGAACCATCAATATTGTTGTGTATAGTCTTATATTGAAGCTAACACAATTTCCTATCGCACAGTATCCATGTTAACAGGTTGACAGGAATTTAACATACTTTATTTAATTCTGCCGTTGTTCAAATAAGAAGGCTGCTATAATCGCTATGGTTAAACACGGTATGGAAGTGCAAATGCTAATCACAAACTTCATCAATCCAGGGGATGCTGATGTCACAGCCTGATCAATCACTATTTGCCTTGGCAAATTTTGTTTAATGGACCTGGCCGCAGACCCTTGGAGAGCAACACTACGTCTTCATGTTTGGTGGCCTACTTATTTATTTAAATGGGTTTATGGAATACCGTATACAGGAATTTCTGGATAACTCTGGTTAGACAACTGCCTTGTGCGAAGCAAGAGTTGCAACCTTTGGCACTGCCGATTCCTTCCTTAAGTGACCTCGCCTAACTAGAACCAGAAATGGTCATCAAGTATACAACACTTACTCTTGCAAAACTACAACAAGATGCCTGGCAGCACATCGATTCTCAAGATGGTGCTACATTTGAAGTATGGAAACAGACTTTCAATATTGGAATATCATTCTTGAATTTGTGATCCTTGTTCTTATTTTCCCCTGCGCCCATCGCACCAGAGACTTCAACCTATATGTGGATTCCTTAGAGGCGTGGGTTCCTTGGTTCTTTGCCATGGACCGATGCCCGATGGGTACCACCGAAATGACTACCATCGAGTATTGAGGAAGATTTGAAGCAGTTCTGGTTAATTTTAAAGACAAGGAACAAATTCTCGTATATCCCAATAGACCAAGCTCATGAACAAAACAATGCCATAATGAATGGTCCAGGTGGTGCAGTGGGACGGAAATCCATCTGCATTTAGAAGATGGATGTGGCTGGACACGAGCAAATGAGGTTGCATTCAGAATTGAGTTCCAGCTTAGTAATAATGCAGAAGATGTTAGCCTGACTTTCAACCAGCATGAACAAGGCCTGTCTACCCAGGAAGTCTTTCAACAACAGGTCAATAGTCTCGGTTCAACAATCACTAATATGGGTAACCCTTTTCTGGATGATTGCTCGGAACCTCTTGCCTTAGACACTCGGAACTGTATCAACGAGAACGTTATTTCAACTCTACGTAACATTGAGGATATCGAACATCACGTATAGTGAGTATGTAAAGGGAGTAATTGTGGATAAGAATGTGTCCATTCATCAAAGATCTGGAAGAATTTACTGCCTCTTTTCAAGCGGTCTAAACATGCTAAAGATATCGAAGACAAAACAGCATGTAGAGGAAAGGAATTCGTAGAAAAGTAGGAAGCCATACCAAACTGCCCGGAAACTTTCGAGTTTTTCTAAGAAATCCTAAGTTATAAACAAAGAAGAGTTGTTCAACTTCTATATTTCAAAGGTGTCAACTTGTCAGTATTCTGCCACTCTGGACGACACTCCTTGATGCATCAAAGGGCCTGTTGAGAACTACTTCAGTGTGGTTGCAAGTCCCAGCCATATTGTTCCCGCAGCAGCAAGTGTCGAAGAGCTAGGATATCATGCATCCCTGTACAATAATGTGTGTGTTTTTTGCATTTAACAAAGGCCCTATTGTGATAAAAATGTGGGCATGGTTTATGTAAAAACTCATTATTGGTCTGTCTGTGACCTCGCATAATACAGATATGTATGAATTCCTATACTTCCTATCTTATTCAGATAAGCTTCAATTAAATAACAGTTATCGCAGTTTTTACATTGATCATATTTTAAACACCCTTAAAAGGGGCGTGTCTCATGTTACATACATCATTGGTATTTTTTACTCACAGCGTATTATGTATAGATCTTAAGCTTTAATTTGATACCAAACTCGACATATTTACTCACAGTTTATGTTAAACATAATGCATTCATTATTTTAAAAAATGGGCGTGGCCAATGACCACAATAACAATGTCTGATTTTTTGGCACCCCTTATAACATGATTAGGTATGTTTCAAAGAGTATGTGTGCCAATTTACAGAGCTGTATCAAAAATGTCACGATCCCAACCGTACCAGACTACACTAATAAGCAAGGATCAATTCTACAAAATAAGGATTGACTTTTAATGAGTTGAGTTCAATATGTTTGCTGTCGTTTATAATATGAAATGGGCTTTTTGAAATTGACAGTTTATAGTAGTCTTTACCAATCCTCTGCTACCGCCAGTTAATTTGAGCTACAGTTGCCGACATAGTGCGTTGGACAAAATTCAACGAAACTCATACGCGCGCCGTGGCTTTATTTCAGTGCACAGTTAAAATGAATGCTGTTACGTTTATAGAAAATCATTGGCAATTTGAAATTTTGTCCAAATCGATGATTGACGGTGACTGTATAAACAGTGTTAGCTAGATTGAGATATAAACTAATCCTAATTATTACCAAAAAGGTTCATAAGGATCGTTGGTTGTAATCTGATATGAAAGTACACGTGAGTACCTTTTACATTGGATCAGTAAAATGAACATTCCATATCAGATAATCCTAATTATGTTTAATAATTTGGAATTTAAAAAACAGTGGGACTATATATAGTTTGATCAGTTCCAATTTGGCAAAGCCTGATTACAGCAGCAAATGAATACAGAAGGACGCTGACAACAAGCGCACTGTGTATTATATGCACTTATCAATTGCATCCCAGGCCCCGGGGGACCCAGGGATAGCGGGGATTATTATTATTAATTATTATTATTATTATTATTATTAGGGCCGGGACGTACAAATTGCAGTGTATATGGTCCCCGTAGGGCGCACCATTGTTTGTACATCCCCGCTACAGTCCCCCCCCCGTGGCCGGGACTAAGTGTACAGTACCGGCCACCCTTACCCAGGACAAGTGTATACCCCAGCTGTAACAGTCCGTGGGTCCCTTAATATCTTCTGCAACCATAACAGGATGCATTTCTATGTGTTCCCTATATGTTATAGGCTTATTCCGTCAAGCGCATGGCATATGTATAGCTATGCCCGGGGTGTACCTTTGTGTATGTCCCCGCTACACGCCCCGGCTAGTGGGGCACAGTTTGTACGTCCCTGTACACTCCCCCGCATAGCCGGGCACCGTTTTTTGTACATTCGTGTACAGTCCCTGCATGGTCCCCGCCATGCCGGGTCCCCGGGGGCCAGGCTTACAATTGATAAGTACATTATATGCGTAACATGTGAGTGACGTAAAAACCGTGTGCGTGTGGCCATCATCGCCCACGTAAGCTTGGATTATTTTTGCGTGAATTAGACATAAAAACAGAATATTTAACTATAGGACCATTACAGTAACGCTCTTTTTGTCTTGCTTTTGTTCTACAGCTTTTTGATTGGACCCCTTTTTTTACAGAAGATGGGCGATGTCCTTAAACATCATAACACCTTCTTTGTAAGGGATGTCCGATTAATGGCTCAAGTTGCCCCCATTCTCCTTCCGCGGTTCCAGTCGGCAGAAATCAGAAGACTCTGGAATGCACTGAGCCAGGTCAGTTTCATGCTCAACAAGAGTTTTGCTGTTACAGTGAAATCATGTTATTACAAATTTGCTGTTTTATTTGTGAGGCTTAATTTAGCTTTACATTGTCTAGTCCCAAGATAATACACTCAACATATTTTGAAAGTCCATGCATGACCATGACATCTACTTTGGTATACAAATGCCAGTCACAATGCTGCTATACAGACTTTTCATCATCATCATTGGTCGTCCGTGGACGAAATGGAGGAAGCAGTCGCAACATACTGGGCCCAGACTTTCCTGTCATTCATGAGTTGGCGGATCTCTGGAGGATCTAAACCCATATCATTCTTGACGGTATCAGGATACTGAAGGTGTCTTCTGCCTCTGTTAGCTTTCCCACCAGGAGGGGTCCAGAAAATTAGACGGGAGATAGGCTGGTTGGTTGTTCGCATGCAGTGGCCGCCAGCGAAACATAAACGGCGCTGCCTGATTATTGATGTTATAGGGGGGATATCGCCATATACCACGCTGTTTGGGATGTGATCTCTCCAACTGATGTCAAATATTCTACGTAACAGTTGAGTATAACATCCGTTGATTCTGTCTTCAATTTTCCTGCTGATGGTCCATGTTTCAGAGCCGTACACCAAAATGCTTTCTATGCAGGCTTTGAACAATCTGATTTTTGTAGTTCTTTCGAGATCAGTTTCCAGATCTTCTGCAGTTTGTTGCAGGCAACCCATGCTTGTGCTTTCCTGGATTTGAAATCCTAGGATGTGTCTAGAACGTAGGCCCCCAAGTATTTGAAATTGGAGACGTTTTCCAGCTCTACTCCTTTGATGGTCTTTACACTGGCTGAGGTGGCAATATTTATAAGAAGGCTTTTTGTTTTTCCTTCATTTAATGCAGACTTTTAACAGTATGTGATCATTTTGTTTCAGATCTTCTTACTGGGTTATTCCAAGGCTATCAATCCGGACACCAGACAATTAAGCAATGGAAAATACCAGACAAGCAATGGAAAATTCCATTAAGAAGTTGTAGAAGATGTAGAGGATGCCCCATATCTGATGACAAAGGTTAAAGTCCACAAGCTGCTGCATCTACCAGACACACTCATCAGATATGGACCGATGACTATAGCTACTGCACAGAAAAGTATGTTTATTTAAATATAGCATCAAACCCTAAATCCTCATTCCAGATAATTGTAGAACTAGTTCAAATTCAAACTCCTTATTTATGATAATTAAATACAAATCTGTTAAGAATATTGCAGTATTTTACAGCAACTAATTAATCCCCCGTCTCACGGATTCCTTCCTGTTTTTAGCTTTGTATATTTTGCTGTCATTTTTTATGTATGTATAGGCCCTACTTTGTACAGTATATGTTGCAGTAAGATGTAGTGTTTTTGTGTATTTTAAGATTTTTACTATTTTGTACAGCGCTTTGACCAGTTTTGATTAGGCGCTCAATCATCATCATCATCATCTTCCTATACTGTGCAGAAACCTCTGTAAAAGAGTATACTCTCACAAGTGTTGAGGTGCATTCAGGTTTGGAGTAGACATAACACTCCACAGGCATAAAAATAGTATATATACAAGTTAAAAATATTGTAGTGGGGCGATGACTAGGTGAAAGACAGGATGTCGCAGACCCGGGTCTTGAAAACGTCTAGTGATGGAGAGTCCACAACTTGCTGGGGTAGTATAGATTCCACAGACGGATGGTGTCAGTAAGAAAAAAAGTGCAGAATACATCCATCAATAAAAATTGTAGAAAGCTACACAGAGCAACAAGATTGGAAATGATATAACCTCATATTTAACTTGATATTGAAAGAAAGAATGTCACAAACCCTACTTATGTTACCATGTTGTTTTGTGTTATGTACAATACAGAATTAGGGTTCAAGATTTACAATATTTTCTTTCCAGACAAGAATCATTCATGCAACGATACATAACGTCAGCCTGCTTCGATAATTGCCTAACTCACTTTTCAGCAAAATTGAGTTTTTTGCATAAATCATGACTTCATTACATTATGCATGCACATGCTGTTATAATACCGAAGTCATTGACCAATCAAAAGTGTTGATAAATGAAGAGTTTTGTTGCAAAAGGGCCACCAGACCACTCCAACATGTTACTCATTTTGCATTATTGAATTTGCATTGACAAATCCATGGAATTAATCAAATTATTGTATGGCTGTGTTCATCTGTTTCTATATGACTTGGATTAGTGCATCCATGCACGCCAATCCTCAATTGGCGTGCATGGATGCACTAATCCAAATCACATCAACAATACAAGCCTCATTCTACATAATGAATATCCATCCATCAATAATGCAAAATGAGTAACAGGTACACAGGTAACAGGTTTCATACTTTTGTTGTTTTCTAAGAACTAGAAAAAATGAGTTAGGCAATTATCGAAGCAGGCTGACGATAAGGCCTAAAAAAAAAAATGTTTGATTGGCGTAACCCGACTGACCCTAAATACATCGCCGACCCTGAATATTTTTTATTATTTTGAGGGGGAAAAAAACCCAAAAAAACCCAAAAAAAAAAAACCACCTGAAATCTGAAGTTTGTTATTGTTTAAAACTTCAGAAACTTGTACTCATAGAGTCTGTTGGTTTCTATAATAAAAAGAAAAATGTTTAAAGAAAAGGGAATTTTTGCCGTCTCTTCATTTGTGTGTACTGCTGTCATTTAAGTGTTCAAAAGTAGATGATTTAAAATTTAAAATTGTAAAAAAAATATTAAAAAATCCCGACCGACCTACCCTATTTGTTTTGGTCATGTTACGCCAATCAAACTCTTTTTTTTTTTAGGCCTAAGAGAGCGCCATGGAAATTTTCAACAGGCAACATGCAAGCAGAGGGTTTGCGAGGTTGCAGCATCTGAGATTTATTTTTAGGGGCGGTTATGTCCAAGTGATCGATGAAAACATGAGGTATGTATACAATCAGTTGTTGCGGTGTTGTTACTTAACCTTAAGACATATAAGGTCAAATTACAGACATTTGCGACTTGAGTTAGGTCAAGACTCTCTCTCATTTTTCTTTGAGTCGAGGCAGGTGAATCAAATTCACTGGTGAGCTCAATTCATGTCTGAACATGAAATAAATATCATATTACAGGGTCAGAAGTTTGTCAAAGGTTGCGAGAATCCATTTAGATTTTCTCCATTCAAATAATGTGTTTAGACAACAGTATCAACTAGAATCAACTTGGATTCTCGCAATATTATCAGCGGGAATCTTTACGAGCATGTTTTCCCTGTCATGTCATGTTCAGGTAACTTCTTACAAGTACGATAAACATAATATTCCTTATAATAACATTGAAAACTGTCAACAATTTTCAACAACAACAACAACAACAAAATTTAAATTTAAAAAAAAATCATCCCAGATTGTGGGTCAGTCGAGCCCATAATTTAGGCTTTGTTTTTAAAGCTCAAAATAGTTTTACTCCTGTTCTATATGAATAATTGTAAACATTAATGCAAAAATTTAATCACACGAAAATTTCCACTTTTACAGTATTCCAATTTTATTCAAAACATTAGCCAGAATGGCTTCAAAGGGCACCTTGATTTAAAAATATTGATAGAAATGACATCCTTGCATAAGAGTCCGAGCCTTCATCACCAAGTCAGAGTCAGGGATCCCAAGACTGGTCTTGAGTTAAGTGTCTGGTGTCGAGTAATCTAACACTGTTTAAAGCTTTGCTATTTAATATTCTGATATCAGTGTCTAAACAAATTTACTGAAGTGAATGACATAATAAGATATCGAGGGCTCAGAAACAAATGCCTTATCTCCATTTTGACCAGTTTGAGAAAAAGGCTATTGAAGATTTTTAAACACATTGGGGAGTTACAGATGAGGCCTTGTGGTACTGGTTATAACTTTGAAAGGGGTTGTGTTATGGAGATAATGCTGTGTGCTATTGAAAGAGAATTTCTTTCTGAACATTTTGAAACCAAAATCTCATTTTTGATTTTTGTTTATGAGCCCTCGATATGTTGTTAATATGGTTAAATTTTGCCTGGACATTGTCACAATATAAAGGAAGATTTGATGGATTTTTATCTTATCGTTAGGTGTTGTGGTGAAGGGGTCACAAACATGTTGAGAGAACAGTCAATGGTTTGAAGGTTTCTCTTTTTATACTCCCAATCAACAACATGCCCAGAAAAGCTACTCTTCAAGGTATGTCATTTTTGTTAATAGAGGTGGGCTATAGATAGAGGGCCATAACTTCAGATCAATTCAAACAACGGATAACATTATGACTTGATCCACTGGTCCAATTTTTGAAAAGAAAATTGAAAAAAATCTGAAATTTATGATTAAAATATAATTTAATCAATTTGTCACTGTTAGTTAGCTCACAGTACTGCCTGCATTATAATCGATCAATATTCATAATCTACAATCTTTCATCTGATCAGTTAAAGCAGTTTCGGGCAAGTTTACTGAGTGAAGACAGTTTGATTCATTACCGGGAAGTCTTATGTGTCTGACTGCACTTCTCTGCTTTATTATGTTGTAGATTCTGGGTAAGAACCCCTTTTCATGCCAAATTGTGAGGCTCATTATTAATAGTAGACCTATTATTTATGTTTTGAAATGCATTTGTAGCCATTTGTCACTAGCCAAAATTTAGTGCCAGTTAATTTTACTGACGGCGAATGGAATAAGTGTCGCGAACGAAGTGGAATGGATCATGACATGGGGTCTAGAGGCCTTCTTAATGTTTTTTATGGGGTTTTTAATGCACTTTGAGGGTTCCTGCCACATAATTTCTTGTTTTATGAGGCAGTTTAATGATTTAATCCACAAATTGTAAAAAAATTAAAATAAAATAAAATAATTTTATTTTTTAAAGTGCCGGTTTTGTTAACCTTTTTTAAAGAGTGCCGGTCGGCAATCGTGAGTGCCGGCCCAGCCCGACCTGCACCGACCGCCTTAGTGACAACCCTGACCTATGGTCTCAGCTAGAACTAAGGACAGTCGCTCATTGGTAAATGGTCAATACCAAAGATCATATTACATCAATGATATTACTGATATTTACAGGTTAAAGAAAAGACCACACCTGGTGATCTTTTTTCTGCTACAGAACTATTAGCAGTGGCTCAGTAAGTGAGTTCCAAAATATCACAATGCGCAGTAGGTTTGCATGACCCGGTTGCCATTAGTTGAGGTCGCGACTATTGTCACTAGACTATGTACCTCGCAACAGTTGAATGTAAAGTGTACTTTCGGAAGTCCTAAACGTGCACACTGAATAAGAACAAAATCTGCTCCCAAGTAATTATTACCGACGCATGTGATATTATGCCACCTTAAAATATTCCTGGGTAATTTATTATTCAAGCCAGAGGATGAATAAAAATATGCAAAGTCCTTGTTAATGCCTTGTGTAAATTAGCTGTCTTTAGTTTATTGTCATACTTCCTTTATTTATACATTTTCAAGACTAATTTGATCATCAAAACCTAATTGGGGGTGATTTTTAGGGAATTTGAGTTTCTTGTAAATAATTAATCTTCAGAGTGTTTATAACATTATTGTTAAAGTTTCAGATTAAAAAATCAAACCAAAAAAAAGAAAATGCTATTTTTTAAAAAATACATTGTAAGTACATTGTAAGTACATTATAAGTACATTAGTACATTGTAAGTACATAGGCCCAAACAAAATTGTTATGTTGTCCTCGACCGCCCGCTCGTCAGATTTAGGGCCGCTCCGATTTTTGTCCCAGATTTTTTCAGATTTTTTCTTTTCTTTTTCAGATTTTTTTTTTAACAGTTTAAATGGCATTGAATATTAAATAAATAAAGTGTTTATAACATATATGTGTGACTCTTAGAGTGATTTCAACTTCTTGTTGGCTGAACTTTGAGCTTCCCCTGGTAGAAGAAAATTTGTAAAACAAAATTTAAAAAAATCCGCCCCACCCGCCCCTCCTCTCTGAAAGTTGTGGAGGACAACATAACAATTTTATTTTGCCTAAAGGACGATATCTCAGTTTGAAGTTTTCATAAAGACGAATTTGAAAATGATTTAACTCCGCTTTGGGAAGTCCGATTAAAAAAAGAAAGAAAGTACCATTGTAAAGCTGAAGATCTACTTTAATAATTAATTACTAACTCAATTTTGATATCTTGCCCAATTGTGTCTGGTTTCGGTAGAACACGTCACATATTAGAGGAACATTTCAATCATTTGCACACACAAAGTCCTTGGTGCAAGGGCAGAGGGTTGCACAGGTAACAAGTTATACATATCTCATAGGCCAGTGACATTCCAAAATACCAAGTTCATTCAATAGTTCACACTATTTCCCTAATGAGCAGTCCATATTTTAAAGGTAGATGTTCCGATTTTCAACTTGAAGTTTTCTATTCTACATGAAAGGTCATCCTTAAAAACGTTGTGTCCCAAAATTTGAGATGCATAGCTATTATGGTTCTTATTTTAGACGCACAAGATGCTGTGAACTATACCCATGGAGTAGTACACAAACTATATCGGTGGTATTCGCGGTAATTCAACGCTATTTCGTCGATTTCTCTGTCATTATACCGAATTAGGCCGTCAAATTTCAGTATGATGATGAGAAAAATACGAGCTTTCATATGATATGAAAATCTCCGTATGTTTGAAATAATTCTGTGTTACGAAAATGTGATCGGGTCATCTACCTTTAATATAATGATAATTATATACCTAACACAAAAAGTTCCTGACCAGATTGCTTTTCTCAAAATAATCCATTAATTTTCATTAAATTACTAAGATTATATTTTGTTGACAGTGTAAGCTATTAAGAAGAAGGCTGGATGTGGAGAATCAACAGTGTGATTCATGAAAAAATCAAATCTGTTGTCGACACTGTGTTTCGTGCACCTTCCCAAACTGAAAAAAAGTTTAGTATTTATTAAACGTCCTGTTTGCTACTGCCCTGTTAATCAATAAACATTTCCTACATTTTACATGCGTGCACATTGCAGGCCAGCGAAAAATAATATATTAATGCATATGAGGGGCCTTTATAATACATATTTTATTTGAATTGGACGTTTCAAAAAATAGTTAACTAATTGCATTTATTTTTCAATTTTTGTTGTTTACAGTTCTTGATGATGAATGGCAGGACTACGGAAGAAGCCACGTGTGAATTACCGGGATCTTGCAATCGGTCCACCAATCCAATGGTTTGATCTCACAATTAGTGATAGCAAAGTTGAAGAAGGCAGTCTCAAACTATTTGTTTCGTACATTGGATGGTCTTCAAAATATGATGAATGGAGAAGTGCTGAAGAAGCGTTAAACATTCCCGAGGAATACTTGATCTCTTGCGAAGACTCAAAGAAACTTCTGTTCTCCAATCTTAGAGTTGCTATTAAGGATTCTCTCCACGGACAGCGAAAGGCTACTAGCATTGTTGAGATTCGACATCCAGCGCCTAAGGATATTCTGACAACTTTTTAGGAATTACCGAACGTTCACTTTGGGGGAAAAAAGGTGTTTTGAAATTTGAGGCAGTCGCTGATTTGGACATAATCCATGGCGCTGATTGGCACATCCGTATTATCAACAAACATGGTGATTTCGCGCGTGTACGAGATGGAACTCTGTCCCTTCATTTATGCGAAAGGAGTCCATTGACGGAATACTCTCGCGATGGAATAGCACAATATTCGCACACAGAGGATTTGTTCTGGTTTTTAAATTTCAATGCCAGCTTGGTAATAAGAAGGCCCTGGGTGGAAATCTTGGACAATAGGTTTGAACTCTGAACATGATAACAGCATGATAGATGTCCCATGAAATTCTTAACGGTTGAACATGAAATCCTGTGTGTATTATTGTTGCATTGTTGTTGATATAGTAGGCTTGCCTAAACAGCAATTTCACTCGCCTTAAAAAAAGATGGTTAATTAATCCACTGGGCCTTGTCTGTGATTTTCTTCCTTGAAAGTTTCAATCTATAATTGAATATTTTTGATTAACAAGTTTTCACATTCCTTTCATTTTTCACCCTTTCAAATTTTACCGAGTGAAATTGCTGAATGTTCACCATGGCATCTCTTCGTAGTTGTATGACATTTGTTCGATTAATTGTGATTATTTTATTCATTTCGTCGCTGTTCTGACATACCGGCACATCACGAAAAACAGCGTTTTGAGAAAATCGTGTTTGAACATTTTCCAATTTTTAAAGACTTGTTAGAGAGCATTTACATCAAATGTCACTATCATTGTCAAAGAACACTAATAGATATATACTTATGTTTGTTATGAGTATGTTACAACAACAAATTGCAATTATTATTTAGGAGTAATTATGTCATAAAGTCATCTGCCGGTATGTCAGAAATAAGAAGAAAAAACTTCATATTCGTTCTACAGTGATATGCCAGTGATGTGCCGGTATATCAGAACTGCAATTACACGGTGGTCTATGGCAAAAAATTGTGATGTGCCGGTATGTCAGAATACAAGATGAGGTTTTCATGCTGGTGTTATGTTAAAACCCTGGCATATCACACTAATTAGTGCGGTATCTCATTAATTAATTACCTTTTTGTCTCAATTTTTTTGGAGAATAAAGAGTTTCATTTGTAGATCATAAAATGCAACTTAACTAATTTTGCCCAAAATGGCACATGTGCCGGTATGTCAGAACAGCGACGATTTGTATAACATGTACCGTTGAAGCTGTACCGCAAGCAAGTATCGAATATCCGTACATTGCCAAAATTGATGTAGCAAATATTCTACTGTACGAGGGTCATTCAATAAATAATGAAAGTGATCATGGTATGGGTTGCATGAGTGATTCCATTGAGGGATAATGCGATCAATACAAAGTATGAACCTTTGTCTTTCAAACAATACACTTTTGGATTGTTAGATACCTTTGGTTATGTAACGTCATTAACATAAACACAATAGGTTTCAGACACTGACTGAAATCTGTCAATTATTTGGCTGGATATGTAATATGTTGAATATGGGTTGATTGATACATTTGCGTATATCTCGGCAATGCAAGCATAAAAACAGATAACACTTGGCACATAGTTAGAACACACACTTATCTTTGTATGACACTCTTTTTCAGATCTGAATTCCTTAATACAAACAAGAAGGGACCATCTCAAATACGCTTTTATTTAGCAAAATCTGCAATAATATACCTTAGAATACAACAAAGGATAAAGAACAATGGAGGGATTATAATTTAGTAAATTGTTGTGGGATGTAAAGCAATAATAGTGGGGATTTCAAGAGGAGCTGTTCATAAAATTTCCTCAAACCATTGACATTATGTGACGATTACTTAAACAATACAGATCTAGTAGCTCTAAAGATAACAGTAATAAGAGAGGTTGTGGCAGCCATCTTTGATTGATACATTCATGTATATCTTCATTTCGCCTATCACAATATTTATACACATTGATTTAAGCATTTTTCATTATTTCTGATTAGAATTTGAAGGCACAGTAAGCTTTTATCTGGTAAATGTCATGATTTTAGCAATTTTTGGCCCTGTTCAAAATGATCTGCTCTCTGCGCATGCGCATATTTTCTGCAGGTTTTATGCGAATAAGTTCAGATAATTAGTTAGCTATCATATGGGATCTCCCAAACTGGTTAATTGCTTGGATTTTCCCTAAATTGTTTGATTTTCCGCAATATTAGTGATTCACTGACTGGGCATTTTTCAATGAAATTGGCTATTTGAAATACTGATATTTGTATACTTTTTATTCAATTGCCTCGCCTTACTTTTTCCTCTATACTACATATATCAAATTACACAGGGATTAAAGTTATCGTCTTTTTTATCATACTTACGCGAAAAAAATGGGATTTACCTGTTTCTAGTGTCATGTTATGTAATCTTCTTATCACATGTTTCATACAAACAATCTAAATTTCTCGCCAAATAACTGATTTAGCAGTGTCCCAAGTGTACTTACTTTGAGACAATGCTATGACGTCATAGTTCACACTTAGAAATCCAAAACTGTATTGTTTGAAAGACAAAGGTTCATACTTTGTATTGATCACACTATCCCTCAATAGAATCACTCATGCATCTCATACCATGATCACTTTCATTAATTATTGAATGACCCTCGTATAATCTATAGTAATCAAGAGCATAACAAGATCTGTATCTTCTATAGTAATCAAGAGCATAACAAGATCTGTATCTTCTATAGTAATCAAGAGCATAACAAGATCTGTATCTTCATTAACTGACACAGAACTTTGTTCCATCTTGACAAAAATTTTGAACAGACACCATATTACTATGGAGAATATTGATGTACCTCCAGTTCTAAAAACACTGAAATCAAAATTGCAAACGATGCATATAACAACCAAAAAATGTGCGCGGTCAGGTGGCAAATCTTTGATGTTGCTTTTAGAGAAATTCAAAATCACAATTTGGACTATGAAATTGCCACATAGGACAGGTACTACAACAAAACGTAGATTATTGGACCAATTAAAATGAGAAAAAAGTAGGAAAAGAGAAGTAGAAAATGAACTGCATGATGCTGTAGAAAGGCTAGATAAGATTGAAACGGAAAAGCAAGAGTTAGAGCGTGACTTTGAAAGAATAACAAATCCAGTGAAAAGGAAAAGAGGCATGGCAAAGAGGTCGGACGAAAAGAAATTTAAGTTACGGAAAATCTCAAAAGTACAAAAGACGAGAGAGTGCGATTCAAGGTATGAAACATTAAGTAGAGACCCAAGCAAAAGATGCCGGTCTTACTCCAGCTCGCTTGGATCTTTTGGATCAAAAAGGGAAATTGGTAAAGATTTCATTTGGTCAAGAAGAAATCAATGACGCTAGTAGGGAAGAAGAAATTGATGAGATGCTTTTTATCCTTGATTCATTCAATATTCCTCAGAAGGGATATCATGAAATCGCCCAGTATTACAGTAATTTGCCACGTTATGCGCAATAAATACAGAGAAGCAGGCAATCAATAGGGAATGCCCCATTGAAGAATTGAATGTTGAACATGGTGAAAAAACATTTACAGATGTGGTGAGGTCCATCATAGAATGTTTAACCACCACATTATCTAATCCAAAAATCTAATCCAAAAATCAATTATCTAATCGTAAATTTCACTTTCACAATTACAGGCGAGGACACCTGCAAATCTGCCGAAGGGAACTATTTACTTGCAATTGTTCGGTGTCCGGAAACTAATGAATGTTTGAAAAAGGTATTGAATGGATTGATAGGAGAGTTTGAGTTAGATACAGTAAATGTAAATGGAAAGGTCATTGAAGTTGAAAAGTTCATTGGTGGTGATTTGAAATTTTTAAATCAGGTGACAGGAATGGCCAGTTTTGGGATGAGCTTGTTCCTTTATCGGGTCATGTAACTTGCAGTAACTTGCAGAAATTTGTCACATTTTAATGGACCATTTTGCCGTGAAAATCCACTTTTCCATAACGCTAACCCTACAAAATCCCAGGACATGCATGGCTTGTCTATGCAGGCTGGCAAGATAAAGGGCATGTGCACCTTCATATATAGCCTCTGTAAAACTGCCGTAACTTCTTCATTATTCATTTAAGCTATATAAAAGGATACATTTTTTTGCAGAAAAGGGTTCAATGAATCCAACCATGATATTGACCATTTTGGAGAAAATTATAAAAAACATGTTTTTTTACCCATTTTAGGTTCTGCAAAGATCTCAAAATATATTTTGTCAAATTTTGTCATACTAGTTATATTATATTCCCTAGGAATCTTTTTTTTTTTTTGTTGAATTTTTTGAATTTTTTTTTAATTATTGACCAAAAAGTGCCAAAAATGTGGTTCATCTTGCCGCCTCTCCCCATTTTTGTTAAAAAACCTGGGGTCGGGTTAGAGTCAAGACAGTTCTTTCGTACAACATTTTGACAAAAATATATTGGCAATTGTAAATGGATAAAAAATAAAAAATGTGAAAAAGGGAATACATGCTACTTTTGATCATATTTTCATAAGTTTAATTTGGCATTTTGAAATTAAGCAGGAGCTAACATTATCAAAAGTGTTCAAGTCCCGGGGGGCTTAAAAAAACATGTAAAAATGTTAGTTTTTCACAGAAAGGCGATGTATAGGGTATGAAAAATTGCTGAATACTGGTTTAGGGTGGCTATAATTTTAAATACTTGTTCAGGGGAGGAAAAAATGGGAAAATACTTGTTTAGGGTGTCTGTGGCGCATGAGAGAAATACTTTTCAGAGGGCATATGTGAGCATAATATCCACCTTCGTATACAAGTGCCCTTCCCCCTCATTTTGGGGTATGGGGTTATATCATCCCTGATTAAAAGATCAATAAATAAATAACACCCCACAAAGTTCATGCTTCATATTCCATTAATTTATTTCCCACAATCATGCGATATAACTATAATGATTATTTTATACCATTTTTATTTTAAATATATGACAATTAATAATTATTCATTTATTTATTTATGCTACTAAATTGGTACATTGATATAGTAGTGTTGGACAACTGTTTTTGACATTCAGCTAAAAGTTGGCATACCGCATTCAAAGCAGTCATCTAAGAATTGCATTGGGGTTTTATTTATGCAAATACAATGCTGTAATCTATTACCATATTTAGCTTGTTTAGCATGTTTAGCTTCTGGGTTGACGTTTGACAATTTTGTATGATAACGAGGTGCATATAATTATTTTGCTTTGTAGACTATTCAAAAAGTGATCTTACAATAAAACAGTTGTGTTGTGTTATCATTTTGTAAGACAAAATGATGTGATATTAGTTGATTATTGTCAATATAATTATGTTTTCTAGGATAATTCTTAGTGGCATACCCAGGAATTTGAAGTCAAAGGGGGGGGGGGGGGTGTGGTCGAAATTACCAATTAGCCGTCAAAAGCACCGGACCAACAGAACAACAAGTCAACAATTTGCCAACAAGTCACAATTTGCTAACCGACAGGTCCACTGATAATTCTAAATCAGGAATTTCATTTTTTTCTTCAGCATGCTTCCCCATCCCATTTGATCTCTACTATCCAAATGGCATGTGCATCGTCTATCCCCAGTTGCCATCATATCACAATCTGATTACAAGTAATATTTTATGTTGACTGACCTGGTTTTCAATCATACTTGGGATTTCAATTCACATTGGCGTCTCTAATGTGAGTAGAGTCCAAAGTGCAACAAAGTAACATGATTTCATTATAATAACCTTTCAATACAAAGTTTTTGGTATGTTCCTTCCCAACCTCTATCACAGCGAGTGCTTAGCGAGTGTTTTTTTGCGTATTATGATAGAATGTGCTATTCTCTATTTAGTGAACACATCAGCTAAGTGATTATAACACATTGTAATGGTTAAAATGACTTGAACACAATCTGCAAATTTCCATGTCAACAAATTGTTTGGAGCACAGTTGTTTTAAGTGAATTATGGAACACACATGGTGTATGCTATTAGTGCCGTACCTAACACATGTGTGCACCAAAGATCATGTATTTCTAGTGCACTTAACAATGTTATTACGACTACTTGAGACAGCTTATATTGTGTGGTGACGTAATATTATATCCATATGAAACACAATTTCCATAGACCATTTCAAATTGAGATCGGAAATCTTCGGAAAAACAGGTCACGTGAAGTAGGTGCGTTGCGCGTTCTTCGCAACAGTTGATCGCATTCACAGCATTGCCCTAGTTGATTGTCCGCCTATGTTTACATACACGCGTGCACACATGAGAAGTAAAACGTGGAACGAGACTATTTTGTTTTTTTTATCAACAAAGGCGCTGACGGACAAATTCCAAATGTATCGAGCAGACGGTAAAAAGTGAAAATATTACCCCAAATCTCTTTTATCTCACTCGTTTTTGTAACTGAAATGCCGCAACATCAACTTTGTGAGGGATACAATCTATCACCAACACCAGCGCAATCTATCACACGGGCAGACGGGTGAAAAACACGTTGTTTTTCTCCGGCACATGGCCATGACCTGTCAGGAGCTGACAGGTCATGTAACCGAGCGTCAAATCACTCGGCTAATCGGAAGCATTCGGGTGGTCGTATATTTTCGGATTTGAAATGGTCTATAGTTATTGTTAAAAGCAAATGTAATGGGTGCAAACCTGATTTTGTCTCACTTAGCCAAAGTTTTAAATTTTGTTTTCCTCAAAACTCCAAAAATACATCTGTGCTCCAAGCACTCAATTATTATATTGGTTTTACATTATCTATTTGCATGCAGACGGTTTATCGACTAAATATGTAAATATTTGCAGAAGTTGAAATAAATAACACTTGACAATGTACAAGTACGTAAGCTTAAATTTAAAGACATTATCCCTTAAACTTCTTAGCTAGACCTTCGACTTACTCACAAGTATATTTTAATTTTGATGTCCAATTTGCACGGCTGTTATACTGTCCGATTTATAATTAAAATTATGGGATAACAACAGATTATATAGTGGCCCTTTTATGGTTTGACCTGATTTAGGTGAAAATGTCAAGAAAATTGTTCGAGCCATTTTTAAATTATCGGCATTTTCTACTTGATACATATTTTACATGTAACTCTATGGGAAATGTGGCCAATTAGGGCGCTTTTGTAATAATATTCAAAGCTCTATTTCTCAGAACTCGCACCTACAAATGTTCTGAAATTTCTACAAAAGATGGCCAGTATATTCAGGTATTTGAATCAGTTAAAAACAGAACTGGGCCAGCAAGTTACCGTGTTTGTTCTCAGAATGAAACGGACACATTATGTGGGATCAAACAGCCGTGTTTGTGATTGAGCAGTTATACATTTTAAAGCTTTATAATAATAATTTCAAGCCTTTTTTAATACCAATTATAAATATAATATAGCAGACTACATATTCATTAATTGAAACAAATCCTTTCCCCAGGAATTCCCGTCCCCATTCACTTTTTGCAAAAACTCATGACATGTGTCTTGCATGTCCTCTGACAAATAACATTGAGAAAATGTTCCATATCTGCCTTTATAATGCACATAAAGACATTAAAAGATATGAGATTACAAATTTGAATGTTTGACAATGGATCATAACAAAAGTTCCACCAACCAAAAGTAATTTATAATTTTAAGAATGGAAATAAATATATATAAGTGATGAACAAAGAAAAATCTTTAATTGTTATGTGACATTTTCTAGCAATATCAGGTGGGATTGGGCGGGTTGATATTGGAAAGGTTAACATTTCCTGTACAATGGTACTTTAATCAGGCCATCTTTTGTTCTCACTGCATTTTATGAATGTGTATTTTGGACTGTGTGTACTATTAAGCATTTACTTTCATGTAAACGTAAAACTACACTCAATACGTACATGCGGTCCTAAACTACACGTTCATAATTTATGTTTGTGTTCCTTTTCTCAGTTTTCACCCTTGTTCAGTTCTGTCTGATTTTGATAGAACATGCCATATATGTTCTTGCAATTTATTATGGCAGGTAATAGCGACACTACTCAAACGAGATATGTTTGTTTGTAGCCGCCTATTCTATTGACGCGGGATTTTTGAAAGTGATGTAGACTCGCATGGATACAATGGGATTTTTAGCTTCTTATAGTTTTTGTGAACAAAGTTCAGTAGTCTGCCTCGATTCTGCTGTATGCATCAGAAATGTAGCAATATTTGATTCAATATTACATTTTTCGGTCAACTTCGGTCACGATCATATCATCATAAATCGGTACGATATACGAGTAAGTTTATTTTGAACTATGTCTGAATTACAGGAAATTGCAGGAAATACGTGAAAATGACCAAATTGTCGGACTTATTTCTTAATAATTCAGTTTGGGAATCAAATTTCCCTAAACAGAATGACGTATTCAATAATTCGTAACTTTCCGAATATACCGCCGATTTCGGTAGATGTTTTGCTGAAATGTTCGTTTCCCTGAGATCGGTGGTGTAAAATATTGTCACGCATGCTTACGAGGGACCAAACATCCATTATCTTAATTAAGAAAATAGATGTTATGCCACTCGTACGCATGCGTGATAAAAATTAACAAATAAAATCTAGAAACAGTTTTAGTGTGATACGTACACGGGACATCAAAACCACTCGAGTGTGGAGGTTGGTCGCGGCTATACATGTCTTGAAAGGCCGATTCAAGGAGGATTATTCTTACGATATACAATAGGGTGATAATTGATCATGAAAGAAGGGAATAGGAATAGAATAGAAATAGGGCTAATCTGCGAGTCAGCTCCTCCTCTATTACCTGCCATGAATTTATTTATTGCGAACTAAGATAAATAAATAAAAACATCTACCCATCAAATCTTGATCTGAACCCACAAGAAGACATCATTATCTATGAATTAAATAAACTTATAAGTTTGGTGTGTACACTGGTAAGACGCACAGAAGATTTATTGTGCAGTCCAGCATGCTTAGCAAAGTTATTTTGCAATGTTATGCCAATGGGCACCAGTAGACACAAGAGATAGAAAACCACTTGTTACGGGATGAAAATAAAGCATGCTGGGGCTGCTCAAGAAATCTTCTTTGAGTCAGCTGCAAACAAGTCTGTGCTTGCTCATTGCCTAGGGATGGTGTTGCTCAACTTCAAGAAGTCTGTGCTCGTTGCTAGGGTTGGTCAATACAGGGAGCATCCGCTATCAACTTATTAGCTTGGTATGTACACTGGTCAGTTGTGAACACTGCAGGTCAATCCTGTATGTGTGTGCTTGCTGGTTACCTAAGATTGGTATCACAACACGGCCAATACAGGGGGCGTCTGTGGTCTCTTTATGAGCCTGCAAGATAGAGGAAAATGTATATGTGTATAATAAAATGGCCATTGCTTAACTTTAACTTTGAGGCTCAACATTTTGGACAAATACAAATATGCTCAGATTCGGTAAAAATGTTCACATTATTTTGCAATGTTATCCAATGCACAAAATTGCTCTAATAAGCATAAGTGGTCAATATTAATTATTTATAAGAATATAAAAATGTGATAAAAATGTTAATTTCTCAGCAAGAACTTTATACTTTTGCTTTATTGATTTATAAACATCAGATTATTGTGCGCGGGATCAAGAAACTGGTCAAATTGTAGTTAAATATGACATAAATAATCGTTTTCAGTGACCACTCCCTAAATGAAATTAATTCCCTATCATCATTTTTATCATATTTGTGATGCCCCTATTGTTTACTCAAATCGTGTGTAATATGAGATTCATACGACATTCGGTTTTTGATTTATGATAGAAAAACCAAATTTAGATCAAATATTTTGCATTCCTCTTATACAATCCTGGAAAAAAGTCTTGGAACACTTGCGTGTGATTAACAGAAAAGTGTCACCCCCACTCCCCGTACAATGTTGACCAAGGCCAGTGGCTCCTGCAGCTTGCCAGAGTGTCCCAACATTGGTCGATGGGGGTGGGGAAGGAAAAAAAATCACATTTGAACAATTTCCGTTTATAACAGAAGACACTAAGTATCAATACATGCACGTGTGCTCAGCTCAACGTTCGCGTTCCAAGGACTTTTTCCCCGATTGTAGTTTGCGCAGTATATTGTGCAAACTATTTGGGCTGGGTCCATTTTTTCAACGTGGTATTTTGGGGTATATGGTAGGGTTAGGGTTAATGAAACATACCTATAAATGTCCCTAACAATTTACCAGTGACCAAAGACACAGGCTGAATTCTTGCATATAACCAAAATAAATGTTTATTTACCTTAGAGAATTGAGTTGATGGAAATGCAGAGAAGTCGCTCTTGGCTTTTGCTCCTGGTCTCTGATTGGCCATTAATTTCTGAATGTCAGCTTGAATCTGTAAAAATGGGGTAAACCAATGGAGAATAATAACTGTTTTCATCCTTATTGATCTCGCCTGATTAGTCTATGAAATGGCCCTGTGAATACCTCCACATGTTATAAATAGGGAATAAAGGTATTGTTTTTAGACCGAACCCATGTTATATTTAGAGAATAAAGGTATTGTTTTTAGACCGTACCCATGTTATATTGTCTGACATATATAAATGCGGTCGATAGTGTTATTTTTAGTAGAACAACGACGCCGCAACATTGTTAAACAATCATACTTATGACATTTTACAAAGAAATAAGTACATTTTATTGTCCACATTTGACAACTTTTACTCCTGCTAGGATCGAATAACCCACAAACATTTCATCCAATCCCATGTGATGAGTACACCATGCGTAAGCGTCACGGCGCCGGCATAAACGCTGAAAACGCCAAAGACGCACTGCAGAAGTGCGTGTTATGGAGCAAACCACGCATTGTGAAGGTCGGACGCACTGTCAAAAAGTAAGCCCCAGTGTTCAATTGTCTCGCCTAAATGTCGCTGATTTCTCTGAGAACCAATGAGATTGCTTTAACTTTCTTAGCTGTTTAAGAATGTCTGACATAAATGCGGGTGGTAGTATTATTTTAAGTGGAACAACGACGCTGCTCAGATAACTTTATTTCTCATTCTTAAACAGTTATTATACTTAAGACATTTGTCTAATCAAATTTGTATACCTTTAATACCCAAATTTGTCAATTTTTACCCCTGTTAGTATCGAACAACCCCAAAACATTCCATCCAATCCCGTGCTGTGAGTACGCAATGCGCCGCATAAGCACACAGGAAAAGCGCAGTAGAGGCCCTGGAGAAGTGTGTGTTATGGAACAAAACTATAGTTACCAGGCACAGCACGAGGGTGCTCACGCTAATTAATGTATGCAGTGTAAAGTTGAGAATTGCTTACATTCTTAACTGCTTAAGAATTCCTTTTATTCCATAAAACGTAGATTGCTTAAAAGTGCTTTGCTGGGATTTGACACAAGAGTTGGTCTTTTTCTTTCTCTTTAAATTGTCAAATATTTTAATAAATACCTAAACGAAAGGGGGGAGGGCAATTGTTGGTTTCAAATTTCATGTCCCCAACTCTTTTCACCCATGCAGAACTCCGGATATAGCAGTTTGTCAAAATGAGTTTAGTTAGTTGAGGTAGGTCAGTGGACAAGTGGTTGGGATTATAGTTTGATCAGCTCCAAATAGGCGAAGCCTGCTTACGGCAGCGAATGAATACAGAAGGACATGGGCGTGCATGAAGGCAACATGCGCACTGTGCATCATATGCGTGTCGCGTGCATGTGGCCAAAATCAAGCATGTACGCTTGGATTACTTTTACGCGTGGAGAGATACAAAACAAATATTTGTCGCCAATTTGGAACTGATTATACTACCGGGTGGTTCAAAAAAAAGTTGACCCAAGTTCAAGGAATTGTTTAGACCACATTTGCAGTTTCAGAGAATATGTGTTTACTTAGTCTTGATCAGCAGTAAGTTTTGAAATTATCCTGAAAAAATGATACATTTATCTTGGTTGGTTCTTCAGATATGGTTCACTACAGAAAGTATGCACAAAACTGCCTTGTCCTTGGGAGCATCCTTTAGTAGAGATGGAATGCACAAAGTGGACTTTTACACGATTGGTCACATATTGTAAAAAAGGGAGAAAAAGGAAAAAGGAGACATCTGAAACATTTGTCCGGTGCTTGACATTACCTACTTACGTACCTATGTTTCTTTGTTGAATGTGAATGGCACATAAGCATAGCGATTGGGATACTTTGTCCGGGCGGGCTTTTCAATTCTGAAACTAAAGCAGGATGTTTTGTTGAAGTCAACAACTAAATGACGCTCCCGTGGACAAGTCAGTTTTGTACATGTTTTCTGTAATGAACCATATCTGAAGAACCAAACAAGCTAAACGTGCCATCTTTTCAGGATAATTTCAAAACTTACTGCTGATTAAGACTATGTAAACACAAATTCTCTGAAACTTTAAATGTGGTTGAAAAATTACTTTGAACTTGGGTCAACTTTTTTTTTAACCACCCGGTATAGTGGCAGTCGGATTAGATCAGCAGATGAAAGTAATATAAGGTTGGTTTTGGAGTCCTGCTTTACCTTTAACAAGTTGTTGTTAGCATTATACAGCTGAGCGGTTCTCTCTACCAGCTGATGGCGTGGCGTGGCTTTGTCAACGGCAGGTACCACACCTGGCTTACGGTGTGTTATATCCACCACTTTAACGCTGGCACTCATGTGGTGTAGATCCTATCAAGGAAATATATGAAAATAAGAGCGTAACAATAATACTTTGATAAACAAAATCACAAATGGGAAGGCTTTGGCATAGTATTATATCAAAGCGCATTCCCACATCTAAAATGAGCGGTTGTAAAAATCAAAAGCCTCCCAGTTCAGTATATTATTATTTCATCATTCTTTATTCAATCATTAAAAAAAAAAAAAAATTGATGAAAAGAATGTACATAAAACCCAGGACACGATGTTGAATTGCACCGACCAACTAACATACAGGCAGGGAAGACAGGACAACCAATACAATATCATACAATATCATCCATTTTGCTTGCTCACTATTTGTCAATACATCTTTCTTTAAAAGTCCAATCAAAAGACTTGTGGTAGAGGATATAGTATAGCTATTCCCATGTACTTTCTGTGACATCTCTTTGATCAACCCAAATATATATTATATATATCACTATTGATTCCTTCTACATAAGGTGACCAATTGGTAACAGATCTCTCTGGTAGGGTTTTTTCCCACAACAAAATATTGTTGTAAAATATTTTGGTGAACTGGTGAATTTTTTTATTTTGAAAAAATAAGCAAAAAAGTCACACATTGTCTGTTGTTTAAAAAATAAATCTACCACTTGGAGCAAAAAGTACATGGGTTGGTCAAGCCCGTAGAGCATGTTCTTTTTTCAGCTCCTAAAGGGCAAAATTAAAGAGAAAATGTACACTATTTATGATCATATTTTTAGGTGTTTCTCTTTGGTTTTTGAAAGTAAGCTATCTCGCAAAAAGGTCAATGATCTAGAAAATAGGCTTATGCGAGTTTGCTATGCTACAAGGAAACTACCATAAAGGTGAGCTTAAAATCTCAAGTTGTAAGAAAATAAGAAATGTTAAATATAATTTTGCTATGTAGCTCATCAAATAGGTGAACTAGCTGCAACAACACTTACCGCCAGCAGTCTCCTTGTATTTCTAGCCAACACAGCAACCTCTTTATCTGTATCTGCTTTCTTCACTGCATCACCACCAGCATCAGTAGTCACGGGCGGTGCCCCGGGGGTAGTGTCTGGGGGAGCGTCTGGTGCAGCAGGGGTTGGGGTTTCCTGTACAGTACCGGGGGCACCAGGAGTCTCCTTCTTGATGTCGACCATGGCGTTGATTTTGTTCTCCAGAGACACAAATCCTGTAGGGCTTGCCAGGCCAACTGGTTTGTGTGGAATGATGAGTGGCTTCAAGTTTGACATGGTGCGCTGGAAAAAAAATTGAAAAATTGGGAGGAAGTTAAACAGGTGTACTGAATAACACAATATTAAAAGATAACTGGGGACCCTCCAGACCCATAGACAAGCCACGATATAAGTTTGGTTGATGACATCACCGAAAATTGTCTGCAAATGTGCTTGGAGATAGGCTTGAGCGTAATCTAGCCTAAAGCACTTTATACAGTTGCCATCCCAATGTCCTACTTGTACTACTTTAATCAGGATTATGTCCTACTTGTACTACTTTAATCAGGATTTTCTTAAAGACCCTTGTTACATGTCTTCAGGGTTGTCACCACGCCGGGCGGAGCTACCCGGCTCTCAAAATCACCGCCTGGTACTCACAGTAAATTTCAGCCTTACCGCCCGGCACAAATTTCTTACTCCCACTGAATAAAATTCTTAGATTACTGTGTAATTCCTTGTTTTTTTACCGCAAAACGGCGAAGTAAGCTTAAACATTATCATAATTTATTCATAGTCAACCCCGCCTCTAGTCTGTAGCCAAGTCTATATCGCATGAAGCACACTGCGATACTGCTGTTATACATGTAATGACTGCATTCAAGTCTAGTCAAGAATAAATGAAAGCCAATATGTGACGTAGTCGACTGATCGTATCGTCTCTCACGCAAGAAGCACGCTAGTAATGCTGCTCGGGTATTCACTAGATTGACTGTGTGCAATTCTAACACGGGTTAAAGGTTAATTGATTGGCCAGATTTTGCTACGCTTCGCAATTTTTACCCGGTTTTAAAATCACTCTGGTGACAACCCTGCATGTCTTTCATTGCAATGTAATGAACCAGTAGGCACTGGTCATGTTATGAAAATGAAGCATGCTGGTGTCGCTCACGAAATCTTCTTTAAAAATTTAGAGCCACTGTCAAAATTTCATTGTGAATTATGTTAAAATGTGTGGTTCTACACGCTTTGAGACTGTAGATCATATCACATTGGAACAGTTAGTGTTTGTTCTTCTTTCCTGATGAGCATCTACATGATCGTATCAAAACATAATTTTTCCACAAACCGAATTATTCCTGTTGCAGACTGGATATTTTAGCAGATCGGAACTTAACTTGACATTTCCTGCATTGTTAACTCACCTTCATTGTTTCTGATCTCATTCGGGTGTTGTCACGCTTCACCTTAGAGAGGGCGTGCTTCAAGGATTCAATCTATAAAAAAATAGCAACATTTTCTGTAATTTAAAGACGACTTTCAAATAAATTTCTCTGTGATCTACAAGAGACTTCTAAAACGAATATCGCAACATTTTCTGTAATTTAAATAAAACTTCTATAAAAACAATGAAACAACATGTTCTGTTATTTCAAAAGACGTCTAGAACAAATTCCAAATTGGTGTGATTTTCTTTACGTACTGGAATATTTCCACACAATACCTTCAGCGCTTCTTCAAATTTGTACCACATCTGGGGTTCCACAGATTATCCCCCTGCTTTGTCTCAAATTGACCTATGGCCAGTGTTCAAATTAAGAACAAATATCAGGTTTTCCAGCGGATAACCATGTTATGAAATCAGGTTATCCGCCAATGTACAAATATTCAAAAAGTATGGTCATCCGACAGATAACCTGCATTGAATTTAGGTTATCCGCCAGCATTTTTGGACTTCAGAAAGCCCGGATGACCACTTAATTTGAACATTGCTACAGCACATATCCACCTGGCTACAGTCAAACACACGAGGGCACACTCTGATCAGCTCACTGCATATAAGTAATTAGAGCGGTATGTCAAGCTTATGTGTTGTGCGCACCACAGATTTCCGTGTGACCATTTTGAGAGGTAACGAGGTCAAACTAAAGTCCATTCTTAAAGCCCTATGTATGCTGGCCCACCTCGAGTGAGTACTGATTGTAAAAGGTCCGAAACTCCTGAAGACAGATGGTAGATCAACCGATGATCCCGCTGGGGATAGCACAGCACAGTCTTTGTGTATAATTAACTGCACTTGTACATTACATTCTTCATAATGTCCTAATTTTACTGGGACTGGGGAATGTGGGCAGGGGAAGTACAGGGTGTCCCAAAAAGTTTCCAAACCATTTTAAAGATTTGTATCTCTCTTAAAATAAGCCGCAGTACCAAATTGAAAATATATTTGGAAAGAGAAAACTTGTAGAATAATTTTTGGTACCAACATAAAAATGTTTAATTAGCCAGATGTACTGTGTAAGTCACTGTAATCACGTGCCGCATATTCCTCACATTCCATTCATGTGGATTTTTTTCAAAAAAAGGTTTTCACTTATTAAATGTTGTGCACAACATTAATAATGTTCATAATAAGGATTAGATAAATCTGAAATTAAAAAGTATCATTGTAGAGAAAGAACCTTGTTTCTCTTCCCTACCTCTTTCCCCTTGTCGCCTACTTGACTTAATTTAGCTAATTATACTTCGCTTTTATACTAAAGTGCAGTTTCACAGTTCGGGAAACCTTCGTATGTATTTTGGCTAAACAGATAACTGTTATTGTAAGTTTGGTACCAAAATAATTCTACAAGTCTTCTCTATCCAAATGTTTTATTTTATACTGCTAATTATTTCACCGGGGATAAAAAGTTTTGGGACAGCCTGTACTTGGAAAAATGAACTAAAAAAATAACAAATCTAACCTGCAGGAGTAGCAATGGTGAATCTCTGACTTGGATCTGTCCGCCTGCTTGACCACCGCCTCCTGCGCCACTTGGTGAACCTGATATCGAAAGACATAATTAATATACAAATATAAACTGCAATGAGAGACTCTCCACGAAGCAAAATAGCACTATTGCAGTCACCGAAGGACCATAGTTTTCATCCAGAGACTTGAATAAAGGCAGTATATATTTGTTTTTCATACGTCATTCATATATTTCTAGTTCCATAAAGTTCAAATTCAAAAATCATCCGGTAAGTTCCAATCTTCATCAGTTAAAAAGTTTTAAAAGTTCAATTCAAAGGCAGTGCATCGAACGACCGTCACGCTGCGCCCGGGGATGCAAATCGTGCGCCCTCTCGCGTCACGCTTAGTACAACGCCGCGTGAAACTACCAGCGCACCGTGCGCCATAAATGGTCTTCTTGGGAGCCGTAAATAGTACTTTTGGGAGCCGTAAATAGTACTTTTGGCAAAATAGCGTGTTTATTATTGATCATGTGACCCACTTTTGACCAATCAATGAACAAGAATATATGATTGACATATATAATGATAAATATTAGGCCCCTCTATTCCCCGTTTCCTGTCTACTGTGTTCAATACCTTTTTACATTTTTTGCCAAAACTGTTATTATTTTTTGAAAAAGGATAATTTTCTGGAGAGTTTTGAATGAATAATCCAAATGTTGAGCTCTCTAAATGTCAGGCACTTCCTCCTGGTTCTTTTAACACATTTTCGTGACAGTAGGAGTTAAGTAAATTGTTAATAATGAAAATTTAAACATTACTGTGTAATCATCCCTGATGATCCAGTTCTTGTAATAATTCTAACTATGTTTGATGTTTTCAACATAAAACAAGCACAGGTATTCCTGTCAAACTGGTTTAAGGTGGTGTTTGGTATGATGTTTTAAGCAACAATCTGCATTTTTACACATGTCTTACACCAACAATTTGTGCAACAATGAAAAATAATGAAATAGTTACTACATTTCGAACTATGTATAATCTTTGGGCAGTCTGCTCTAAACATGTTCAAGGGCCAAAAACACATCTATTAAAACCTTTAAGTGCTATTATTACCCTTGAACATGTATAAATCACAACTTCCTACGCAAAACCGTTTGACAATTTTACTTTATACATATTACAGGGCCGGAAAAACATACAAGGTTTTGACAGAACAGCAAAGATATGACATATAACATACCTCCCCCTGCCATGGCTGCGGCAATACCCGATGGCCCGGCTGAACGGGTCAGACTTTCAAACAGTGTCTTCTTAGAAAGCTGTGTCAGGCGCTGCTTCAACTCCATCTTCTCGCGCTCCAAAGCGTCAATATCTCCTTGCATGTGATCAAGGGTGTCATCAAATTCTCTGAAAATATACACGGGACAATTTTCGATTAGGCAATCAAAATCTATAAAAAAAATTAACAGTAAGCTATTTTATTCTATTATTTAATTAGGCAAACTTTTTGTTGTTGTGTTCTCAAGTGCCAAAAATCTTGAAGTCGGGCCGGTCGGTGGATTTCCTTTTTTTTTTTGCTGACAAATATTACTGACAGACAGTGGTGATCATGACAAGACAAAATTGGTAAATGTCAATTTGACTACTGTTTCTAGTGTGATAATAATTTAAAAGCAATCTATTCAAGCAAACTAATTCATTTCAAGGAGAAAATAGTAATATTTTGACAAATTGGGTAAAATTTAAATCTTAAAAAAACAAAAAAACAATTGCGATCCTGATTTTTTAGATACGAGGGTCAGTCGCTGAGGGCAACGCAACAATTTATTTGTTTGGCCTTACTACTCCCTGCACAGAAATATATCACCCCCTGATAGTAAAGAAATACAGAGCTTTTCGGTTTATCTGTTTATCTGAACCTTCTTGGAGTTCGATATTCATGATTCCTATTCTCATACTATTACTTTCTTTTGTGTTTAATTTAAATTTAAATTTCACAATCTTATGCCTGTGTAAAATATGTCATTAATCTGTAACAATTTAAAATCAATCAAATAGTTAAAATGAATGTCTGAAGAAAAAACACATTTCTTTTCTGTTACTTTTATCTCTCACAATTTTTGATTGTAATCCTGAAATGTAATCCTGAAATACAATTACATTCATAGTCTAATATTGGAAAATTAGAATGGAGAGGAGTTCTTACTTTTCCTTTTTCTTGGTCTTATCCTGCGTATCTTTCAGTTTCTGCTCTCCTTTTCTGATCTTCTCTTCTGCATCACGGCTGGCATTCTCAAGTTTCTTCTCCACCAAACCAAGACGCACAGAAGATGCGCTCACTTCCTCTTGCTGTGAAAGGTGAACAATATTTATATCAGGCTATGTTAAAAAAAATCATTCATCTCAAAGCTCCTGCGCGCGTTAGTTAATTTATGCGCGTTAGAAGGGGAAAAAATCTTCTTTTTTTATTTTTTTCAATCCCCCCCCCCCCCCAAATTTCACAGATTTTTATTGATCACATCATTTTAAAATACAAAAAGGTCACTTTTACAAGGATTTCAATATTTTATATTTAAAAAAACAAAATTTTAAAAAAACCGCATTCCGCATTAGGTTTTGAAAAACTGAAGAGCTTTGAGACAAATTTTTTTAATATAGCCTTATGTGCAAGTGTCACCATGTGTTCTGGGGGTATTTGGCATTTTTTCAAAACAAAATCAAAAACATGTGGTTGTGTAATTTCAAAAGCATTTTTTTAAATCGTTTACTACCTTGAGTTTCAGTTGTCTTTTCAACTCCTTCAGCTCACTGTCCTTGTTCTCAAGCTTGTGTCCCAGACCTTCAGAGTCACAAATCTCAGATTTGACCTTGACGGCACGGCGTGAAACCGGAGTCGGAAGCTGTCAACGGGAAGAAAATATAAATGGAGTAGAAAAACTATAAGAGACTATCAAGTACAGTAATATTATATTCATTGACCAGGATTTGTGATCTATTTATAATATATGCTGCAGCACATCAAAAGGGGGAACTTGGCAGGTGAAGTAAATTTTTAGTTTATTATGCGTGCTCTCAGAGCATTTTCTAAGCTATAAAATGACACCAAAATTGATCAAGGCATTCAGATTTTACGGGTGAAAATGACTCCTAAACTTGTATTATTTTCTTAATTTTTCCCCATCCGATTTCATCTATATCTTGAAAAACACAAGGCCGTGAAGTCCCCCTTTTGATGTGCTGCATCACATATGTTAATTCCAGGCAAACAAGACATAACCTTTCTTTAAGTGGTATAAAAAACGGATTTTCTGAAAACATGATTTGTTTACTATTTTTTATAATATTTGCACACAATTTTTGGTTGCACAGACATTAGATTCACATATTAATTATGTTTTATGCATAGCTTTGTTTCTACGAGTGGTTTGGGATCAAAGCATGCATTTCATGCTGCGGCAGAAAAATGTTTGGTGCACTACTATAGACCATTTCAAATCGAGATTTGAAAACTTCAGAAAAAAGGGTCATGGGGAATATGTGCGTTCGCCGCATTATTAAGCGGTTGATCGCATTTGTTGCATTGGTTGTCCACTGAGTGGTTTACAATGTTTACATACAAGCTAACACCCATGAGAAGTAAAACTAGTATTGAGACTATTTTTGTTTTTATCAACAATGGCGTCGATACTGGCAACTTCAAAATTTATCGAGCTGAAGGTAAAATGTGAAGGTATTATCCCAAATCTCTTTCATCTCACCCGTTTTGTTACTGAAACACTGCAAATACAACTTTGTGAGGAAGACAATCTCTCACCAACACGAGCGCAATCCACACACAGGTTATTAAAGACACCAGATGAAAACATGGGGGTTTTTTTGTTGATGACTAATGAGTCATTAAACTGGTACCAAAAGCACTCGGCTAATTGGAAAGCATTGGAACCGATCAAATATTTTCAGATTTGAAATTGTCTATTGTAAACTGTGCATAAATGCGACAGATAGAGGGTAGCCTTAAATCCTTAATAATTGGGAAGAGATCAAGTTTGAGGCAACAATAATCAACAATCTTATCAAACAGACACCAAATGATACTTACCTAATTTTGTTCATAGTTACTTTTTTGAGACTTACATATCTTAAGCTTTTTTGTGGGGAGTGATTTTTGTCAATAATTGATTGACTAAGCTCCATTAGCGCAGACCACTAATATTTCTATGCTTGAATAACCAATTAGATTAGTCCCATCAGTGAACCATTGGTCACCTCTGAACAGTGGCGTAGCCAGGGGGGGGGGGGGGGGGGGGGGGGGATCATCCCACCAATATTTGAGTTGTGTCGGTTGAGATTGGCACTGTCAGTTCATTTGACAAGGGAAATCATTAAATTATGATGGTCAAAGTACAAATATGGCATTGATTTTAGTGCCCCACAAAATAATTGAGTTTTTAGAAGCACGTTTAAAGCCAAAATGTACCTCAATCATCACAAAATTAATATAAAATAGCAAATTTCCGAGCGCTACACGTGCATTTTTGTCAGTTTGTCGGGTCACTTTTATTTTTCGCCCCACCAATATGAAAATCCTAGCTACACCACTGCCTCCGAGTATCATGTGCCATTGAAATTTAAAAAAAGCTTGAGCAATGCAGTGAATATATCGCAATCTTGAACAATCACGATAGTTATGCTTAACCGTTCCACCATACCGATTGATATGTGATAGAGATGTATATCAACAATTCTGTATCTGTTAATTAGTGCAACCTACCATTGTAAACAAAATCATCTTAATGATGGTTATGTTGGCATAAATGTATATAAACTGCTCAAAAAAAGTTTGGAATATTTGTTCAAGCACAAGATTTTCAAATATCGCGGGATATGTTCATTAAGTGTAATATATCATTTAAAAGCTGATGTGTTCATCTTTACAATGTTATCCAATTTGAAGCAATCCCTTGTTCTAGTGATCAGCCACATGCTTGAGAACATGGGGAGGTCGCAATCTTAAAGTGCCAAAATCAACACTATTTTGTGCTTAAAAATCAAAAGATCATCACACTACAGTACTGTAGTGGTCAATGTAATACTTCAATGAACAGACGACATAGATGTTCTTTTGAGCACAAAATAGTGTTGATTTTGGCACATTCAGATTGTGACCTCCCCATGTTCTCAAGCAAGTAGCTGAGCACTGGAGCAAGGGATCGCTTCAAATTTGGTATCATTGTAAAGATGAACACACATCAGCATTACATGGATATATAACACACATATCCCGCGATATGTGCTTGAAAAACAATTTTGAACTTTTTTTGAGCAGTTTAGTTCAGTTAGTTCCAAATAATTACAGAAGAGCGTAGGTGCGCAAAATGCTCGCATGACACAAGATGGTGCACTGTGAATTGTATGCGTGATGCGTATGCCAACATAGCGCACATATGCTTGTATTAATTTTGCACGCGGAGAGATAAAAAACTGATGAAACTATAAATAGTGACATTGATCTGTTGGTTTGGTATTGTTAAAAATAACTGAATTTCCATCAACACGATACCCCTTGGACAACTCTGCAGATCCAAAGCAAAAATGTTTAGAATCTTCAAACCTCCTCATATATACAATCCAATGTTATTTTCCTGTGTAAGTAAACCATTAACTTATACTATTAACAAACACATTTAACAATACCATGTTCATACATCGTTTCTTATACATTAGACAAGATATATTTGTCACTAGACTAAGAGTTGCAAAATAATAAATAAAACAGGATTAAATACCATGCTTTGTTACTAACAAACATAATCATATAGGGATAATAAAATAAAATAATATCATTATTCTAAAAATAATAATCATAATTATAGTGATAAGAAAATAAAATCCAAAATGACAATGTAAAGTTCATGCCACAGGCATAGTTGCAGAGATTATTTGCAAGATGAAATACTCATCTTAATATACTAAGGATGTCTCACAAAAACATAATGAATTCCTGTTGGTTGGTACAATGATTTAATTTGTTAAAGACATTGATTAGTTGGATTATTTATAGGCTGTACCATATCTTGAGTTGTGTATGGTTGCCATACAAGACGACACAAATATGGTACAGCCTATAATTATGAGACCAATGTAATACGAAAACGATATTTTTATTCTCATTCTCATTTAGTTTATTGGTTATTTTGATCTTTTATCATAAAAATAATGCTTTTTGTTAGATTAATTTTTATAAAACAACCAAAAATGTCCCCGTTATTTAATCGGCGGATTCATCGAGTTGTTTACCAATGTCCTGCTTTGAATAATCACATTCTTAAGCACACACGCACACCCCAACACTACCTTGTACGCACAAAGCAAGAGTCGGCAAATTTGTGTAGGGCGCTCTTTAACATCTTAACGCGATGACCATATGCACTTTAAGGTATAAATTAAGTCCCGCCCCAATCGGTCTCATAATATATAGTGCATCTATATTTTATCTGTCTTATAATATATAGTGCGTATCGGCTGAAAATCAGCCAAAATCCAATCAAATTGCCTGTTGACATCCAAAACCACACCCACTAAATAAGAATAAATTATACAGACTGGCTGACAATATGAACAGTTTTCAACCCACTGTATGAATATTGTACTGCATTGACACAATGATCTAAAAAGCTCTATATATTAGTATTTCAGATGTGTCTGGATTTTGCTAGATCATTTAAAAACAGCTTTCAGGTATGTACATCAAAAGATCAATCAATTCTGCCTTTGGTAAATAACTTACTAGGGTCGAAAGCTCAGGCCTCTAACTATATCAAAAAGGTTTTGACATATTATAGACAATAAAAGTGTATAACTTCTCCCAACAAACCCCAGTTTTTAATTGCACACCCTGTACAATTATTGCAAATAATCGCTGTACATAAGGCAAACTAAGGAAAATACAAGTGATAATATAATACAATTTGACATGCATGCAGTGCAGGGTTTGTCTGCGAGCAGTTAATATACAGGCTTGATTAGGTCATACTTTGATCACTTTAATCATTGGTTTAGGCAGTGGATAAATAAAATAATGTGCTTTAGGTAGATGGACCATTCAATTGGGAATGGTCGGTGGACGTTTTTGTTAAAAACCGCACTACGATTGCAAATTCAAAATTGTTTGAAAAAAAATAATGTCAAAAATGGCAGACATTTTTTTGAAATTTCCTAACTCTGTGTTGGTGTGGCCTTTCAAACAATGTATTTTGTCAAAATATTTATCTTTAAAAACACTGAAAGAATCTGGTTTGACTTTTTGTGATAAAGTATGAACAAAGATTGAAATGAATAACAATCCCAGCAGTTGTATTTTCTTATTATGATAAAACCTACTTTGAGTGATACAGCAATCAGATTTAATATGTTTTTAGTTTTATTTTGCCTATTGTGATTAATTAATGTGATCAGAGTATTTAAGGGGGGTGTGGACCCTTATGTATAGCCTCCGTAAAACTGCCGTAACTTCTTCATTATTCATTCAATCTTTATAAAAGTATACATTTTTTGCAGACAAGGGACATGATCATGGAATTTACCATTTTGGAGGTTTAAAAAACCCTTTTTGGTCAATAATTCAAAAAATAAATCAGATATTAAAAAAATAGTCCTAGAGAATTTTATTAGGATTATAATAAAACTAGAACGACAAAATTTGACAAAATATATTTTGAGATATCTTTGCGAAACCTAAAATGGGTCAAAACCGTGTATTTTATAAATTTTTCAAAATGGTCAATTTCATGTTCATGGTTGGATTCATTGAACCCTTTTCTTCATGAAAATGTATACTTTCATACAGATTAAATGAATAATGAAGGAGCTACTGCAGTTTTAAGGAGGCTATGCTGAGGGTCCACACCCCCGCTTAACATATGCTACAATGAAGGCTTACCACATCCTCGTAATCCTGATCAAAACAATGAACAAAGGTATAGACAGATTTGGTTGAAGAGACTCATCAGACTTGTTAATAATTATTATAGGGTAGGATTCATTTGTGCAAAATCTGGATAAAAATACTCACTATAACCAGACAGTTTTGTGTGGCATGGATGGTGGTATGAATACTTTCTTTGCTGGTCAACACAATTGCTTTTACTTTAAAAAAAAAGATGTGTTGACTATGTCAGATTATTAATTATCTTTATCCAGATATTTTGTACAAACAAATCCTTCATATTATGGACAGATTACTTATCGTCGGTATTCTGTCAAAACCTTGTATGATTTGCTGGCCCTTCAGCATGTATAAAGTAAAACTGCCTAACGGTTATACATAGGAAGTATTGCTTTATACATGTTCAGAGCAAGAGCACTTTACAAGGTCTAGATGTGTTTTGGCCCTTGAACATGTTTAGAGTAGACTGCCTAAAGGTTATACACATGGAGTATTGTTTTATACATGCTGAAGGGCCAGATGGAGATATGAGGTTTTGAAAGAACAGCGATGTTATCATTTTGTTGAACGGTACTACCAATCAAAGTCACACCTCCCAGAATTGTGACAAAAATCACCAAGTTATTTTCCATCATAAAAGTGCATAGAAAAAGTGCAAATTATGTCTTTGATGATATAACAAAAACACAGCATTCCCTAATAGTTTTCATTCTTTAAAAAAATCATCATATCACACAACAATGTAAATACACAGTTGCTATTTCCAGTTGTTTATAAACATCTCAGAACTTACTTATTAATATTGTCCCTACACTGATAACAGGAGATGTGATATCTATCAAGGCGCATTCTACAATGTCTAATTCTAAGTTTAGGGGAATTGCTGTAACGTTTCACGACATGCATTTGATTAAGACAAACTGTCAAAAAATGATTGTGTGATATCTGGTTTGTGAGTTTGCAAGTATATGCACTAAGCCAAGCGGAACGGTATAACAGTGGATTCGGGCAGCCATTATGGAGGTATTATAGGCTAGTCACATACGGGGAATGACAATTAAATGTCCCGCGCCATGTGCTCTGAACTGATCAAATCATATTGTTCTGTGGAATCCATCTTGGGGGCACAGTTCAAACGAGGACATAGTGACGTAGTAATGCATACTCTCTATTAGCAGAAAATTCATTACATTTTATTCCACAACAAATTTCTTTTCCATGAATCTTTATCGGCACATATAAGTTGAATCATATAAAGGTAAAAACACACTGTGTAAAGGATCATTTTAAACCTGAGGGGACAGGGGAAACTTTCACTGGCACATTTTCATCACTTTAAAATACTGGACACCGTTACACACATTGATCCAGCACAATCCCTTCACTATTGTTTACCCATTTAACACCCGGAAAAGTGGAAATATTAAAAAGATTTCTGTGAAAGATATTAAAATTAACAGATAACATTCTGCTAACCTTATTTCCATTATAAGGTCTAAAACAAGACACTGACAAGAATGTCGGCTGATTTGTACAAACCTTTTCATGCGGGACGTTGGAATCAAATTCTCCCTCTTGAACGGAGGTGCTTATCTTGCTCATGATCACCATTGCTTTCACCAAAGATTCTCTGTGGGAAAAACAAATACAAATACAAATAACTTCGGATCAGTAGGCTTAACATTATAATAACCCTAACCCCCCCGGTTTAGGGTTTTTGACCGGGATCACAATTTTCGAGGAAAAAACACCAACTAAATCTACGGGAACCTGCCAGGATTCGATGAGGGGACCCTCCGTTCTCAAGCCCCACGTCCCACCCACTAAGCCACGGCTCTCAACTACTCATTCGCCCAGTATACTGCGCTCACTATATAGGCTCGGTTGACTACGTCATCGAAAACCGGCGGCGCATGTGCTTGGAGAGGACTTAGGATTAACATTTTTTAGCATTCAGGGGGGTTAGGGTTAAACAAAATATTTTGCTTCCATTTTTTACTAGTTTTTGGTCAAATGCACAAAGTGATGCCAACCTTAGGACCTTCCATAAGCATGGTGTATAAATGGGGTGACAGCTATGTTTAACAACAAAAGCAATGGTTGAAGGGACTGGACTGTCGATACATGCTTAAGGGAACAGCATATGACTACAACACTGTCCACTATGTCTTATTGCCCTTCATAATGCTTTGGCGCGAGTTTTAAAAGCACAGGTCCTAAACAAAACAGGATGCGTGCACACACCGCCGGGCAAAGAACAATGGCAACTGCTGACCAAATACCAGGCATGACATCACATGTCATCCCATCTTTAGTGTGATCATAAGAACACATCCTTCTACTACTGTTAAAGTGGAAATGTTCACACTTTTCGCGCTAAAACCAGCAAGCAGCAAAAATTAAAAATCGTGAATATATTCATTTTGAATGAATTGAAAGGAAGCTCAAAATTGTTCAAAATATGCAAAGCGTGAAAAATTACATGCGCGATAATGTCCACTTTTACAGTACCATTCCATCTCTCACCACCAGAGGTAATATTATCCCTAATATCTTAGGGTACAAAGTCCCAATTGGGTTTCTATAGTTCGGTCAGTTCCAAATTGGCAAACCTGCTTACACCAGCGAATTAATACAGAAGAGCATGGGCGTGTAAAACGCTCACATGGCACACTGAATCTTATGTGTGATGCTAAATCGTGCACATACACTTGGATTACTTTTACGCATGGAGAAATAAAAACGCATATTTCTTGCCAATTTGGAATTTACCAAACGATAACAACATTGTTGATGTGAATGCTCTTATCAATGCATATGGACTTATTCATCACACATTATCTATATTTGATGGAAACTAAAAAACTAATTGTCAAATTTTCAAGAGTTCGGAGTCAAAACACCACAAGAACTTATTGGCACTGATTATCACTTCCACTATCCCAACAAACTCTTCATTCATTAAAGGAGGTGTCCTGCAAGCACAACAATGTGCATTATATGTTAGAAAAATAATTATCGAGCCCAAATCTCGAGTTATATAGAACAAAACAATATACTTATAATAAAAATGTTTAACAACTGCCATCTCTTAATGTGCAATGTTTACATTTCGCGGCGATCGAAAGTTCTGGTATCAATGAAATGCATTTGCGCAAATTTGAGCACCAATACACCATGACGTCATTGATACAGAGATGCCACTTTTCCGATTTTTATCGGAATTCCGATTTTTTAACATTTCCAGTAAAGATTCCGATTTTTTCAAATTTTCTATAAAAAAAAAAATCGGATTTTCGTATTTTAATCCGTCCCATTTTCAGACTGTACTTTTTTTTTAAAGAAATTCTTGTACAATTCTTGCAGTGCGATGTCAAGCGGGAAAAGCGTAATAATTAATTAGAATTCAACAAAGTCGTACACAAATCGTATTCAAGACGGTCCAAGCTGTATAGAGATTAACAGAACGAAAGACTTTAAACGAGTCTAGGTATGGTCAACAAATTCACTTCCGATTGAAACTTTTCCCACGCGGTGAAAGACCAGCGATTTGTAGCGATTTGCGATACTAATAAGTTGAAAAGTACGCTGTAGCCTGAAAAGTTATGAAGTTTTTAGAACGGAGCGATGATCTGAAAGAGATTGAGAAAGGAACCAAGGACAAATTTAACTGGCATTGGCTCGAAGAGAAGAACAAGAATGACGATTATTATTCTTCCTATATCAAGAAACTAGCGATAGCAGGTATGTAAGCTTACTTATTTTTTATTATAATTTTCACTTTACCGGCTATAACTAATTAAAAAAAGTAAGCAAGCTTTTATGTTATAATTATTAAATAAACTTGTTTGTTTGTTGGGGTAGCCCCACCCCCACTACCCCACTACTCCCCCTCCCCCCTCCCCCCTCAAATCCCAGATGTTGTCGATGCACACAAATTGTATTTGGTAACACAATACAATTTGTGTGCATCATTGAAAATCGGCTACGGCCAAGTAGGGGAACCCCTGCCCAAAATTTCACTTAACACTACCCCCAATCCCACCCCTCCCTCAAATCCCAAATGTTGTTGATACACACAAATTGTATTTGTTACCATTGATAACACAATACAATTTGTGTGCATCATTGAAAATCAGCTACGGCCAAGTGGGGGAACCTATGCTCAAAATTTCACCTCCCTGTCACCCCCACTTATCTAATTCTTTCTATTTCTATCTATTTTCAATTACAGGTGAAGCTTACTGCTGTTGGTGTAAAGATAACCTACGATATGGTAAAGGCGGCAAGGGAGTTCTCAAAAGACATGCCCAGTCGAAGAAACATAAAAGGTCTAAAATTAATGCAAACAAATCCCAGTCACTTCCTGCATTATTTCGGCATGCTGCAAAACAAGTGGACGTTCATCATGGTGCAGATAAAACTTGTGCTCTGCCTTATGGAGCTGCATCCAACACCCATGGCCTGTCATGTTCAACCAACCCAAATACTGAGACTGTCGCTCCAATAGTAAACTTTTGGGACCGCAAATCACATGCTGAAGCCAGAACAATGTCATTTATTGCAGAACACTCTTTACCGTTGTCGCTTACACCTAAACTAATTGAGTATGCTAAAGAAATGGCTCTTGATCACAAAGCGTTACAGAAGGTTGACATCGGTAGGACAAGTGCCACTTACAAATTGACTCATGGATTGTCTGATGTTCTGCACAAGAGATTGGTAAAAACTCTTCAAGAAGTTCCTTTCTCAATGAACATTGATGAATGCACAGCAAACAACAACCAAAAGATCCTTAGTATCCTAGTGTCATTCTTTTCAGAAGAAGAGAAACGCGCTGTTGTATATCCTTTGGCTTCTGTCACGCTTAAAACTGTAAGTGCCAAGGTTGTGTATGATGCAGTATGTGAAATTTTGGAAGGAGACGACATTCCCTACACAAATCTGATTTCGGTTTTATCAGATTCTGCTGCATATATGCGGGGGAAAACTTCAGGCTTCGAAACTCTACTACGCAAACATAAAGCACCACACCTATTAGACATTGATGGTGACTTGTGCCACCACATGCATAACATTGTCAAGCGATTCTGTGACCAATTTGATCATACACGTGTTATTGAATATCTCTGTGATGATTTGTATTCAGAGATGAAATGGTCACCGGATTTGAAATCCTGGCTACAAGAATTGTGTGAGATATTTGGTTGCACATTCCATACGCCGAAAGAGAGAATTGCACACCGCTGGATGTCCGTTTTAGACGTGTCATCTGACATTTTACTAATGCTCCCAGCCATACTTTGCATGTATTATGCATATATTCCAAAAGATATGCAATATGCCTATAAGGATCTGATCGATATCTCCCACCTGCCAGACTCGAGCAAGTCAAGGATCGGACAAATCAAGACCTTATGTGCGCGAAAGTTTGCAGCATCAACAGAAGCAGGAAAGAATAGAAAGAAGAGGATTGTACAGAAACTTTTATATGACCATCATAAAACAATGGCTTATCTATACTTATACCATGATATTCTGCCAACATTCAAGTCCTTTCTAATGATCTTCCAGCAAGCAAGTCCCATGATCCACAGAATACATGACGAAATGATGCAAGTGGTGAGAAAGTTTCTCTCTGGGTTCATCAAACATGAGAAAGTGAAAAATGCTACTGTGAAGGAACTTAAGACACTTCGTTATCATCTGGAGGCATTTGTTTTAGCCGATGATGACCTCTTCATGGGGGTGAAAGCCAGAGGATGCATCAGCAAGTTGCCAGACCACCTGTCATGTGAGATAGTAAAACAGCTAAGATCAGCCTACCTATCTACTGGAGAATATCTACTGCAAAAGATGCCCATTGATAATCGTCTGTTTCAGCGATTATCAGCAGTGGACCCAAAAGCAATGGGGTTTTCAGTAACATTTTCTGTTTTAAAGAAACTTCCAAGGCATTTCACTACTGTCTGCTCTAGTGAAGATGACCTTTCACATTTTGAGCAAGAAGTTAGTAGCATTCAACTAGATCGAGAGTTACCACCTGCTGAAGTGGATGGAAAGCCAGTAGAACTGGATAAATGGTGGAGTGAGGTATTGGCAATACACAAATATCCTTACCTTGGTAAGGTCGTTAACTGTGTACTTAGCATTTTTACGGCACCCAAAATTGAACAGTCATTTAGTATAATGAACCATCTTATTAATGCTCGAACCAATCGTCTAGATGTTGCAACCTACCAAGCCTATCAGACTGTCAAGTTTGACCTGAAGGCAAAGAGGACAACAACGCTTGAACTCTACAAGCGGCCAGACATTTTAAAAAGCCCAGTAGACACTAGTCTTTGCTACCACATGCAGACTGCATCATGGAGAAAGAAAGTCAGGAGCAAACCAATTGAGAGTACACCAGCAACAAAAGTAGTGCCAACTCAGAAATCGGCAACACTAGCAGCACGGAAGAAAAAAGTACATCTGGGCCTGGGCAAGAGAAAGGCACCATATGTAAATGCACTAAGTGTACGAAAGTAGAGTCACCACTGCTAATGAAGTGTATTGTGGTTATATTTAAAGTAAGCAACATTTGGTCATAAGCCTCCAAATAACCGGGCACTAGGAGTTTTTTACCCCCTGGTTGCCAAGGTATTCCTGGTGTTTTTCAAATTTTGCACAGTAAAGTTTAAAAAGTTTAAAAAAATAGATCCTGGTCAACCCTGATCCTGGACCATGCACGCTTATTTGGAGGCTTGTAATGTTTGGTCAGTATTAAAAAAATGTTTTCACAACTCATTAACTTTAGCATTTTCAGAGTTTTGCAAAGGAAAATGGTCAATTTGGTTTTCAACTTGTTACTTAAAAATTGATGTTTTCAGATGGATTTTATAGGTCTTAAAACTGCTAAAACCCAATTTTTTTCATGGGCCGCTGCCCCCTGAACCCCCGTCGGGGCCCTTAAGCGGGCCCCTGGACCCCACGCCGCAAGGAGCTACGCTACGGTCGCTTCGCTCCCTACGCTAGCTCCGCGGTGGTCTTTTAGATTGGTGCTCTGTTAGATTTCAGATTTTTTTTTAGAGAGTGAGTGGCATCTCTGATTGATACAGGGACTATCAATCACTGATGTTTTGTTTTATATTATGATAGGCCTGATTTCAATCACTATGGCTGGAAAAGAATCATGTGATATCATGATATAAAAAAAATATATCACTCGGTCCAATTTGGATTATTCCATTACACTTGGCTTAACCTCGTGCAATGGAAACATCCAAAATTATCACACGCTCAAGTATTCAAATTTGTACACTATATAACTACACAATTTGGACTGAATAATTATTTTTCTAACATATAATGCACAATGGTGTGCTTGCAGGACACCTCCTTAGGCTCCTTTAAGTCATTCATTATTAAATACTGGTACCTGAAACTCTGGTATGGTCCCTTATCATCTTTGCCAAATGCCAGGTCTGAAGACTTATCGGCCATCTGTTCCAACTGTTTCAGGGGGATTCCTTCTGCATCTACATGGAACCACAAGAAAGATACAATACAATCATTAAAACATGCATATAAGTTGACAAAATGATAGAGAGGCGTACAAAAAATTCATCAACTTGGAAACTAAAAATAACCACTTTATGGCAGATTATGGCATCCAGTATAAATCTCCACGCTCCGACAAGGAAGCTGTTTTATACATTAATACGCTACAAGCACTATGCACTACATTTGCATAGAGTAAGATTTGATATATCTTCAGTACACATAGACCTTGTGCTGGTGTGTTGCAGCTCAGTTGGTAAAGTAATCGCTATTCTAATGCAAGATTCTTAGAATATAGGATGATGCAAATAACATAAAATAAGCGAAAGATGTAGATACGGGTTCCTTGCTAATTCTGTGTTTGTACCTTGCTGACTTCTATTCTAATACAAGCAAACCATGCAAAAATATATCAAACAAACTACAGCAATTATTCTACAACTTTGACGGTTAGAATTAACAAACATAAACGTCCTTGTACACAACTGCGATATCTGATTCTGATATGAAACGTTTTGTTGAGAATCTATTGCATGTTACACTGTCATATGTTTATTTATTAACACTTTCCATGCGTCAGGCGGCAGCAGACGACACTCCAAATTTAACAGAATGTTTCAAAAATGTCAAAATTATTGAATAACAATTAACATTGCCATTATGTCGAATCAACATGAGAATTGCAAAACAATAAGTACAAACATGTCTAGTGTTGGTTCAGTAATTCTTGAGATAGTTAAAAGTTGGGAAAGGTTTCTGAAAAATCTGTTTTTTATATGGTAAAGCTAACAGCCGTGTCGAAAGTGTTAACATGGGTAGAGCAGCTACTGTCTAGCTACTTCTGCGGTTAAGAGAGAGAGAGGGAGAGAAAGAGAGAGATTGCTTACATCTTGCACTTCAGGGAAATAGGTTCTAAACAAACTAAAGGAAACACAATTCAAAACATAATATAGATAGATAATATTTAAAAAGCAGAAAATAATTTCAAGACCAAATATTAAAGTTTCAAATTCCTCTCTCAATGGTAAACTGTCTGTGTACAATGTAAAGTGTAGATTAGTGACTATACTTCATATCACCTAGAGTCGGGGTGATGTCGGAGCGTATAGGTCGGCCCGGAATGATGTTACGTGCCATTGACAACAAACAACATGAAGTTAACAAATTTCAGATTGCACCATCACCAAAACGGCCCAAATATAGCTCTTTTTGCACCTACTTGATGTGGTACCATCGACCAGAATATTTGCCCATGGGATTCCTCTGCATACTCATGTTATCATATTTACACACAAATGCAAGTTTTCACATGTTTTTTATAGTTGCAAGTCCGAAAATTTGGGGTGAAACATTTTGAGAGTTTTGGAAATGTTGCTAATGTGAAAAACAGTCACTTACACGGCCTCACACGATCACAGGAACGATCTTTAATGTATGGTTGAGTAGAGCGTACAAACTGATGTGTTAAAACATTTCGCTTTGTTGTCAACGTCAAATGACTGGCCCTAGCATGAAAAATATTGCACCCATGACTAGAACAAGCACTGACATCACCTCTCAACAAAGGCATTTTTTTAATGTTAAGGGGGGTGTTAACCCTAAAATATGAAATTTATAGAGCACTGTTACTTTTGAACTATGTGGAAACAAGCCGCTAGCGAAAATATACAAATGTTACTTCTGATAACCTGAAAATTACTTTTTGGACCTCTGGGTTTTCGGTAAACAGTTCTGCATGTGAAGAAAATGCGTAATTTTGACTCTAAGGATCAACTAGACCATGAAGAGAAGTTAGAGAACCAATGCATACATGATTCAGGAGGTTGGTGTTAAGAGGACTACTAGGGCTGATAAACTCCCAAACACTCTTTTACTTTGGTCATATTGCCAGACGCCAATGAAACTGCTTAGAAAAAGTCATTATGCAAGGAAAGATCGTGGGAGCACGTAGACCAGGCCGGCCGAAATCAAGATGGTTTGACAGAATTAAATCCTTGGTTTGACAACCTACTTCTATCATCTACCAACTGGCTGCAGATCGACGATCGATCATTCCCATATTGAAAAATAACCGGTACGAAATTACAAGTATGGCCGTAACATGTCAAGTATTTTCCATTGGCCATTAGAATAGTCCCTATTTGTTATTGCAAATCATGGATGGCTTATTTTCTTCGATTTCAAATTAGTACTGATTATAATTCATAGCATCTACCTGTGAGTCTGTATGTACAATGTACAGAGTTACAACTGTAAATTATGTAAATCACAGTAAATTTATAAACAGATATGACTATGACCGCAGACTTTCTAAATATGTTCTGGAACGATGAACCAAAATGGACAAAAGCTACTTTGTTAGGTTTTGCTTGGGTTATATTCCTAATTATATCAAAAACTAAAAAATTTGGGAAATCGCTGATGGTATTAAATAATAAACAACCCAATTGCAGCGTTTCTCCAATATGTTACCGTTGCATCGTCACTCAATAATGCATAGAGCAAGAACAACCTATGATTTATTAATGATGTAAAACACCTGATGCTATAATAGAATAATTCATCATCGCATTGATGGGAGCGTTACGGAATCTACCACTACGCTGCAGGGGAGGGGAGAGAGGGGTGATTATATGTAAACGATCATTGCCTATGAGGAGATTCTTCCTGATTTGAACTAATTAACACAGATCATATTCATGGGCCAACGAGGTAAAAGTACATGTTCCAATTGTTTTTACCAAAGGTGACAACAAAACGAAATACACCTACACCCCTCCCACCTAATGGATGTTGCTCACTATATGCCCAATTCTACCATTGACAGGTCCGGTCCATTTTTGGATAGGGGGGTTACTGTAAAAGAGGCAGACAGCCAACTAGCCTGAGGGACAAACACACAAAGTGGTAAGATTATACCCTGATGTGCTAAATGAAACAATATTATCATTTGAATTATGGTTCATTGACTGCAGGTATCAAAGAGCCCTCTCCCATGGTCCAAAGATCCAAATAGGCCTGATATAAAAAATAAAAAAATTGTTTCAACGTTGCAGTGTGGTGAATCGTCTACTATCTGACAGAATTTGTAATTTCCATGATGACATTTGTGACAAATAAGTGTGTAAAACGTCACTACTTTAGATTTGAAATCTTGGGCGGCACGATTTCACATGTTGTAACCATGGGAAGCCTACACATGAGAATGGGTTTAACCGATTTTGTGGCCGCTAAAATAGCAGGAAAACAAATTTAACATAAAAAGGTGTTGATATAAAATCATCGTTATGGAAATTCCCTTTCACCTCACTTCAAATCACTAAAATAGTAAATGCTAACTTGAATTATTTTACTAATTATTATTATTATCAATTATTTAATTTGAAGCTAATTATGACAAAAAAAAGAAGTAAACCTATGTTCAGTGGTTCTCCTAACCAAAATGAAATTCATATAATAATTTTTTTATCCACAGCGAAAATAATGGTGGCTTCAAAGAAACATTAGCACCAGATTAGAGCAGAACTATGTTTTCTGATTTATACTGAATATCCTTGTGTGGACATTTTTTTTGCCATTTAGAGTTCTTGATTACACCATTGATTGCAAAGGTGAAATAATAATGGATGGTTTGTGTTTCAGTCAATCAAATTATATCACTGAATTCTTAATCGGCAGTCTTTGGATCTGATCAACAAGTCCTCAAATCAATCTAATCTCAAAATAAAATGGCACATTAAATTGAAAACAGAAAATTCCTAAAACAGCAACTAAAATCCATCTCAAAATGAAATGGCACCTTACAACAAATATTTTAAAATCCCTCATAACCACCATTTTTTGTTGATATCCCAAAACAAACCAAACGCATCAAACATGTCAACGCACCCCAAGGCTCAAAAGTGCATCCACAAAGTACAGGGGAGATATAGGATGTACACACGGTCGGTGTATCCGATGAGGCCGTTGACTTGATGACATCCGTGCGCAACGCATATCAAATGCACGAGGTCGTGGAACCTGACACTGGCCTTAATAGGTACGCCATCAAGAAGTGTTATTAGGTTAATAGGTATACAAGAGATAGGAATAGGACATTGACAAGGATATCAAGAATGCATAGGCATCGGTGGGTACGGCGGGTAGATGAACGGTCAATGACTCGGCAGTATTTGCATCGGTAGTGCTCTTTTTTCAGATTCCCTGTTTTATACATGTTAACCCCCTGGGCACTACCGGCCTATCTTACAGTGGTTCTGATTGGTGTATTGCAAGATATACTCATTTGAATAGCCAATTAAAATGCAGCTTGTAAAATATTTCACTCCAATCCTTATCAGGGATACAATTATTATAACACTGTCTCTGATTGGCGCAATAAATGATGTATCTATTTTTCTGACCAATCGGCCGGTAGATCTCAGGGGGTTAAGTATCATTATTTGGCCATTCAACCGTGTTTTTAAAATCAAGCTTTACAAATATTTATTCATAAATACAATTTAAACACCATAAAATACAATTTAAAAACCATAAAATAAATAAACTAGAGAATTTTCAAATATATATATTATCTTAGAGAAATTAAAAAACACCAATAGTTCATTCAAGGATGGCATTGGTATTCAAATGATACATTTCTTTTTTTTAAAGTCAATAACATTAAACTACAAGTGCTTATTTGTAGTAAATTAATAAATGACAATTACACAATAGCAAAAAGTACTAAATGCTTCAGAAAATTTGAATTCTAAAACATTGGCACTATATGTTTTTATAGCCATAGTACATTTTTTTCCCCCTTCAAACCCAACATCTGTATGAATATAAATTGAAAATAACATCTGTTACGATTATGTAAATTATTATATTAACACTTTCCATGCGGCTATTTATTTTACCATTACAAAACAGAATTTTCAGAAACCTTTTCGTTATGTTTAGAGTCTATTTAAAGGATTACTGAACTAATATTAGGCATGTTTGTACTTAATTCAATGCATTTCTCATGGTGATTCCAAATATAGTAATAGAATTCAATAATTTTGACATTTTTGAAACATTTTGTGAAATTTTGAAATGTCGTCTGCAGCCGCCTGCCGCGTGGAAAGCGTTAACTCCATATCTAATCACAGATCCTGGCATCAATGTCACACAGCTCACATAGCTTTTGTTCAATCTAGGTTTCATAGTCATCTGAATGAGATCTGACGACTAGAAATATACACCCCTATTGAAATAATGTAGTCTTCCATCATTGTCAGATGGTAAAGTACAATGGCTGTTGAAAACCCCTGATTTTACTGCAAATAGCCAATTTCTTTTTCACAAATAGGTTTCAATACTCCTGTGTATACCATCCCTCATCCCTCCTTTTTATTTTTTTCTGAATCAAGTACTGTAAAACGAGTTCATTTCGCGGCATTTTTTTTGGTGCAAATTGCTAATCATCACTATTTTCACGGCAACTTTATTTTGCGAATCTAAAATTTCATTTACTAAAATAAATATTTGCCACAAAAAGACGTCGAGACTGCAGAATTGTTAACCCGAAATTTAATTATAGAAGTATGACTATGTTTTTTTGGCTGAATTTTGAGTTATTCTGTGCCTTTCGTAGGCACATCTATTACCAACAGTAGTTGTAATTAGCCTACTGATCCTAGTATATTATGGTTCAAGCAGACATTACACAAGTCAACCTACGCTTAGTTTTTCCTTCGATGTCATGTGCTAAAGCACGGTGCTGGTTGCAAAAGAGGAAACCAACACAGTACAAAATACGCACAGGGGTGAATCTGTCGCGATATTACAGTCGGAGTAAATCAATGGCAAATACGACAATTCTAAACTGAAGAAAAGTCAAATATAACGCGATTTTCAACTGATATCATTACAATGACTTTAAAAAATGAATCATGTGTGTCAATTAAGCTTAAGTTTGTATGAATACCTGTATCAATTTGTATCCAGTGTACAGGCTGTCAAATTATGCTACCACTACTATCATCTTCAAACACATCAATTCCCGGCAATATAATTTCGCAAATTTGAGCCTCTTGCGAAATTCGCGAAATTAAATTGCTTGCGAAATTAACTTGTTTTACAGTATCTCACCTAAATAAATCTTGTTTTAAACTTGAGCCAAATAATTTGACTTAAAGGAGGTGTCTCTCAAGCATAAAAGTGTGCATTATATGTTAGAAAAATAACTATCGAGTCCAACTTTTGTAATTATATGGAACAAAACACTGCCACACTTATGACAAAAACAAATAAAAACCGCAATCTCTCAACATGCACTTTTAAAAATTCGCGGCGATCGAAAGTCCCAGTGTCGATGATGTCATAGTTATACAATGCACATGCGCAAATTTGAGCACCGATACCCATGACGTCATCGACACCGGGACTTTCGATCGCCGCGAATTTTTAAAATTGCATGTTGAGTGATGACAGTTTTTATTCATTTTTGTGACTAGTTATGGTGTTTTTTCTATATAATTACGTAATTTCGGCTCGATAATTATTTGTCTAACAAATAATGCTCAATGTTGTGCTTGCGGGACCCTTTCTTTAAAGGGTTGGCAAAATACATGACACAATACTATCTAAATCCAAGATCTAGCTATAGCAATAAAAATATGCATTGGTGAATTGAACAGTTCACAATACAACATTTTATAAGACTATTATACTTGCATCAAACTGGGCTCAACCATAACAGTAGTAGGGTTGTGTCAGTGAAAACTACTAGTCTGTGAGGGACTGAAACACACGGCAAAAAAAATCACACACAGAGACATTTGGCACAGTCCATTTTAGCAAGGGTTTGGACAATAATATTAATATGCCGCCACTGTCAATCCCTCCCCCCAGAAATGGAACAGGCTTCGTGTTACGTTGAATGTTGATGGAGTCACCGGGAGTAAACCCAGCAATGATAAGGTAACATTATGCCTCGTTAACACTTTCCATGCAACAGGCGTCTGCAGACGACATTCCAAAATTTCACAAAATGTTTTAAAAATGTCCAAATTATTGAATTTCATTACCATATTTGGAATTACCATGGGAAATGCATTGGAATAAGTAAAAACATGCCTAGTATTAGTTCAGTAATCCTTGAGATAGACCTTGACAGTTTGGAAATGTTTCTGAAAAGAAGAAAAAAAATCTGTTTTGGATATGGTTAAAATAGGCCTAACAGCTGCATGGAAAGTGTTAAGCTAGCTACAGCGGATGGACTCTAGGTTGTCATAACAGACAGGCTCACTTATCTACTCTCACTTATCCAATACACATGCATAAATAATGATCTTTTTTGGCACTATTCCGAGTGTGAGCATGCATAGAAAACATAAAATATTGTCTGCGGTTAGGTTAGTGGTTTGCTGGGGGATTTTGATTGAGTCAGCTTGATATGGCTATGTTGTATTGATTACACCGGTGTTTTGTTATGATAATTGCGATGGAAAGGGAGGGGCAAGGTTTCTCCAATGTAATTGTTGTGACAATGAAAAGGGGCAAGGAATTCCCGGTCAAGCTCTGATTTTGACAAGGCTAGCAGTGATCAGGGGCAAGGTGTTTCAGTGATGCTATTATTTTGTCAAGGTTTGTCAAGAGGGCAAGGATTTTTCGATGCTACTGCTCCAGCAATGAAAAGGGTTGATATATTTTGATGCTATAATGAAAAGGTTAGCGATGGAATGAGGCAAGATGTTTTATGGTTTTTATGATGATACGGCTTTGACAAAGATGAATCAATTATAGGGAACTGTGTATGATGCTACTGTTTTAACGATGGAAAGGGTCGAGGTGTATTTTGACGCTATGGTTTTGACAAAGTTAATAATGGAAAAGGGGCAAGGTTTTTTTGTGTGATAATATTGTTTTTTCAAGGAATGAAATGGGAGGGGGGTGTCAAAATGTGTTTTGATGCTAGAAATGGAAAGGGCAAGATGTTTGTGATGTTCTGGTTTGGAAAGGGGAAAAGCATTTTTGTATATCTAATACTAATAGTATTGTGAGGCTCTGGTTTTCACAAGGTTAACAAAGGAAAAGGGCAAGGTGTTTAGTAAACATGGTGAAGTTCTGTGAAGTATTTTTTACGGAAAAATCTGTCAAGATGGATTTAAGTCCAGGAAAGTTTTTCCTGAAAAGTCAAACATCCTTATAAGAGAGAAAAAAATAAGTGTAAAAAATTGAAAAAGATCACATAATATGCCTTAAAATAAAGGCCAGGGTTTGAAACCTCCCCCAGCACACCCCAACAAGAAAGAAAATTCCACAGTACAATCCCCCCCCCCCCCCCCCCCCCCCCCCGGGAAGAATCCAAGAATCCTAGTCATATGGGAAAAGTTACTTTCTTGAGCAAAATCCTTTTTTACTTTCCAGATAATCCATGTTGAGGGTGGTTTCTGGAAATGCTTTCGCACAGATCTTAACAACGTATCACCTTCCTGAGAAATGGAATAGTCTAATGGGTTTTTTCTAGACACAATCCAGTTATTGTTTTCCATGAAAAGTAAAGTGTTTAGGGAAGGTGTAAAATCGTCTCAAGTTTTGTATACAAAAGTTAAATCATTATAAAGTAATAACAAAATCCAGACCAAACTAATGGTACTTGCTGCAGACAATTAGTTGCATTTTGCCACGCACCGTATCAAAATTTCTCAAAGTCTGTCAAAATTTTGTTTCTTACATCAAACCAATATAACATGGATCGTTCCATTTTTAAAATGGGTAAATCCCACTGCTTATGCAATATAATATTTCATTTAAATGATGAGAATAACATTGAAGTCACATCAAACATTCTTATAGTACTGTACATGCGCAACATGATGATAAACCCACCTTACCAAACGCCCACCCCTTTTCTGACTTAATACCTCAAAAACAGAAACTACAAATCGTTGAGAGTGAATGTTTTCCATGAAAAGTAAAGTGTTTAGGGAAGGTGTAAAATCGTCTCAAGTTTTGTATACAAAAGTTAAATCATTATAAAGTAATAACAAAATCCAGACCAACTGATGGTACTTGCTGCAGACAATTAGTTGCATTTTGCCACGCACCGTATCAAAATTTCTCAAAGTCTGTCAACATTTTGTTTCTTACATCAAACCAATATAACATGGATCGTTCCATTTTTAAAATGGGTAAATCCCACTGCTTATGCAATATAATATTTCATTTAAATGATGAGAATAACATTGAACTCACATCAAACATTTTTATAGGACTGTACGGCCACGCACCGTATCAAAATTTCTCAAAGTCTGTCAAAATTTTGTTTCTTACATCAAACCAATATAACATGGATCGTTCCATTTTTAAAATGGGTAAATCCCACTGCTTATGCAATATAATATTTCATTTAAATGATGAGAATAACATTGAAGTCACATCAAACATTCTTATAGTACTGTACATGCGCAACATGATGATAAACCCACCTTACCAAACGCCCACCCCTTTTCTGACTTTATACCTCAAAAACAGAAACTACAAAATCGTCGAGAGTGAATGAATTCCTAATTAAAGATAGGATCATGCCATAAGCAACCAGAGCAAATTAAAGAGTGCGTGTCCTGTATATAACCTCCTAATAATGCACACACATAAAAAGTACATCAGTTCAACGCAGTGCAATATTCTCAAAGCTAGCACTATGATGCCCATGGCGTTAGGGCTTTAACCCCGGACCTACTTCTGTGCGCAGGTGACTGCCCGCACTTAGAGGTGTGCACACACTGTGCGCCAGTGTGGGATGCACTGTTCAGCGTACACTACCGACACAGTGTTTTTTCACTTCTTTCAAGCGATAGTGGAATACACTTTTCTTTTGGAGTGGGAAAAGTGTTTCTAGATTGTAGTAAAAATGCATTGCTATTATTGGTATACTACTAAATATTAGGGTTATTCCATTATGCTTGGCAGGGTCTATAGGATATTGTTATGATTTGATTTTAATGGTGGCAGACTACAACCTTAAGTTCATCCAGCCTGGATGTACCAAAAACATCCCTGCTGATGAAATGGTGATGTTGGCTCTTAATTATGACAGTATATTTCATTGCCTTTCATCCAAGCTTCACCAAGTTTATTCTAACATCCCTGTGTGCTACAAAATACTACTTCCAAGCGCATGTGCAGACGGTTTCGATGACGTAATCAACCGAACCTATAAAGTGAGCGCAGTATACTGCGCGAACGAGTAGCTGAGAGTGGCTTGCCTATACCGGTCGTTTTTTTGGTCCGGAAGGTCCCCAGTTCGATCCCCCGTCGGGGAGCGAGCTGCGATTTATCTGTTGAAAACTTGATTATGGTGATAGTGATATTGGTGTTCGAATGGACCAAATGTTTTTGTTTTGTGCGAAAATTACACAATTACTTTGTCATTCTTGCAGCCATAATGAAATAGACAGGGTGACAAAAAAAACCCATATTTTTAGCTGTTGACCCTTTGCATAATTGGCGGTGAGACTTATAACTTAAATTTCACATACATACACATTTCATTGACAATGTTCAATGTATAAGTTAGAAACTTGTGGCAATAAATTGTTAGATATTGAGCTTTTAAGTGAGTAAAAAGTCTAAAATGATAAAACCAACTCCGTTCCGTGTCTAATATGAAGATAATCAAAGCTAGGTTCCAAGGTATGAGAACCCATCAGAACAATTCCCAAGTTTCCACTGGGAGCAGATGATGTAATAATGAGGAGATAAAAAGCCGCAAACAAGCCTTTTATCATCTTTCTAGGTGCAGCATTGTATCAATTGCAGGGCTCAAGATAGACAGGGGGTAAGGACGTTTAGCCCCAAAATAGCCCCCCCCCCCAAAAAAAAAAAACACCCCACAAATCTATCAGTGCCAAAAAGTACACATTGAGGCTCCATTTGATCAATTCTGTTTAAAAAAGCCCCTGTAGTAATCAAAACAGTATTTTGAACCCTGAATTGCTGCATTCTCGACAAAATGCTAGTGCGAGACGTAATAAGATCAGATTGTTCCTGTGTGTGAAGACATCTTTTGGAATTGTTACCACATTTATGGAAGAACATAACGGCACTCTATACATTTTTGTGATCGTTTTGATCATATTTTGACAAAATAAACCTTTTTTACTGTATAAAAAATATTTATTTCAACATGGGGCATCATTTAATTATTTGAGACAGAATTTGCGATAATAAAAATCTATCGCAAAAACGTTGGATTGACGATAAAATTTCAACTGTAACTATGTTGCTCAGGCGTTTGACACTCTCCTTGTGAAGAATACGCCTGCGTAGTTCAACGAGACAACGACTAGCCCGACAAGCCCCGTAGCTGCTGTATCTGGGAATACCGTGCAGGATGTTTAATATGTATCTAGGACAGTGAACTGTGAGCGAACTCTTTTGGTAAGGGCCTTTTGAAAACAAAAATGATTTGTTTAGCTTAATCCAGATAATACTCTCATTACCGTACTCACTTTTTTCCATTTCTACTTTTTCTGTACAAATGAATATCGATGTACAATTCACAAGTTTGTTTAGTCTGAGAATCTCTTTTTAATCATGAAGTGAAGAACTACACAGATATTTGCATTTTAATCCATCCATTATAGTGAAAATTAAAGGCATATTATGTGATCTTTTCCAAGTAGCGCCCTCTATCATTGATTTTTACTATGAAAGCAGATTTTCTTGTAGATTTGCATATTTGATCATAAATCATAAAGATCTTCTTAGTTACAGATCGATACGATTCCTAATTACTTCAAAATCATGGTTTGAAAATAGATTGTACCAAGCGGTACAATCTATTTTTTCAAATGTTACTCTAAATTCACTCTAAAACTATGATTTTGAGGTTATTAGGAATCGTATCGCTCTGTAACTTGGAATATATTTATGATTTATGATCAGAAAAGTAAATCTGCAAGAAAATCTGCTTCCATTATTTCTTCTCGAGGATTGAGGGCGTCCCCTGGAAAAGATCACATAATATACCTTTAAGCTTGTATCTATTCAGAAATAACAATATCAAATTCCCAACTCTGTTCAGTACTAAACACATGTGATCGATCACCAGTATGTAATTGCACAGAGCTATATGATACCTAAATATGCAAATCATAATCAGTTTCAAGAAGAGTGTCCCAATTAAATACAGAATAATGAATAATATCTTAAAATATTCCATTTGAATCTTTATTGGTTTTTAGGAGTGTGAGTGACAACTAATAAAAAAAAACTCCTGAAAATTCCCCAAAAGGGCTGAAAAGTTACAAAAAGCTGAAAAAGAGGACATTTCAGTGTACAAAATATCAACTTTGCAGCTGAGATTATACCCCCCCCCCCCCCCCCCTAGTGAGGTCTAAAACATTTAGAAGATGGGGATCAGGTGACGGAAAAAAAACACCCTGTTCTAAGGGCAAACGAACCTCTCTGGTAGGGTCGGTCGGTCGGGTGGTTTTTTTTTAAATTTTGTTTTCCCAAAAATTTCATACACATGCTGTCGAGTCAGAAATTTGAAAGTGGGGGGGGGGGGGGGGGGGTGAAGTGGCATCCCCCAAACTGACACGCGGCAACAAAAAAAATGAACAAAAAGAAAAGAAAGTCCAGCAAGTTAAAACAAACCATTTTTGTTTGGAGTTTATCATATGCTTTGATGATCCTGCGATTCGAATGAGTTCAATGAACACATGATTTGTAGAATAAGGCACAATTATTTGACAAGATTAGCTTACTGGAACGCTTTCTGATGTCACATTCATACTTCAGATGGAATAGCATATATACTGCGTCTTGCTAACTGAAATTTGTCCCAAACCGCAGCCCAAGTCCCATCTAGGCTGCGTGCGGCACACATCAAAAAGTAACCCAATCTTCATTGAGCCCTTTAATTATACATCGGTAGCCCAAATTGATGGTATATCCTTGGTGTATATTGACATTCATAAGTTCGACTAGTGTTTAACTGTTTAGACATCATTACAGAATAAAGCTGTATAAACCTCTAACCCGTCAATAGAAGATTTTGTGCTAGGTTAATTCCATGCTGTCTTACACCAAGGATAAACCAAATATTTGCAGGCGGTGGCAACCTGGTTTTTTTTGGCCGCGGCACAAGGGTAAAAAGTAGCCCAATTCTGTGGCCTAGCCACCGGATTGGCAACACTGTATATACTTTACGCAAAAACCCACATATATATCATGTTTGGACTATTCCATTCTATATCCAATGTATGATGCAGTCCGTAGTCAACTCAGATATCTATGAATTCAATCAAAGGGGCACAAAATATTGATAGAAATAGCCTCTTTATTAATTATTCCATACGAACGATCATACAGGAGGGGCACTGCCTGAATCCAAACAACATAGTTCAATGCCTTTATATTTCTACGTTTTCCACCAGAGCAGTGTGTAAAATAATGGAATGGTCCAATTCTGATCGACACAGAACATTTGCAGACAGTTTGTTTTGCAGACATGTACCTCAAAGAAAGAGGTTAATTATGGCTAGCGATTTCCCTCCTTTTTCATATGGCAATTCTCAATACAGGTGTTGTGTTTGGGGTGACTTGGAGGTTAATGACTGTGTATGAGTGGTTTGCTTGTACTGTGGGTGATAATTCTTCAGTTTGGAATCAGGAATTATAACCCCATGGAATAAAATGTTATAACAATTTTGAATTTCATTCTTATAGATTTTAACACTTTCCACGCGGGAGGGTGCTGCAGACGACATTCCAAAATTTCACAAAATGTTTCAAAAATGTAAACATTATTGAATTTCATCACCGTATTTGGAATCACCATGAGAAATGCATTAATATCAGTACAAACACAACGTATTGGTTCTGTAATCCTTGAGATAGACTTTGAAAAATCCTTGAGATAGACTTTGAAAGTTGGGAAAAGTTTCTGAAAAATCTATTTTGTATAATGGTTAAACTAGCTCCCCCAAATCTCTTGAAGTTGAATGGACCAGCAAAATACCATTCAACAAAGAGGGAAAACAATCAAATTGCTCGTACTTTTACACAATGAAATCAAAGAATCATCTAAAAAACTTATAACATATGTAACATATTTTGGCAAGCTGTATTTTTTTCTAGTAACATTATGGCAGGATGAGGAGAAGAGCAACTCATCTACTAACTCTACAAGGTGTTATGTACTTAGCGCGTCGTAAGTCATCACACCCTTGACGAAACTTCATCTGAGCAAACGAAACTACAGCCATTGTAAATAAAGCCCGTCTCGGGTTTACCCTCAGATAACACCGCAAAAACAGGTTAATGCATGCATGGGAGAATGCTTTGGGGCGCGCGCTCACCACGCACTCAAGTCTTCAGTATACTATTATCAGCCCGTTAGCGGTGTTTCACTGTTTGACCTCGATCTCTCAAACAAATCCTCTCACACCTGCCTCTGGGATAGACTGCATCGCTGATACTGTAAAAGTGGTTATTTTCGCACGCATAATTGTTCACGTGTAGCACAATTGAAACAAATTTTGCACTAATAAATTTCACAATTTGTTGTTCCTTTAGATAGCCTTATCAACGTAATCAGAATACGTATTCAGTTTTACTTTTGAGCAACTGTTATAGGGGAGTAGAAAGTGTGAAATTAAGGTGACAGTGAACATTTCTACTTTTACAGTTTATACATATACAAGGTGACGTTGACTGAAAAAGGTTGACTGAAAAAGGACGCAGCACATGATACATGAACTGTATGAACTTCATGAACTATAGCAGAGAAGGGGAGGGAACATGGGTTTGTGGGTGTGTCAAAACATGGGTGAATGGAACGAGGGGGAGATAGGATGGAGAAGAGAGGCACTTTAAATTACTAAAACCTTGAAAAGTTTTAGTTGATATGTGTATAGATTTAATTGGAGAAAATACCCGCAGTTGGAATTATCCTTATTTTGATGTGGGTTTTTTAATTGGTCATTGGAGATGTTGATTCTTTTATGCCCTCCCCCCTCCAAGACACACACACTCATCTGTAATTATAAGGCCTATCTAGTTAGGGTTATTGGGGAAAGAATTGATGCGGAAGTAATAAAAAAATAGGGTGGACGAGCCTAATTTGTGTTTCACAATAATGTTGAAACACTGTAGAATTTTTTCAGTTTTTTTACTAAAATTTTGTTTTGACCCCTATTACAATGGTATTAATTTCACGACCCCCCCCTATTTTCTGTGTAAAAAACTATGCCCCCCACCCCCCCAACAAGATATATGGGACCCCAACCAGATATTTGGGACCCCAACCCCACCCGAAGAAAAAGACAGCCCCCTAAAAAAAACTGGTATGGACCTTCCACTATCTCTATCTCTCAAGCTAGTCAAATGGAACGGAAACATTCCTTCTCTTTTCCTCTTCATAATTCCTCCCCTTCCTTGACCTTCATCTATATCCCCTGTTGAAAAATGTCTCACCAATACTCCAAGGGGTATTCTAAAACAAGCTATTCTGTTGAATCAGTGACAGTTGAATATCACACCCTTTTGCCAAAAAGGTCCATGAACAAGCCTGTGAGTATGACATGTTTCTATATAACACTTTAGCCTGGTCTCTCATCAGAAAGGTCTTTAGCCCTTTACAAAGGTCACAATCAATTGCTGATGAATATCAGTTAATGTCATTAAAAAAATCTAGGGATGAAAATTGAAAGTTGACTTTTCATTTACAGCTGGTGTTTTTCCTGTAATTAACAAGTTGGTTTTATTGGGACAAAATGCGAAACAAGTAGCCCAAAAGTGAGAAAAAGTTGACCGGTTCACACAAAAAGCCATTTGATAATAACCTTTTGGACATAAAAAATAGCCCAATTTGGTTAGTATGGTGAATGTAACTAGATTTGTTAACTTCACAGCATCACACCTTCATTGATTGATTTGAACTGACATGTACCTAAGGGAACTAACTGGACTAACTGGACTCTACCATTATGGTACGGTTCAGACAGGCTAATCCATTTTAAGATGGGGATAACACTCAACCCTTGTATATTTAACCTAACAGTCTAGCATATATAAAGCGCCATTTTGTAATGATCGATGCACAGTCTGACGTATACAAACATTGTGTGGACTGATGTATGAGGCTCGATGCTAGATGTGATATTTCAAGGATACAAAACGCACTCTGAGACTTTGTTTTCACCTTCTCAACAGCTATTTGAGTGGCTACCTCGATATCTTTTACTCAACAGGAATATCAATGTAACAATGGTACTATTTTCCAGGTTTTTTTTTATCTTTTAAGTTTATTAATCGTTCTTTCTTCAGTTACAAATACTTCATGATTACAAATCGCCACTCTTTTCTATCACAATCACATACATACATGTATATCAAATCAAACATGTTCAGTTTAAATTACAAACCTATTACATATTTTTACTATTCCTTGTATCTTCTATGATATGTAGCTTCAAAATATGATATAGTTTCAAGTGACTTCAAGTTATGATGCTTTAATTTACAAAACTGGGCTTGGTTATAACGAAAAGAAATCCTATTTCTAATTTAAGAAGTCATCATTTACAGTCCATTTGATATCAAGAATAATGTGCGCAGCACGGAATGAAAGGCAGTCAATAAGGCCAACAACAAAAAAGTTGACTTGCCCTTTCAGGGTCAAAGTCAGGGTCGGACGGTCTGATTTTTTTTTTTTTTTTGATTTTTTTTTTGATTTTTTTTGATTTTTTAACAAGCAGATACTACTCAAAAACACAATTTCATCTTTCTTTATTGTTATGTGCTTCTTTCAATTTTTTTTTTTTTTTTGAAAAAAAAAGAAAAAGAAAAAAAATAGCGACCCTAGATTTCCGAAAATTCGGGTCGGTCGGAAAGGGCAAGTCAACTCTTTTTTGTTGTTGGCCTAAGTGATTTTGGTGTACAACAAAGGCAAAATAGAGTATCTCTTCCCTGACAAATGCTTCTCTTTTTAGACCCATTTTTGATAGATCAATTGACTTATATTGCTCATATTTTGTATTTTCTCCCCCCCCCCCCCCTCCATGCCAAAAAAATAAACAAAACAAATAAATCAATATTAAGTAAATAAATAACTAAAATATCCATCATATAACCTGCACCAAATGTTTCAACATTAGTCTCCGAAGACTGCACAAAATTAAGTCTTCAAGATTGGGCAACATTTGGTTAACAAATGAGGATCAAACTGTATGTCTTCAATGTTTGGGTCATGTTTCATTTAGCCAACAGCACATTCCTGCCAAAGTAAATATTTTGAGTCCCGAAGTGAACATCATATCTATTTTCAATGCATAAACCAAAGTTTGTTATACTCTGAATTACAATCATACAGACTGTACCATTACCTTTGAGGGGTTTGAATCTGTATTCTTTGTCAATCCTCCAACCCTACAAAAACCGATTTGTTGACTCCCCTTAGGTACAATGGTATATCTTTATACTTCCAAAGGCCATTTAATCTGAATGAATCGGTGTATTGTAAGCTTGTAATAACAAATTTTGGATTAAATCTAGACATGGCAGGAGCTTGCTTATTTAGCAATCCAGCACCTTAGGAGTCAATTTGAAAAAGTCAATGACTTAAGGTAGCTAACTCCGCTCCTACACCACTACAGAAATACTGCTGTAATACCAAATCAATTATATCTATACTCTTTATACTGAGACCATAGTAAAGATAAGTCTTTCCTCTACCTATTACAGGGCTTTCAGATCATTTTTGAAATTTCTTATGTTTTTCTTTATTTTTTGAAAATTCCCTAAATTTTCACCTTCTTGAATTCCTGTAGACCAAACGGAAAGTGCTTTGGCCATGAAATGTTGGGAATAAATATATAAGCATATTACCTAAATTCTCTATTTTTTTCAATTTTGATTTTAGGGAAATTTTCAAAAGGCTGTAAAAAGGTCTAGAAACACTTAATTAATAAAAACTCACGAGATAACTTTCTAAACATAATTACCTTTAATATGACACCTTGTTTGTGCAAATTGAACATGTAGTTTTTGCTGTAGAAATTCACCAAATTTGGCAATATAGTGTTTCTAGAAAATAGTGAAAAAGTACTAACATTCCCAGTAAAAAAACCATCCATCACCACTCAGTTGTGGTGGGGAAAAAATTGTGTTATACCTTGGTGTTTTGGCATCAAAATAAAATAAATGTCTTTAGCATACATTGATTTTAAAGAAGAGAAAAAAATATTTACAAAACTATGTGTTTTCTGAAATTTGGCAGTATTTGGGAATTCGGCTATGCCTCCTGTATTAAGTCAATGGGTTTTCAAATAACGAAAAAATGCCGTAAATGGAAAACAGCTTTTTGGAAAAAAATCAAACTTAGCATCATCTTTTCTTATCAATATACACATCCTCTGTTATTTTGAAGCAAATCATTGCCGGTCACCGTAGCCGAGTTAGCCACCTTAACTTAAAAGAGTGATTTCACAATTTTTGGATAAAACCATACTTGATTGAAGACGCTGTGTTTCCCTATTCTGTAATAGTAGATCATGCAAATATAGGGTGTCCCAAAAGTGTTGATACCTTTTTGAAGCTTGATATCTTCCGTAAAATAATTTGCAGTATCAAACAGAAAGACAAATTTGGATAGAGAAAACTTGCAGAATAAATTTGATACCAAATTTGTCTCCTTTTATGTGGCCCTATACATGTTATATCTGAGACTAGTATCAGCTTATTATACAACACTTGAAAATGTCCTTGTCATTTGATTGGTGTATTGTATGTCACATGACATGAACTGTTTGTCCCATTTCATTGACTTGGAACCCGTAATTTCTTTTCGGACCCCACAATTTTGAGAATTGGTAGATTATAGGGTCCAGTGGACCTTATAATATTTTTAACTAACGAAAAGCCTGCCAGAGACCAAAACGATTGTTGTCTTGTCCAAAAAAATCCACTCCACCAACAAGGCATACAAGATCAGTATAATAGGAAATACCTTCCAATTGAGGGGGAGGCAGCAATTTGAAATTAAAATCCGATCATTGACACATATGGATCTATGCTTCACATGTGTCTTGAACCACATTGTAAGTAGTTCATATCCAGAAAAGTTTTCTTGTGCCATTGTCCTAATTGATTTTATTTCTAATTTAATTCTCATCTATACAAGAAGGAGTAGAAATGATGATGTACGGACGCATGATATTTGAGGATGTGTTGATTTAACGTTTTAAAGTCCATTATATCGCAGCAAAACCAATAGCATCTAAACGATGCCAATATTGCAGTGATTCATCATCATCATCATCATCATCATTCGGCTGCGGAGCAGGCGACTACAAGTTTCCTCCAGCTTTGGCGATCTTGAGCCATTGCTGACAACTGACTGCGATTCAGCATGCTGTCCATATCTCCCAGAAGACACTGGATGTATTTAGTGAACGAGGTTCGTTGCCTTCCAGGTTTCCTTTTACCATGAGTTGGGACATACAATGCATACTCTCTGACAGGCTCATCATCAGGCAAGCGGAGTACATGGCTTATGAATTTCAGTTGACGAATCGTGGCTCTCTCCACAAGGGGCGCTGTCTCTGTCAGATTGTAGGTCGTAGCATTTGGTACTCTGTCTATCCTCTTGATGTTCAACATAATGCGATAGCAGGATGTGCCAAATGAGTTGATTTTGTTTTCCATGTCTTTAGATATAACCCATGACTCACAGCCATACAGCAAGATAGTGACACAGGTTGTGTCAAACAGCCTAACTTTGGTGGAGATTGGAATGGTAGCACTTTTCCACAGGTGTTCTATTTCCAGAAGGCTGTCCAAGCGAGAGCTTTCCGTCTCTTCAAGTCACTAGCACTTGATCCCATCATGGAGCCTAGGTATCTGAAGTTCGTCACATGATTAATGGGGTTTCCGTACACTTGAAGAGAAGGCTGTGGCTGACAGTTGAAAGTCATATACTCTGTTTTGGGTGCACTGATTATGAGACCAAGATCTGCAGCAGCATCAGCAGTTCTAGAGAGCTGAGACTGGGCCCGTGGTATTGATGACTCAAGAAGTGCGATATCATCAGCAAAATCCAGGTCGTTTAGAAATTTGGCTGGATACCTTCGTGATTGGCGAGGGCACGTCACAACTCCCGAATCAGCTCCAGTTGCCTTTCCCAAAAGGTAGTCGACAAGGATGATAAAGAGAAAGGGGGCCAAAACATCACCTTGAAGAACTCCAGTTGTTACATCAAAGGGTTCAGAGATGCCTCCATCAACCATCACAGCACTGCTTGAACCACTGTAGAGTACTTGTACGGCGCTAACTAAGGCCTTTGGAATGCCATAATGACGCAATACCGAGAACATTACTGGTCTATTGATGGAATCGAAGGCCTTCTTGAAGTCCACAAAGGTGACTGTTAAGGGAAGTTGGTAATCCCTAAAACCTTCCATAATTCTTCTCAGTGATTAATCTAAGTGTGGTTCCTCTGACGTTAAATGGTATAGGTCCAAATCATTACTCGATCGGCCAATGTTTATAAATCCACTATAATATCAAAATTGTTCAGCTGTAATGTGCCACGCTAAAGTATAATTGAATTCCAAAGCCAAGATGCGATTATAAACTTATATTCATGAGTTGAGATGGAGTGGAAAAATCGATACACTGTGCTCAAACTTTACTCTTAGACTTTTGCAATGACACCAGAGAGATATTATGCATCTCTCAGCATACAATATTATGCACTTATCAATGTCATTCCTGGCCCCAGGTTAGCCGGGGTGACAAATTGCATGAGGAACATCTTACGCTAAGTCCTGGGCCCTGGGGTGCCAGGCATAATATTGAAGACCTATTATATGTCTCGGCTAGTGAGGCAACACATTTTTACATCCATGTGGAGTGGATTTTTGTGGACAAGACAACAATCGTTTTGGTCTCTGGCAGGCTTCTCGTTAGGTAAAAATATTATGGGGTCCACTGGACCCTATAATCTACCAATTCTCAAAATTATGGGGTCCGAAAAGAAATGATGGGGTCCAAGTCAAAAATTGTGGAAAACATGGACGATGGTCTAGAGTATATTTAATATTTTATTACCAAGTAGGCCTATACTTTTATTCAGCTCGTCATTAAAACTGATATTTGTAAGCTTACACATGCAAAATTATCTTGACACACGATTAAAAAGTATTGCATCCAGATGGACGCAATAAAGAGTCCAATTTAAAATGTACTGCTTTTTTAGCAAAAATATTGCGTCCCCAGACGCGAAAACGCAATGTAACGAGAAGCCTGGTCTCTGGTCATTTTGCATTAGTATTTATATGCAGCGATGGAAATACCCACATGACTTTCCACCCGGGGTTGACTAGGAACTACACACTTTGTGGACTTAAAATATTTCTAACCATAGACGGTTATCGTCTATGTTCTAACCCAACTTTTACAAAATATATAAATAAGTTGAACAAGTGGTCCTAGTGGGAATCGAACCATGGACCTCTGCATTGTAAAGCATGTAAGTTAATCACTAGACTAGCGAGGGGTGACCTGGCCAAGACATGATTTTAATCGCTCTTATTATTACGGAATAAAGCTTTACTTCTATTATGATCAGTACATACAATTTTATTAATAGAGCTGCGACACACATGGTCGTCAACCCCGGGTGGAAAGTAATGTGGGTATTTCCACTACTGTGTATTTCTACAATGGGTGACCACAATATTACTCAGGAGCAGTTTTCTCACCATTGATTTTAACTTTGAGCTCATATGGTCATTTTGTGGCATTTTTTAACCAAAGAGTAACAAAAAGGCTGTTTCAGGGTTTAATTTTCTGCTCAAATTCATCTGGGTCAGTAAGTCAACGTGTTGGAAAACCTTTCAGGCGTCATAACAAAAGTCTAATAGAGATAAAAAATCACTTTCATTCCTGAACCCAGAGTGTTTATTTTGCAATTCTGCTTGATATAAGTATTAGTAATGGATTAGTGTTGCCCCTACTGTATTCAATTTCTTAACCATATTTGGAATCACCATGAGATATATGCATTAAAATAAGTACTTTTGAAAGTTGAGAAAGGTAACTGAAGTATCTGTTTTGTATACTGTAAAACTAATAGCCACATGGAAAGTGTTAATATGCTTATGGTTACTACCATCCATTCTAACTAACATAATCCTATATCGTCTAATTCAGTGCACCAGTCTTCACTTTTGGTTAATGTTCTTAATAACTTTTTGTACCCAAACCCAAATTTATCAACTTACAAGGCTAAATTTGGACTATACTACCATCGTCTAATTCAGTGCACCCGTGTTCACTTTTGGCTAATGTTCTTAATAACTTTTTGTACCCAAACCCAAATTTATCAACTTACAAGGCTAAATTTGGACTATACTACCTTTAGTGTAAACACTGCCATGACTATTACAATACTATGAGTGATGATATATCAATATAATATGTTGAACTCTTACAAATTTTCCCCTATATCTAAAAAATAAAGCTTAACCCATGCACAAATAGATCCCATATACATGTATTTGGCAGGAGACATATAATTACATTTTACACTTTCCATGTGGCAGAGCAGAGGACATTCCAAAATTTCACAAAAATGTTTTACAAATGTCAACATTATTGAATTAAATTACCATATTTGGAATCACTATGAGAATTACATTAAAATAAGTACTAACATGCCTAGTATTGGTTCAGTAATCCTTGAGATAGACTTTGAAGTTGGGACAGGTTTCTACAAAAAATCTGTTTTGTGTATGGTAAAACTAATAGCCTTGTGGAAAGTGTTAAGGTTACAATAAGTTGGCAGAGGGTAAAGATTCTACTAGCAAATCTAAGTATAATGCATATTCTACATGACTTTCAAATCCAGATAAGTTGACCATCGTGTGTTAGAGTTGAGCAATATAAATCATGCATGTTACAATTAAGGTAGCAGAGGGTAAAAATGCCAGTAACAAATCTAAGTATAATGCATATTCTACTTGGCTTTCAAATCCAGATAAGTCGACCATCATGTGTTAAAGTTGAGCTATATAAACCATGCATGTTACAATTAAATTGGCAGAGGGTAAAAATTCCAGTGACAAATCTAAGTATAATGCGTATTCTACTTGGCTTTCAAATCCAGATAAGTTGACCATCATGTGTTAAAGTTGAGCTATATAAACCATGCAGCAGCAGCAGGCGGGCAGAGCTACATGTAGACTAGGTAGGTCGTAAAGAAATCATTTTCAGTTAGTCATAATAAGCATTCAGTTAGTAAAAGATGAAGTAAGATGCATTTTAATCAGCCATGTCATATAAATGGACAACTTGGGTCTATACGGACCAGACAATATAGGCAGGCAAACAAACCTTGCTCTTCATCCGTCTTTGGTTTCCGACGGGTATCTGAAAACATTTCAAATAATAACTCTCGTAAAAGACGAAACTTAGAAGACTACAAAGGTCTCTCACATTCATATACCTTTGTCTGTCTGTCGTTAGATCGGATGTTCCTGAAAACGTTTACAGGTCAATAAATGCGTATTTGTTGTTTCGAGAAAAAATTAAGACGAATCAATGCACGCGCTCTGGTGTCAATATGTGAATAATAGAAAGACCCGTAGGTGGAATGGTATTGTGAGCACATCAACATTTGCGCAAGTGCATTGATTTGTCTAATTTTTCCAAGAAACAAAAAAAATGCATGTATTAACCTAATTCATACACGACACTATACAAATCAAAATTAACAATTTTGTGCATACTCTTAATCTGGGTAGTTCACTCAAAATAATATATTTAATATAAAAACATGTTAACAAGTTTGATATCTCCCCTAGTAAAATAGACAAACCCAAGCTGCCTGAACAACATATTAAAACAAGGTATGTGTTGCGCGCATTGTATGGCACACAGAGTGCAATTATAGATTTTCAATGCACTCCGCACATATTTTAGTTTTCTGCTTTCTGATTGGTTTGAAAGAAAACTGCAAAAGAGTGTATTAATTCAAATCATTTCTTTGTCGTAATAGCTCTCTCATATTAGCACTTTCCAAGCGGCAGTCATCAGCAGACGACAGTTCCAAAATTTCACAAAATGTTTCAAAAATATTAAAATTATTGAACTTAACTACCATATTTGGAATCACCATGATAAATGTTCCACAGTAATGTTACCAGTTTAGTTGACTCAAACATAAAAAAAAAAGTATCACAAATATTAATGAAATTGCTAGCACTGACTGGTTATATATTGTATTTTTGGAAAATGATAGCGAAAAGATAGTTCTTGCATGCATTTTCTTTATATACCGTCATATGTTAACCTTCTTTAGAAAAATAACGGTTGTAACATTGACATACATCACACAGTGAAACAAACACAAAATAAACAGGTATTGAGATGTTGGTAAGTGTTTTAATTACTGTTTATGAACTGTAATTACATAAGAAAAAAAATTATTGCAAAAGTCAAAAGACAAAATTTTTTTGGCATAAAATGTATATTTGGTATAGCGAAAATTCATTATACGCTTATTACAGATATTCTCAAGAAGTAATTTGGAATTCAAATGATTAAATATATATTTCAATGGTATTGCAGAACCACTTACCACATTATAAAATGAAAAAGAATGGTATAAAGTCACCTACATTCTACTTATTGCTTACTGGAGTTCAGTCTGTGTTAAGCTTTGAGGTATAACGGTTGTAACATTGACATACATGTTTTCTACTTAGTCTGATTGTCACTTTTACACTTTTCTTTTCAGTTGCTACCAAATATCTATCTACTAGAAGTTAAAATACTGCATAATAAAGAAATATAAACAAACACTTCTACATATTTTCCCTATGTATTGTTAGTTTCCTAAGTGTTGTTTGAAAATGAAAGATGTCCATGATTTCAGGGCTGAATGAGCTCAAATGGAAAATAAAAACTGCCCTTCTCAAAAGTCACAACAGTTCATGAATTGCTTCTCACTAATGGAAAAACACCCGTGGTTGAGCAAATATTACTGTAATTTGTACTCAATTCATGATCATTCAGCCATGTAAATCCCCTTCTTGGCTCAGATATTAGCACAGTGAGTTGTGACTTTTGAGTAGGGCAGTTTTTACCTTCCATTTGAGCTCATTCAGCCATGAAGTCATGGACATCTTTTATTTTCACACAACACTTAGGAAACAGTCATAGGATTATTTCTAACTATAAGTTTAATTGGTAACATATTTTACTTTACGATGTTATGACGACATTTTGAGAGGGGGACTTACTTTTGGTGTTGTGTTTATTTAAGTAACGGTTGTAACATTGACATACATTATTTGGATATATATTACATAATGTACAAAATGCATTTGGCGGCATTTTTTCCCCGATCATCTTAATTAGGTACTTCAATTGCATAAATTTATATTCAGTAATGTTTATTTCATTGTTTCTTTTTATCCTAACCAGCTCATCAGGACCTCGCCTTACATTATAATTAACATGTGGACATGGGTTTTAATTATGATTTCTTGAACTTCTTAGTCAATTATTACAGTTAACATTTACATTGTTAATTAAAGTTCACACTTATTCATGTTTAGCATTGAATGATCATTAATTACATTTTTAATTAGGCTCAACTCCCAGACAGTTTTGATTGACTACACACCTGTTTTAATATATAAACAAATTCCCACCACATGGTGTTTTTGGAGAGAGACTATGTTGTCTAGGTTAGTGTGGTCAGTGCATGACCTTCATGTGAAATTGCTCAATGCCAGCTCTGTGTTACTATTAGTCTTAGACTAGACTGAGGTCACTGGTACTTATACTAATAGCAGAGGCTGATTTAGTTTACACATAGAGTTTATTCCATGCTGCACTTTCCATCTAGTCAGCAAACCAACAACATCCTCCATATTTAGCTCTATTATAAGTCAACATATCAACTGTAGTGTATAACATTCAATGTATCTTCAAATGTTCTCATTCATCAGAGTATAGTTTAGTCTTAGCATGCAATAAAAGAGTCTTCAACAACTTCAATCATGTTTTGTCTTTGTTGCAAATTATTCTATCTCTACAAGTTCTTTGTACTCCAACAACAAACACAACATAATTACAGCAGAAATTAACTTGGCTACATTAACATTCATTAAAATAGTAGGTTCCACGTCTGGAGATGTCTGGGGCAGGTACAACGTGACACTGTTGCTTATCAATCCATGACAAGTATTGTGGCATCTCTACTTGGGTATAGCCGTCTCCCACTTGCTTGAGGTATTTCACCTGTATCTCGTCATCATCATCACCTATGTTAACAACCTGTATATAAAAATAATCAAAACCATGTAAGTCATAGCTTTTTAAATTTAGGCAAAGTGGAATGAACTTGTTTGAATGTATTATATTGACAAAGAAACAAAAGTTAGATTCTCTTCAAAATTAGGTATCTTGACAACAAGTTGCGATGAAATGTACTTTATATCTGCATAGAGATGTTTCTGATATTTGTTTGTATTATTATCATTCTAAACTGCATTGTGGGTTACAAGATACTAGTTACGATCAACTTATTTGAAGAATGAATTGTACTGCCAGAACAAATGCCAATGTTTTGGCAGTAACAATTTTTCACACACATTGCTTTTTTTAAAAACTAACCTCTGCATAATAAGTCTTTGATTTGAATTGTATTTTCACCCAGGATCCGTAAACGATGTCAGCTGAGGTAATCTGTAATCCTGCATCTACCGGTGGCATCTCATCCTCAACTGGAGCTGCAGTAATAATAATTTAAAAAAAGAAACATGCTTATTGAGCGCATAACACAATATAGTCCCTATGCGCTATAACAAATAGTAACAAAAGACAAAACAGAAAGAAATTAAACATTAAAATTAAAAAGGTGAGTTTTTAGCAATGATTTGAACTGTTCAAGAGTTTTGGCCGATTTAACATGATGGCAAATTGTTCCAGAGCAAAGGGCTGATAGTACCTGCTGATGGCGTCTTATCCTCAAGTGGTGTTGTGTTGATCACATCTCCTGGTGGCGTCACATTCTCAACTAATGTTGCGTTGATCACTTCTGCTGGCACATTTGGTGCGTCTTCCTCGATAGGCATACCTATATAATTGAAATCAGATTTAAGAAATTATATTAAATGCATTTTGTACAATATGTAATATGTTAATAAAAATAAACTGATAATGAAAAGCATTGTTTTCAGGGTCAGAAATTCTGAGGAGAATCTGAGAATCCATTTTCCGAGGAGAATCCGAGAATCCATTCTCGCAAAGACACCCTCCAGTAAAGTTTTGGATTGTCGTAAATAATCTGTCCAACACACTATTTGAATGGAGAAGAATCCATACATTCTCGCCAAAATCCTCTGCAAGAATCTAAATGTATTCTGGCAACCTTTGACGAACTTCTGACCCGGTTTTGATTTTATGTGTGGTGTCCAAACAAAAATATTTATTATTTGATGTTCAACTTAATACTCACAGCCCCGGCAGCAATCCACGATGTGATGAATCATTCAGTGTAATAATTAATTTGCCCGCCTTACAAATATCACTTTATCAGCATTAAAACTATACATTCACTAGTAGTACCGGTAAGTTATATTTCGATAATTTTAAGGCTGTAGAAACACATTTACAAATGACACATACCTCCTGAATTGGTCTTGGGTTTTGTGCTGACAGTCTGAAAGGGTTGTACATAGTCATGGTTAGAGCACTGGACACCATCACCTTCACAGCTTGTACAGAAACACGAGAGGCGTCGTACTTCCAGGTTTCCTGCTAACCGGCTGCCCTTAACACAGTGGAGTTTTCTGGTTCCAACAATTGTCTTACCATTCCTCTGTGGTCGGGGACGCTTTATACGTTCAACAAAGAAAAATGTTCGAGGGTTGGAACAGGCATTCGTCTTCACATCATGGGTTAACTTCTGCAGGTATTCTTCGCAAAATTCGAAGAAGGAAGGGGCGTCTGAAATAACAGCCTGCTCATTCATTATTGCCCTAGATGCTGCATTCTTTACGACTCCTCCTTCGCCATCACAGGGTGATTTTCCATGGCGCGAGCCAAAGAAATTGCGCTCAATTTGGACACCGTGGTCTTGCTTGGAATGGGCGATGTCACAGAAGGGCATCCTTGACTTGTACTGTGACGCACAGCCATCTGTAAATTGAATAACCCGTTTGATTGAAACCTTTCTTCCCACTTGCAAATGTTGGAGGGCCAGAATGGTGAATTCGTGTACAGCAGTGGCATCATGGACTAGATCGCTTGATATAATGTCAATGTATTCTGTTACTAGTTCCCCATGTTTCGGGCATCTGTAGATGGCCACAATCGGATGAACTGTAATGGCATTTTTGCACCAATGTGCGGACTGGATTTCGTTTTGGAAGTAGCAAGTAAAATTTTCTGCAAAATCCATGGTGATAACAACTGTATCCTGAGGTGGGTTTTTTGTTATCAAGTTGTACTGCTTCTGCTGCCATTCAGCCTGAAAAAGATGCAAGGCAAATGTCTCCAGATCAGCAAGCAGATCTGTTGTTAGGATTGTAACTGGCTGTGTCTTCCTTACCAAGACTCTTCGCTTTGCCTTTGTCAGTGCCGACTCTCGGTATTCCCACACGTGCCATGTGACTTCTCTTTCACCAAATCTTGTAACCAGTGCATTAAATTTGACTTTGAGAAGTTTGGTCCCACAGTCTTGACATTTCCTGTCAATACAAGATAGAGTATGGAAGTCTGTTGTCTTTGGGCATAACGTACTATTCCTTGCGGAATACTTATCTTTGATGCCGTCTAAGATGAGGTGCTCATTTTTGGCCCCAAAGATACGCAGGGCTTTCAGCTTCAGATCAATGTTGGCGCAGTATTCGCAAAGACATTGATAGTGTCTCTGGTGCTTTTGCGTTAACACTCTAGTTTTCTGACGGAAGTGAACAAACTTGCTAAATCCCAACTTAGTATCTGGATTTTCCAAGCACCATTTCTCATATAAACGCTCCATACTGGCCTGAGCCACTCGTCTTGGTTCATCTTTAGAGTTGACGGCACGTTTGTTGGGGAGTTCTGCAGAAATGTCGGGACGTCTAAAAAACTCCTTCACCTTATTGATGGTCTGTGACGAGATAGCATCTGTCCTTGTTTTTCGCTCTGTAGTAGTAGCCTCATCTGCAAATGCCTTGATTTCAGACCCATTCAACCCTAACCCAGTGCGCATCTCATTTGACTTGAAGTTGTACTTTCTCTTCAGGTTGCCAATGATTGACTTAAGGAAAATCCTGCGGAGCACTGATTTCGGTTTTTTTTTATGGCACTCAGCCTTGACATCTCGGAGACATTTGTACATGTCTGATAATTTTTTCCTTGTCGTTCCATCATCAGAGCCCGACTCTGATAGCATTTCTTGTCTTCTTTCTAAATCTTTCTTTCGCTTTAGTGATGCCTTTTTTTTCTTCAATCTTCTTTCAGCATTCCTGGTTTTATTTTTTTCTAACTCTCTTCTCTTTTTCTGGCCACTCTGTTTTTCTCTTGATTCTCGCTTCTTAAGTTTATTGTACTCTCGCTTTGTGACCGCTTTTTCTGCTGCTGCTCTGGTCTCTCTGGCAGTCATTTTTGGTTGCTTGTGAGTCGCCATCAGTAGTTCCGCTGCTCTTTTTGCAGCATCTCTTTCTCTCTTTCTTCGGACCCTTATCTTTGCAGTTTGACGATTTCTTTCCTTCGTTTTCTCTGTAGCATCATCTCTCCTATTTTTGCTCCTTTCACGTTCATCTTTCTTTTCCAGTATGTACATTTCTTTGTTGGCTTTTATATCGCGCCTTCTCTTCCTCATTGACATGGCCCCCTTACTTATACTTAAGGACTTTCCTTCTTCATTTGGGTCACCATCAGCGTTACTTTGGTTTCTTTTTGAAGAACGCACCCTAATGAACAACGGCATCTTTGTCAATCTGAAAGTGTAATTTTTAAAAGAAAGCAAAATAAAAATAAAAACAGTTAAAGGTAGATGTTCCGATTTTCAACTTAAAGTTTTCTATTCTACATGAAAGGTCATCCTTAAAAAAGTCGTGTTCCAAAGTTTGAGTTGCATAACTCTAATGGTTCTTATTTTAGACGCACAAGATGCTGCGAACTGTACCCATTGAGTAGTACACAAACTATATCGGTGGTTACCACCATTCGCGGTAATTCGACATTATTTCATCGATTTCTCCGTAATTATACTGATTTAGGCCGTCAAATTTCAGTATGATAATGAGAAAAATACGAGCTTTCATATGATATGAAAATCTCCGTATGTTTGAAATAATTCTGTGTTACGAAAATGTGATCGGGTCATCTACCTTTAAGTCTCAAATTAAAATTAAAAAAAAAAAAAAAATTACGGCGAATACAAAAAATGTTTAAATTAGACATCTCATGGTTTAAAACTTTCAAACAAATAGGATAATGATGTATTTATGACAGATTAAATTTACAATATTGAAAAAAGTGTCTTAGTGCAGGTATGAATGTTTTAATCAAGTATGGCTTATAATACTTTACCTGCATTGTATTAAGTTTCAAATGTATCTATATCATAATAATTAACCATTTTTGATGGCAAATGATCACAAAAAAATTAAAATCACTTATTTAATTTTTAACTTCAATTCATTTGACCCCCCCGCAAAGGGGTGTTGGGTGTAGTATCAGGCCTGGGTAGTATCCAGCAAGACAAGACAAGATGTGGAAAGTGAAATTATATACCTAAAAAAAGAGAGGACATTTTATGAATAAAACCTGTAGTAAAAATTAATTTATCAAGAGGGCTGTCATTTTCTTCGGAAGGGGGGGGGGGTGCCATCCAGGTCAATTGCAATTGTTACTTTTTATGACACCCCCATCTGAACATTTTATGACCCCCAAATATTTGTTATGACCCCCTACCGAACATTTTTTATGAACCACCCCCCCCCCGAAAAATTTGTTGTTACGACCCCCCTCCAATTTTTTTTTTATGACACCCCCTCCCCCCCCCCCCCCCCCCGAACATTCCAACCTGGTCCATGCGAAGATTGCCAATCTCAATTACTAAACAAAATTATGACCCCCATTAAAGGTATATTATGTGATCTTTCCAGGGAACGCCCTCAACATCGAAAAAAAAAATTGAAAGAAGATTTTCTTGCAGATTTACATTTCTGATCATAAATCGTATACATTCTAAGTTACAGGGTGATACGATTCTTAATTACTTCAAAATCGTGATTTTAGAGTGAAAATAAACTGTCGGATAACTCCGACAGTTTATATTTTTACTCTAAATTCACTCTAAAACCATGATTTTGATGTAATTAGGAATCGTATCACTCTGTAACTTGGAATGTATGTATGATTTATGATCAGAAATGTAAATCTGCAAGAAAATCTACTTTCTAAAAAAAATAATGAATAGAGGGCGCTATCTGGAAAAGAACACATAATATGCCTTTAATCCTAAGGTTTGATAACTATTAACTATGACTACCCCCCCCCCCGTAACCCCCATCAAATTTGTGACCCCCACCCCCTTCTGAAAAAAATGACAGCCCCCTAAAAATGGTTTATTAACAAACCATTGATAATACACAAGCATTGGTATCAATAAAACAAGCTTTTTTCTTTTCAACGTGCGAACAACCAGTTTACCGCAAAGCACTCTGGGATATTAAAAAGAAAATACGTCGGCCGTGTACACGCAATAACTATTTGCTGTGGTGGCGCTATCGCTGTACATGCATTACCATCAGGCTTTGCGAAAGTATATTTCCTGTTGCCGGCAACGCCATATCAATTTGCGTTGGCTTTCTGTTCAGTATCGACCTTAATATTTCGCCAATTTTATCAACCAATCTTCAATATGATGCATTTCAGTGATGTAATAAGATCAAATCTCAGACTCACATTCATGGTTTTTAGGTAATATTAGCAAAATATTGCTCGCAAAATATTGCGTGTGTCAAAGTTACGTACGAAATAGGTGCAGAATTCGGCGGTATGTCAACAGTCTCACAGTATGTGTTATCAGGCCTATTGGTACGTGTTTAAAAGTTCTGGTTTTGGTCTTAATATTGAACTACACGACATCTCTAAACATTCCTTTACGATTCCAAGATATTTATCTACACAAATATTTTTTAGTTATCATTAATACTCACGGTCGTAAGATGTACACGGTCGTTACTTTATTGACATATTTCCATGGCGTCGGTCCAATTTGTTTGTTGCGCACGGCCGAGAAGTTCGGTTGTCATGAACCGGGCGGCAACACACCCACGTGACCCCAGATACCTGGTATGACGTAGCTACCGCTTGATTTTCAGAATTCTCGAGTTTAACATTTTGGCACGGTCGTAACATTTTTGACATACATTGTAACTTCAAACTTTGGAACTTCATGAAATAAAAAATATACGTCATATTTTTTTGAAGTTGGGATTTATTTATTGTCGATTCCCTTGTCACTTATCATGACTGATTCAATTAAATTTAAATTAATTATAAACTATAAATACAGGCTCACATAAACTGATACTTTTTTGACATACACTGTTACGACCGTTAACCATATTTTCTTGAGCTGTTTTTCGTAGTTAGTGTCACACTTTTGTTGTGTTTTCAGTCTTAAAATATCAGGAGTGGACCCCTCCGTTGGTTTAATCATTACTAGTTTGAATTATATAAGTTGAAAGTACATGGCATATGTTGTAAATACAGTATCTCAACAATGTCAGTTTTACAGTGCAAATAATTCCTGAATATCAATACTCATGTCATCATATTTTTTTTTTAAAAATCACTAAGTCCACAAAATTATTTTTATTATCAGGTATGGTGTATAAGAGTAATTTAAAAAAAAAAAATTAAAAAAACCCTTATACTTTATGAATAACAACAATTGGAAAATTGACATGGGCAAAGGTAACTTTATTGTGGAAAGGCCCATTACAATAAGTACAAACATGCCTAGTATTGGTTCAGTAATCCTTGAGATAGACTTTGAAAGTTGGAGAGGTTTGTATATGATAAACATGGTAAAACTAATAGCTGTGTGGAAAGTGTAAGAAATAGTATAATGGCTTAGCTGGTATTGCTGGCTTTCTGAACACCCATCATATCTTTGATGTGATTGCTATACAGAATAACAATTCCATTATTTTGGGTATATAGTTTAATAAGTTCCAAATTGGCGAGAAATATTCAGTCTTTATCTCTCCGCGCTCAAAAGTAATCGTGCACATGTTTTCCACCCAACGCAAGCGTAAGCATATGATGCACTGTGCGCATGTTGCCTTCATGTGCACCCGCATCCTTCTGTATTCATTCGCTGCTGTAATAAGGCTTCGCCAATTTGGAACTGATCAAACTATAGCTCTATCTGGATGGCTGTTTGTGCCCTTTGATAACTTGTGCACCTTTGATATTTTGTTATAAACTGCTTCCTCAAATGGCTATTTATTTCAGCTGTTACTTCTTATTGATCAGTATTTTAATAAATATTCTCACATAAGGTATGAACAGTTGTAGAGAGCCATATTGTGTCAAAGTGTCCTGCATTCTACCCTATAGAGGGCAGTATAATATTTTCCATTTGTTTGTGTGAATCAGATTGATTATTTTGAGTGAATTACCCAGAACAGAATGAGCTCACCAAATATACCATTAGACAACAGGTGGAAAATCTGCTGTACAGTCCTGACCGACCCATTTTTTGTTGTAGATATTTTTAGGAAAAAAAGATTTTGAACAAATTAGATTTTTTTAAATAAAAAAGAAATAGAAGTTGTTTTTTTAAATTTTGAAATATTTTGATAACCAACATTTTGAGAGAAAAAAGGCATGCCTTCCAACTCTAGCAGCGAAGTGTGTTCACCTGTAGAACACATTTTTCTTGTTGCCTTGTGACACAAATGGGTTTAAGTTAAGGTCAAAATGAAAAGGTACTACTTTGCTTTCCCATGCCAAATTGACAGACTAATTAATTGCAAAATGGTCAAAACTAGTGGCCTATTTTACACGAAATACAAAAAACACAATTAGACAATTGTAAAAATGTAGTTCTAAAAGTTCTACATTGGATTTAAATCCAATTTAAAAGACATAAGTTTCAAACAATTCAATAGCAATTGTAGTTTTGCACAGAAAATATATACCATCCACTTACCAGCTAATGACCCAGCTGCTCTCATGGCCTCGATACCCAATGTACGAAGAGCGCCAACAATGGTGCGCAAATGATCACTGCATTCTCCTAATGAACTCTGGACCTGAATCATGAAAAAGGAGAGAAATAGTTTGGTTTATTAGATTCCATTTTGTACCACTGAAATTAAGCGTCTCACTTATAAAACTCACCCATTGCTTGTGTGTTGGATTTCGATCGCGACAGGAGCATGTGCAGATGCGATTTTTGTGTACATGTACATCCCCGCTACACGCCCGTACACGCCCCCGTACACTTTCTTGTATAGCCGGGCACCATTTTTTTCTCAAATGGTGCCTGAATATCCATGCATATTGCTTTTGTGCCAGCTGAATATCGTGAGTGCCCTGCCGAATTTAGCACTACACGAAAGCTTGAACCAATATCTTTCAGATAAAAAATACTCCATTTACTGACAAAAATATGAAAAAACGCAAACTCTCAATAAACTATGACAGGATACAAACCGATTTATGTCGATTTTACCTACGAGAGATCGCAAATTTTGAAAAAATCGCAGTGGAAAAACTCCGATATTTTCACAACCGAAGGAACTTTCTTCACAGGATAAACTGCCATGTTCTTGATAGATCGATCCGTAGTCGTTTCCGCAGTTGTTTTGACACCTTACGATCCCACGGTTGTTTTAATGAGTAAAAACCCAGCTTGGGAAGAAGACTAGTTCATATAATGAGTAGCGCTGTTCCGATTTCTGCCGATTTGCATAATTTATGTTGGTGAAATCCTGCACACAGCAGTGTAAGTGCGTCTGTAGTCAAATTGTTAAAGTTTATTATCTATTTATTCATTTACACAGTGAGAATGCAACACCAAAAATAATGTGTAATACCAGTGTCGACATTTTCAAATTTTTCTTGAGGTGCAAAATTGCACCTTATTTTTGAGGTCAAGGTGCAATTCTTTCAAGTCAAGGTGCAATTTTGTTTAGGGCTGTAAACACTTGAATCGCAATTTTGCACCAGCTTTTTAAAAATTGTATCGCAGTTGATGATTTTTAAGATGCAAATTGCGATGCGATACAGGAAATTTGCAGGTCTGTGTAATACTAATAAGAGGGGGTTTATGATATTGTGAATACAGGGTCTTAAATTGACCATTTACACGAAACAGTAATTTTGTCATGAAAAGGGCTATTTTTTTGTCATGCAAAGGGCTATTTTTTTTGTCAAGAAAAAGGCAATTTGTTAACAAACCTGTAGATTTGTATGCATTTAGGGGGTAAAAGTGAGGTAAAAAAACATGCAAATCCTCATTTTCTAGTGAAAATTAGGCTTTTAGAGGCAATACGCAAAAAAAGTTATGCGGTAAAATGTAAATTTTAAAAGCTATATGCTCGGTCTTCTGAGACAAACTTGTATTATTATTTGGCCTTACATCTCCCTATGTTTTCGTAAAATAACCTATTTAATTTTGTACTTTATGACAACTGACACCCCCCCCCCCCCCCCCAACACAACACACAATTCATAACAGGTCGACCCCTATACAATTCATGACGGGTCAACACCTATGGCTTACCACTATTTTAACATAAAACAGGGAAAACCAGGCCCTACCTGTTGCCCTGCCTAAAGACAAGTATTACAAAATAAAACACACACATAATTATTCGTGGTGCATGCAACAGTGCACAGAACACTCAAGGTCAATTCCAACAACAAAAAATGTCAATAGAGAATGATATTTTCAATGCCAATTCAAATTTCCAAAGAAATGACAACTTGGTAGCATGACACCTATAAACTTATTATGAACCAGGATGTGCTGGTTTTAATAACAATATCTATCTTGCCAATAACAAGGGCATGGTTGATCATGTATCAAGAATAGTTCTTTTGCTCTACTGGGTATGATTATGATACATAAAGAATACCTTTAAATACTGAAGTCAACTTATCACTGGGCAGAGCCTTTGGCAGTAGAAGTGTTAGCATTGGTAGATATTCTATAAAGCCAGTCAGATTGCACAATCAGATTACTTCTCATTATTAGCATTCTACCTGCTACAAACATTACAATTTGACTTCAAAGTGTTGAGACACTGCTTATCAAAGTGCCAAGGCTACTATATTTTAACCATCATAATATATAGCATCATGGTTATCTCCACTGCCAGATCTGCCTTGCTATTGATCAGCACCATCGTATCACTACAAGGCATCCAAAGTCAACTTTTCACCTCAGTTGTTGGTGTACAAGACATCATCACTTTGCTGGAGAACATCACAGACACATCAACTGCGACATCTACGTTACTGCCACACCTGGCACATTTGTTGCAGAATCAAGAGGGCCTACAGAACTACACCAATCTGCTTTTGCAGAATAACACTGACAGATGTCCTTGCTCTGCTATCTTACAGGAATTCTTGCAAGACCAGCAGGGCATACAAGATCAGATCATTGCATTGTTAAGTGATCAGCAGATAAACCATGCAGAGACTAGCGATCTGATGCGCAACTACACACATACACAAACAGAAATGGCAAATGCTCTTAATCAGCTGGTGGACACACAGGATCAGATGGAAGACACACAATCTCAAATGGCAAGCACTTTGAATCAGAGCGCTGATACTCAAACTCGCATGGAAGAAACTCTAATTCGTATGGCTAATACACAGTCTCAAATGGCGTACGACCTGAATCAGACCGTGTGCACTAACAATCATGAAGCTCCAACTGCGATGATAAACCCTTCAAGTCAATGCAATGACTCTCAAACTCGCACGGAGGAAACTCTTACTCAGATCGCTGACGCACAAAATCAGATGGTTGACATCTTGAATCAAAGCATGGGCACTCAAAATCGTATGGAAGAGGCCCTTGTTCAGATTGCACAAACTCAGACCCAAACAGCAAATGCCCTCGTCCAAGTAGTTAATCTCTTACAGGTGCAGAGTCAACAATTGGACAACATTACCGATACAATGACTTACATGGTTGAGCAACTGACCACACAAGGACTACCGGAGACTCCACCAAGAGATTGCTCGGATCTGCTTTCAAGCGGATCCTACCCATCTGGAGCTTACTCTATACGCCTCTGGGACGATTTGAGAAACCTGCGCGTGTACTGTGACATGGACACTGACAACAAGGGTTGGACCGTCTTCCAACGTCGCTTTGATGGGTCTATTGATTTCTACCAGGGATGGGATGCGTATGAAGATGGTTTCGGCAGCCCGGATGGCGAATATTGGATGGGGCTGAGGGAGATATACAGACTGACGAAACAAGGCTATTGGAAACTACGCATTGACTTGGAGGATTTTTCACACAACACAGCATATGCTGAGTATGATTCATTCTCGGTTGGGGATAAGGCATCAAATTATGAGCTGTCCATCGGTGCATATACTGGTACTGCTTACGACTCATTGTCATATCACAACAACCAAGCCTTTAGTACCAAGGACAGTGACCATGATACCACCCGTGATGACTGCGCTGAAGACAGACAAGGTGCATGGTGGTACAAGAACTGTGCCCATTCCAACCTCAATGGCTTGTATCTGGGTGCGTCACAGAACAATGTCACTGGCATGGCATGGTTTTACTGGAAAAGCTCCTGGCAGGTGTTGAAGCGAGCTGAGATGAAAATATGGCGTGTAGAATAATTGACATTTGGACTTGCATCATTGTTAATATCAGTGGCATAGCCAGGTTTTTCATATTGGGGGGGCGAGAACTGAAAATGAACCGACAAGATTGTTCTTAGTCAAGAAATGCGCGCGAAGCGCGCGAATTTTTTTGACTTTACACCTATTTTGGCACGATTGAGGTACATTTTGGCTGTGAACAAGCTTGTAGCAACGAATATTGCATTAAGGTGACTGTTATGCGCGCGTAGCGTGCGAAAATTTTCATATGTGTACTTTTGACCATCATAATTCCATGATTCCTCTGGTCAAATGAACCGACAGTGCCAATCTCAACCGACACGACGTCAATATTGGGGGGGCGATCGCCCCCCTCGCCCCCCCTCTGGCTACGCCACTGGTTAATATCTAGGCATCTGATGAAAATCAGTATCAAACTACATTCAGCAAATATTTAGGGACAAGTAGTTACTTTTTGGATACCACAAATGAAGAATTGGTTTTGATCAAATGTTAGATCACAATAATGATAACAGCAGTAACAATGATGATCGTTGATAATTTTACCCAACTGTAATTACGATAAATATTATATTAATATGTGACCCAACGCGAGTAAATGAGGCACAATGAGGGAAATATGAATATTGAGTTATTGATATCATGATAATATGTATATGTTAAGGGACATTTTGGTACCGAAGTCAATGTCATATCACATTCCTAACAGATAATTGAAAGTTGCTTTGTCTAAAAACATCAAATACAAATTGTCAAGTTATGAGCAATTACAGTTTTGTTAACAAATCAATGGAGAAAATGAATATTAAATACCTCAAAATGTAGTTTAAGGGGTGTGAACCCTCACAACATGAAATTTATCAAGCGCTGTAACTTTTTAACTATTAATATGATGTACATTAAAGTATACATTTTTGGAAAGAAAATGAGTCGGCAAATCCATTTTTGGCTAAATATTTGTGGAAAGCGTAGCAAATTCAGTTTTTGGTAAAAAACGCTGAAATTGCATCAAATTCATCCTAATAAAATTCCCATGGATGCTTTTTTTTAAATATCGTAATTTTTTTTGAATTATTGTCCAAAAAGTGCCAAAAATGATGATTTTCGTAATTTTGGAGGTAAAAAAAAAATCACATATGTTGGCACTTTTTTGGGGTCTATAATTCAAAAAATAAACGAGATATTAAAAATTAAAAAAAAGCTTCTTAGGGAATTTTATTAGGATTATATTAAAACTAGTATGACAAAATGTGACCATTAAATTGTGATGGGGTGTATAAGCAGGTATTATTTAAGTAAGTGTAACTAGTTAGTGTAGGTTCATTTATGCGAACTTGTGACAAATCATGACGGAGTAAGTAACATGGATATATACTTTGGGTGTAAGTGTTATAAAAGAAAAATTATGCTAAAATGTGTTTGTCACTTTCACAACTCCTCATTCATAAGGTTACCGGGATACGCAGAAGTGTTGAAGAATTATTTGTTCTATATAATTTGCTTCAGAATTCAAGAAGAACATTACAATGGTCACTTTTGCTGTTGCCACTCAAGAAATCATGATGGCAGCCTTATGCCAGCGTATATTTATCATTACTGTTTATAGCTGGGGAGCACACATGGTTTTGAAACACTTCTCCCTAAATCAAGGTCAAAGATCAATTAAACACCTATATTGGCAAGGAGTGTCCAACAAGATTATAATTCTATCAACTTCAAGAAACATATTGGTATATAACTCCCTGTGCCAGCACACCAGGACCGAAACATTCCTAAAATGGACCTATGCTCCCCAGCTATTAGAATAAAATTCTTTCATAGCCATTATAAGAAAGAATATTTGAATCACTGTTTTATTGTACAAATAGAGCTGATTTTAATGAATCCTTTTAGTGTAAGTTCCTTTAGTGTAAGTTCATATATGTAATACAATTGTAAAAATGTACAAATGCCAGTTTTTATCCAAATTGAGGGCGCAGCCTCCAATATATCACTGAATAAGACGCATTGACCAACATGGGGCTATCAGGAATCGCACAGAGTGAGGCTTCTGGAGCACGTAGGACTTAAAATGGCATCCATACAAAGTACAGCAATGAAACGCCTTACGAGCCAGAGACAATGGAAGGCGTCAGAGATTTTACAGATGGCTCCTGAACAAACCACAGGGATAGCTCAATAACACTTTGATCATAGATGAAGCCAATTTTGATTCAAATAGATCTTATCTGTGAGCACCAAAAATTGTCGTCATTAAGCCCCAAAGGACCGTCCACCAAGAAACCCTTCACATATCATAACTTGACATAGCAAATGACAGGAGGAAATTTAGTTAGTAGTGTGGATGGGTATCATGGGCCACAACACAATCTTGACCCATGCTTCATTGATGGAAACCTAAATGCAGTGAAGTATCTAAACATAATCAACATGACTGTTGTTCCACATCTTAGCCGGCAAAATGCTGTTCTACACAATGGAAGTATCGAAGGTGTGAACTTTCTGCAGGATGGTGCTGCTTCACACAGAGTGAGACTTGTTCAAATATGACTATAAGGTAACTTTTTCCTAGGCAATTGTAAGTCTTGGATACGATCAGGAATGACCTCCAAGATCACCAGATTTTACTGTTTGTAATTTATTTTTCTCTTGGTATAAAAATTGTTTTGTCCCTTTTGTTTTCTCGAAAAAACAATGTACAACAACAAAAACAAAAGCAGACATGAACAATGACGTTATAAGACTGGATAAGTTGAATAATGAAAGCAGTTTACATTAAATATGCATAAGAAGAAACCATGCATCAATAAAATGTGCTGTTGGCTTTTACACGGTCTTTCTGTGAATTCTGTGAGCAAAAAAAATGAGACATGTTTTTCATCAATTTTGGATTATGTCTTGCCACACAGGAATAAAAAAGCGATATCTTGATGAAATGAATGATTGGGAAACATTCCCACCATCATATCCTAAGTGCTTAAATTTGAAACACTATTTTTATTTATTTATTTTTATTTAGCTTTGTTTTTGTAATGTGTAATGACAAATTAAGATAATTATGATTCAATTGCAAACAAGCGTCCTTGATTGTTATACAGTGGTCAAAAGGTAACTTACCACTAATATAATATGCTCATAACTCAAAAACTATAGCTCCTACGTAAATGTTAAACAAAATGTCTTCTCTATAATGCGAGATATTGTATGTGACCAACGACTGAATATTAACAAATATTTTTGTCAAAAACCAAAACAAAGTCTGTTTTTCATTTTAGCATTTGGTTCTTCTACACGCAGCATTGGTGCAGCAATAGGCAGATTATTGATCAACTCATTCGTCGATAGTAAGAAGGGCTTGAATTGATCAATGCAGCCCATTACATACCTGTCACACTATCCTGCACGATCCTGCATTTTCAAAACCCAAGTGTGATAATGAAAACTGCACCGTGTTTCATTTTTTTTGGTGTAGCGTTCTTAATTGTTCTATGCCAACAATATTTCAAATTAAAGATGGGGAAATTAATCCTTTGTTTTTTTCATTTGATATTTTTAAGTTGGATTATATTACTTTATGAGTGTATTCATGACCTGGCAAGTCACTTTTTTGGAGGACAGTATATTGGCCAATGCCTGCAGATGATGGAGATCTGTGGATTACTAATCCTGTTGTCAGGATTTCTCTGTATGCTTCTTAATGAGATGTAGGATCAGGGTTTTCAATGGGGGAATAATACCAACTGTTTTCATTTAATCATGGTAAGAAAGAAGGTGTTTTTCCCCCCTAAAAACATTAGGTAAAACATACGGTAGGATTTCTTTGCTTTGTAAGCGATAAAGAAGGGAAGGGGAAGTCAGATTAGGAGACTCATTAGGTTTATTGAAGCAGGCGTGTCTGTTGGTAATGCCGTCTTGGGGTACAACATTCATAATGGATAGCCAGACCAAATGATCTTGAAGTTGTGGAAAGTCAAAAACGATGTCGGAAAACCAGGATGCTTCCATAATTAACAAAGCAACAACCAACAGAGTCTAAATGTAAAAGTTGTATCCTTTTGTTGTAATCTTTTAGACTTTTAACCCAGTCCTATAAATAATAATGTCTTATTTTCTAATCTAAAATCAAAATGAATTTATCCATTTTTGATCCATTTTAACATCTTTTAATCACAATTTCCAATGTCATTCTTTTCTTTTTTCTTTCTTTTATTATCTTTCCAGCTAAGCAACATCATAGCAGAGAACAGGAATCGATGTATCAATGACCTCCAGATATTATTTTTGTCTTATTTTTTGATGTTACTCTCTATGTTTGGGTGTTTATCCTATTCCTGTCCCACGCCACTTTCATTGGCTTTTTTTACTCGCCCAATTGTGTTTACTTGTATTTTTGATTATTTTCTGAGTTGCAGTGAACCAATTGATTGGCCCATCAGAGCTCTCTGTTGAGAGTTACCCGTTTGATTTGTAATCACTCAGTTCATTAACGTTGTTAATGTCTGTTGGGCTATTGTTCACATTTGCTCTTTATATACCAAAAAAAAGGTGACAGATCAGATAAGCTTTCAGACGGTGAGTTATAGGCTACACTTTGTCAATCTACGGGCAAGACGAAAACAACAAAAGCCACGTCTTTCAGAAGGTCATAAACAGGAACAGTTGCAGTTTGTGCGACAATATGGACAAATGTGGTCCAATGTCCTGTTCATCGATGAGTGCAAAATATCCTTGATGTGGATTAATAGGGCTAGGCGTGTCTAGGGAGGCAGGGATGAAAAGATTGATCCCGAGTGTGTTGAGGGAGTTGTAGCATTTGGAGATGGTAGCGTCATGATATGGGGTAGTAGGAATAAGCGCTAATGGTAGAACTGATATTGTATTTGTAAGAGGTGGTCTGACAGGGTCAACGATATGTTGGCGATATCTTCAGACCATCTTTACCATGCAGCTGTTGGGCAGGACTTCTTGCTAATGGATGACAATGCTCCTCCACACCAGGCTGTAGTCACCAATACATACTTAGAAACATATATCTAGAAACACTGCACAGCGCCACATTGGCCAGCTTGTTGCTCTGTTTTTAGCCTCAAATTGTGACTTTTTAATGAACCATTAATATGTAATTTTTAACTCTGAATATGTATTGATATCCAAGGATATGACTGGAATGGTGAGACTACATTTTGAACTGTATATTTCATGTATTTTGCAAATGGTTATGCTCATACAGTGTATAATATAAGCTTACCCACAGTACAAGTATATACTACACAGACATCGATCAATCACCGTTTGCGGAACCATTGCCTGCAATTTCAAAAGAATACAAGTATACACTACACAAACATTGATCCATCATTGTTGTGAAACCATTGCCCAAGATTTCAAAAGACCTTTTATTATGTATGGTGTGCGATCAGCTGATACGATGTCAACAAACTTTCTACTACTCAACCTGCTTGTGTACCAGGTTCGACGTGTAATATTTCAGCTGTTTTTAAGAAGAAATTAGAATCGCTGAACATTTTATCAAATTGTTGTCATGGACATGAACTTCACACTCATCACTCTTGTCATTATAATAATAGAACTGGCAACGTGGTGGTAAAAATAAAAGAATTCGTACAATTCCTGACTCGTCTTGTTCCATGAAACCAAATAATAACCAGTATTGATCCTTCAAATCTTGTTTATATTCAATCTAAACCGAAGAGATATCTTGATATCAACATCAGGAATGCTCGATCAATGTGCAATAAAACTACAACTGTTTATGACTTCTGATTTTTGATTCTGATGTAGACATACTTGTCATCATACTTGTCATCACCAAGTCTTGGCTCGGTGAGGAGGATCCTGTTGTAATCGGTGAAAGCACACCATCAGGCTATTCCCTTTTTAATTTTTCCAGAATCATTGATAAGCACGGTGGACTTGCATGTTCAAGTCTAATTTAAAACTGAGTATTTTTCCAATCTCTACTGAATCTGATTTGAACATGTACTCTACCTTTGAATATGCGTGTGTGACTGATGTTACAAAATCATTTAACCTCTATGCTATCTACCGACCTCCACCTAGCACAGAAAATGCCTTCACTACTACCAAATGTTTGGAAGAATTTGACATCATTTTACGTGATATCACAGAATTACCCCTTAAACCTCTCAATGTTGGTGACCTAAATTTTCATGTTGATGAGCCGTCCAAACCTGAAGTTTATTTTCTGGCATTGTTGTCGCAGTATGATTTGAATCCATTTATTCACGGCCCTGCGCATAAGAAAGGTCATACACTTGATCATGTGATCCTGATGATGACTTGCTGACTGCCTGTAAAGTTTCACCCAATGGATACGGCTCTGATCACCATATGATTGAATGTCAGATAAACAAATTGAAGCCTGTTCAAGTAAGGAAGATCATGAAGGTGAGAAATTATAAAGACCTTGAACTTGAAGCTTTCAAGGGTGAGCTCTCAAACGGTCTCCAAGATTTTCTCTTTTAAGTGACCCTCACAAGCAGTCAAGAATGTTATAATGCAGAGGTTCGCCGTATTCTTACCATTGAACGATCTCGTTCTAAAGTCATCAAGAGTCCAGCATGGTTCAACGCAGAAGTTTGAGAAGCACGCAAGGAACGTCGAAACCGAAAAAGCAAATGGCGCAAGACTTTATCAGACAGTGACCGCGATAGCTATACTGAGCAGATGAGTTAAATGGTGCAGATGCAAAATAATTTAAATAATTCTAGCAAAGCACTTTCTTTGTCATCATCAAATGAGACTCTTAGTGATAATTTTGCAGATAACTTTAGTGAGAAGATCAATAATATTACAGTGGAACTTGATGAGTGTGATGTTAATGCCAATTCCTGTGATTCTCAGGACGAGTGTAATAATGTGTGTATCCACAACTTAATTCATGTTCATCATGATAAATCAAAAGACAAGTGCAATACTGATAATGTTGAAATTTTTACAAACTTGTTAAAAGGGTGTGTGAATATCCTGGTACCCTTTGTTATGTCTGTTGTTAACAATTCTTTTCGAGTTGATCTGTTCTCATCTGTTCACCGTGAAGCAGCGATCACTCCTCTGATTAAAAAACAGACCCTTGACCCAGACGTCCTAACAAATTACCGCCCAGTTTCGAACCACCCCACCATTAGCAAGATCCTTGAATACCCCGCTGTTTCCAGACTTAATGAATACCTCAAATCCCAAAATCTTACTGATGAATTCCAATCTGCTTAAAAAGCTGCTCACAGTGCTGAAACTGCTCTTCTTCGTGTAAAAAATGACATTGTAAATGAACTTGGTAGAGGTAAGATTGTCATGCTTGTTTTACTAGATATATGTCAGCAGCCTTCGATACTATTGATCACAACATTCTTGTTAATAGGCTCAATAGTATTGTATATATTTAATGTTACATTTTATGTATGATTTTGGACCTGATGTCTCCTACGTTAATAACCGTTGAATTGTATTGAATTATCTTCTTGTCTGTTCTTTCCGGTATTTGTTATGTGATCAAGCAAAATGAGTCAGAACTCGCAAAATATTTATTTTAAAGATACTGCCAAACAAAGGTGATAATGTCTTTTGTTTCCTACTATTTTTGCAACCCTTCAACGGTTCATATCTTTGGAACCAATTGACCGATTTTAATGGGGTTTTTCTGCAAAATGTTGCTTTTCAAACTAACTTCGGACTCATTTTGCTTGAACACACCACATTTGTTTACTTATTGTACCTATTTACGATTTGGCAGGATTTACTAATCTGCAGGAAGGATTGTTGCAAAATTATGTTTGTTCAATAAATCAGAACAGGGGAATAAGGAATAAGGTACTTAATTAGCATAATTCCACCGCAAAAATTGTATCGGGTTGCACGCAGCCAGACCACATTCCTTCTACAAAGTTTTATCACCATATGCCTCACAGTTCTTGAAAGAAATAGAAATATTGAGAACCAAGTCTCAAATTTTCAGCAAAAGAATTTGCATCCGAGGTGCAGAAATCCACTAGAATCAAAGTGTTTCGTCAGACAGTCTGAATCTGACTCATCGATACTGGTTTGAATGGTAGAATCCATGGACAAAAAAAAAACCATGCGTAAATGAGAGAACAAAATAAAGCCTCTTGCCTTCAATTAGAAACAGCTATACATGCCTGCTGAGGTCTGGAAGTATACACTATCATCATACGAGAGCAAATTCCGTATGATTGGATCCTATTATAGTTTGTGTTGTGCTATAAAGGCATATCATTTATAGCACAGATATCTTACAGGATGCCAATTCAGGTGTGCTAAAGAATATCCTTAAAGTGGTATGCGATGGTCACTACTGCACATTAAAGGTATGTTCAGATCACTTTTTTGGGGCTATGATTTTTTTTCACATCAATTTATTTTGATATCAGAAGAATCCCCATATTTTTCTCATTATGTCTGTAAATATAAGGGGCCAGAAATGTTGTGGTTAATTACTGCCAAAGGTGGTTAACCACCAACTAGTTTGTGTACTACTAAATGGGCATATGTCTTGTGACCTTGTGCTTCTAAAAATAGAACCGTGGGAGTTATGCAACTCAAACTCTGGAATGTGACAATTTTAAGGATGACCTTTCATGTAAAATAGAAAACATCAAGTTGAAAATCGGGCCAGCAATCAGAACATCTACCTTTTGCGCTGATAAAAACATCTTAACCATATAACATAGCATTCATGATGCCATCCATGGAATGGAGCACTCCATCACTATTAGGTGCCATACAAACCCATACCATACCACTGCTTCCACCAAGCTAAGCTGTAGGTTTTAGGTATTCAACAGTGCAATAGTACTTTTTTGAGTTGATGCCAATAATAGGTTAAAGGTAGATGTTCTGATTGCTGGTCGATTTTCAACTTGATGTTTTCTATTTACATGAAAGGTCATTTTTAAAATTGTCGCATTCCAAAGTTTGGGTTGCATTACTCAAATAGTTCGTATTTTAGAAGCACAAGGTCACACAAAATGTGCCCATTGAGTAGTACACAAACTGGCGGGTGGTCAATCACCTTTGGCAGTAATTCACCACATTTTAGCCTTTAATTTCTAAATGGAACATTTCTGGCCCCTAAGATTTTACAGACATAATGAGAAAAATATGGGGATTCTTCTGATATTAAAATATCTTGATGTGAAAAAAAATCATCTTCAAGTGAAAAAAAATCATAGCCCCTAAAAAAGTGATCAGAACATACACCTTTAACTAATTCACATGTGTAATATAAATATTTGCAACATTGTTTAATTGACATATGGGCATATACCAATTTTGTCTTGACATAAACCATTTATTTTTCAGCCAAAAATATTAAAAAAATTGAAGAAAAAAAAATTGAAGAAAAAAAAATTGAAAAAAAAAGAAAAGAAGAAAAAAAAAGGATTTCTGACCGACCGACCTGAATTTAAATTTTTGCCACTTGAGGGCAACACAACATATTTTTTTGTTGGCCCAATTAATCAACCACGTCCAGATAATTGAAATCTTGATACAAGTAACTTATTACTAAGTGGGTGCTTGAGGATGTTGACCATGGTATTGATCTCAGACAATTTGGCAATGTCAAAGGAGTTTCAACTACTCATTATCTTTTTTCGTTGGTTCATTTCCTGTTTCAGGGTGCGGAGAAGAGTCGCAATATTGGAACGGTGGTACTTACGGATTTCTCTAAGGCATTTGACCTAGTTGATCACACCCTTCTAATTGGTAAGATCATTGACATTGGAGTTCGTAGGTCCATCGTTCCATGGATTTGCGACTTTCTTCGCAACCGGCAACAGTGTGTCAGGTATAACGATGTTCTTTCAGACTATACTAAATTGCACGGTGGTGTTCCTCAGGGTACAAAACTAGGCCCAATTGGATTTCAGATTTTAATTAATGATGCTGCACTTAATTCTGGGAGTAAATGTCTGAAGTATGTTGATGATTTGAGTTTCGCTGAAAATTATAATGGATACCAAACAAGTACAATCCAAGATGATCTTGACAATTTTACAAAATGGGCTTCGGACAACAACCTGAAATTAAATCCCACTAAGTGCCAAGGACTCCAAATTGCCTTTTCAAAACAACCACCACCACTACGCGACTTAAGAATTGGTACTGAACCACTTGCATATGTCACTGAAGCTAAAGTTCTTGGTGTGCGCATCCAAAACAACCTTAAATGGGATGTCCAGGTGGACAGTACGCTGAAAAAAGCGAATTCCCGTTTGTTTATGCTTCGGACTTTAAAACGTTTCGGTTTCACCAAAGATGAGCTCAGTGTTGTATATAGTGGATATGTCAGACCAATTCTTGAGTACGCCGATGTGGTATGGCACTCGAGTGTTTCAGCTACTCAGTCTCAACAAATAGAATCAACTCAAAAAAGGGCATGCAGAATAATCCTTGGCCGTAATTATACTTCTTACGAGGATGCTTTAAACATTTGCAAATTTGACACCCTCTCTGGTAGACGTGAAGGGCACTGTCTTAGGTTTGCTGAAGGGCTTTCCAAATCAAATCGCACCAGTTCCCTAATACCGCCTACCAGAGGGGAGTGCCATGGTCGTATTTTACGCAATAATAGTGAGATTTCTCAGCTGCCAGCCAGGACTAATAGGTTTAAAAACAGTCCTGTGCCGTATTTTGTGCAGCTTTTAAATAAATAGGCCCAGGATTTTTCTGCACCCACTTCTATTTTTATAATGGTATTTGCTATGTACATAATGCAATTTAAAAAAATATCTATAATGTGCAATATTCTCTTCTATATTAATTAATCACATAATTACCATGCCTGTTCTTCGGCGTTTTTCAATGTTTTATACCATATCATATTGTTGATGTTTTTATCTATAATGTGCAATATTCTCTTTTATATTAATTAATAAGTTCCTTGTCTTGTTTTTCAATGTTTTTATCATGTAAATTTCATGTAATTTGGCCTTAGGGCCACGACTGTGAAATGTTAATAAAATCAATTCAATTCAAAAGTTAAATAATAAAACACATTCATGTGATAGTCATGCAATACTCACATCAACTCCATAGGTAATAGCCATGGCAGAATCACTGTCTTCTTCTCCTTTGACTGGTAATCGACGACGTACCTGGTGTTAAACAAGAGAAGGAAGAGAAAGAATAAAATGAGTCAGAATTTTGCAATGCTCTGACTTAATTACAGGTTATAAATGTATACAAGGCGATCCACGGATCACGTGTGTCACCTACTTTTCGCGGTCACTATATCGCTTATTTTTTCTTCAACTTTGACATAACGGTGCACACTCAAACATACAGACAGATAGGGCCTCATAAAATTCTTTTAGACGACACAAAAACTAAGGATGTGTAGATCGCAAACAATCCAAACACATTTTAATATATGGACCCCTGGGAAAATTCTTACCACAATTCTAACACTTCTTGTACAATTTACTTGCATACATGTATAATATCATCGCTGTTTCGTACCTCCATCCGACCCTTCAGCATGTATAAAGTAATACTCCCTTTGTATAACCTTTGGGGATCCTGCTCTAAATATGTTCAAGATCACATCTATTAAAACCTTGTAAGTGCTCTTCCTCCCTGAACATGTATAATGCAACACTTCCTATGTATAACCATTGGGCAGTTTACTTTATACATGCTGAAGGTCCGCAAAAAGCATACAAGGTTTTGACAGAACAGCAACGATATATGGTATTCAGATGGGATGTGGGTTAAACATCCAAAACATTCAAAAATCTTTGCGTGGGGGAATTTTGGGCTTTATGCTCTGTACACCACAGATTTATAAACTATATTCCATGTGCCGCCATTTGGTTTTTCAACCACAGGGACAAATTTGAAGGTATGTCGGTATTTGTTTGCTCTTTCGGCGAATTTCAATCCGGCCAACGCTGAGAGAGAGACATGGCTCCAGTACGAAAACACAGTGACTTTATTCTTTTTCGGTAGTCTTGAAAATACCAAAATACCTAAGAATTTCAACCCATGATGGAAATTCAAAATTGCGCCTGTTACACGTGAAGAGATAGGACAATACATTTCATACAAGATCTAGTTTTTTAAATCTATGGTGTACACCTATAAATGTGGTGCTTGAAGAGTTTTGAACAAGATTGACTATCCCTGACCCATATGTAAATTATTTTCTCAAAAAAAAATCTTGAACTAAGCATAATATGCAATAAGCAAAATGTTGAATACTTTAATGACAAAAATTGCAACAACTTTGGAAGAATAAACACATTGATTTGACACTATCATGTTTTATTAAAAGAAGTTGCCTTTTCTGAATTTTCCATTTACAAGTTGTGTGACATGACTAACATCCCTGTAAGTGTGCATGCGCTAGTTCTCCCCCTCCCCCTTGCCATACATCAGCCATTGTATACATATTATCTAATGCGATCATTCCATCATTATATGTATTATTTTTACGGTGAACAAAAAACTTTAAAAAAGTGCACTGATATCTGCGAAGGTATACTTACCATTCTGGCAAATTGTTTGAGTTCACTATTGGTGCCATCCATGTCTTTCAGCAAGATTGAGAAATCACTGGTCTCCTGCATGGCCTGTATTGGATAGGGAATTAAGAATTGTGTGATGGAGTGGATTCAGGATTTGCAATATGTTGTTAAGTTATGTTCCATATTGAGCAAAGTTGTATCAAAATTATCATAAATATGGTATATAATTTGGGATATTAGACTGAATTTTGCTAAAATTGGTTACTGTAAAAGCTGACTGTAAAAGCTGACATTTTCGTGGTGGTTTTATTTTTGCGCAAAATATTTTTCTGCGAAAATTATAACACGTGAAAAAATTGTTTTCAACAATCATGCAATGCATCCAGAAGGTCACCCGCGAAGAAAGAAAAAAAATCGCGAAATGTCTATGATATCAAAATGCGCAAAATATCTTTACGCGAAAATATTGGCTTTTACAGTAATTTCACATTAATAAGTTCAATTTCCCAATAAGGTGACAAAATCTCTCATTGCCTTTTTTAAAATGGTCAGTAATAAATCAGGACACGACAGGAGATGTTTACTAAATCATATTATGACATTATCTTAGGCTCTATATTGTTGGAAGCATTATAATATTAAATACTAAATACATAGAAAGGAGTCAGTGTTCATTAACCCTCACCATCTCCACCACCACCAACGGCTCAAATTTTTTTTTTGATTACGGGGGCTATTTTAAACAGAATTGATAAAAAAAGTCCCTGTGTGTACCTTTTGGCATTAATTGATATTTTTTCCAGGGCTGTTTTGTAAAATTTGGGGGCGAATCACCCTTAACCCCGTCTATTTTGAGCCCTGCCACCTTTTTTGTTCATTTCCGTGACAACCCCAATATTTGACAATGGCGTGACTCTTATGCTTCCAGGGAATTTAACAGAACACTTGATACGACATAATGATGGTTTTGACAACCTACCTGCATCAGCAATCTCAACTTCTTGATTTCCAGTCCAACACAGTCCGTCGCCGCGGTAACCATCTGCACATTATCAGACATGAGCTGGGTGTGGTCGATCTCCTCCTGTGCCAGGTGCACGTTGTGAAGATGCTTGAAGAATCCGATTGCTTTGACGAGAGACTCAGTGGATGTATTATCATCTAACTGTAATGTTAAATTGTAAAGAGATAGCGTATACAGGGATCATCAATAACTAAGTATTCATTTCATTTAATATTATAATTAGAATGTTAGATTACATCTTATAAGCCTAAAGTTTGAGAAGTCATTCCTAAAAGAGGACTTGAAAATCAAGTCCATAGGTTGAGAGTTTAACAGGTTCGCCGTTGGACAAGTTTAAAACTGTAATCAGGATTAGCTCTGACTTTTTCAGGACCAAATTATTATAATATTAAGCAAAACATAGAGATTGCCACTTTATCCATTATTATCATCATTTGGGCTGCCCCTTGCCCGATGATTTGAGAGTAGGTACCCCTCCCTACTGGTAAACAATTAGTTGCCCTGAAAAGAGCCGTTCAGATGGACTGCTGCCTATTGTCCATGCCATTTTCTATTGTAGCCGAATTTGCGGTGTTAAGAAGGGGATGTAGAGGGGATTATGGGATTGGTGGTCAGATGTGAGTGGTGGCGGGAAATTAGAAGAAGGAATTATGGGTATGATGATGTGATGGTAATTACTTGACCGTTTTCGCTCGAACGACGCGGACGGTTTGAATTTTCGTTGTTATTGACGGAATCAATTATATTTTACTTTTTACTGAATAGTGTCTTGTTTCAAATCCAACGAGTGTTAACACCTTCTTTTTGTGTGTTTTGAGTGTTTTTCAGTCATATACAACACATATGGAACATGAGCTATATTGGAAATGTAGAGAGACAACAAGAAGAGAAGAGAAGCAGTGTGGATCAAAAACAGATAAGAAGTGGTGCACAACTGAGTTTGTAGGTTCGGATCCTGTGTGGGTATGTTGCCAATTATTATTATTACAATTGTTATTTAGACATGAGTATGCTTTCCATAGGGAAAGCATAGTGTGCTTCCGTCGTCGTTCTTCAGCGGAGTCCGGTGTTCCCCATGGTTTGGTGATGAATACATGTTTATGTTTCAGCTGTGGCGCCAAATGAAGGCGAATTAGAAAATAATTTATTTACGGTTGAGCGTGCGAATTAGTAAATAATTATACAGAGATAGTGGCTCTGAAAAGAGCTCTAAACGTAGGTTGCCGCTTACCTACTATAAATTTGGCTCTAATAGAACCTATTCCAAAGGACTGCACCTTGACCAATGGAAATAATGTAGACTGCCCCTTGTCTACTACAGACTACAAAAAGTCTATTGCATAGCAGTGCGGTCACTGATCTGTAACCCGTTGAACTCTTAACCTATAATATGAATCTCCGTCGTAAAGGCCTATTTCACAATTTATACTATAGTCCTGTGAAGAACTGATTATTATACACATATTTCATAACACCAAGTAACACCTTTAATGCCTAGTGACCCTATTGACAGACCAAATGTCACATAAATCTACATTCTCCCCCATATAGTAATAACAGTTGCACATCTTAGATAACATCTTTAAGTCTAAGGTTCAAATGGTCTTTCATTCTAAACCTAGCAGTTTGCAAATTAATAATAAACGATAGTCCTGTGTTGGAACAACTGTCATGTTTATATAAGTGACAAATAATATGGTGCAGCATTAACCATAAACAACTTCCCTATACATTACATTCCAGTATCACAGAGCATTGTTAAATTCTATGGAACCCACTGTTCTGCACATAAAGCTGCATTATTGTTTCATGTGGAACATTGTTGATGATATATTAATGCAATAGTGAACCAACTAAAAAAGTGAAATATGATTTTCTAAAATATTTATATTTACTCATATTGTCTTTCATAATTAAAGACGTTTTGCAACACTGATTTTCTCATTGGTAATATACTATAGTCCTGTGAAGAACTGATTGCTATACACATTATTTCATGACACCAACAGACCAAATGTCACATAAATTTACATTCTACCCCACTATAGTAATAACAGTTGCACATCTTAGATAACATCTATAAGTCTTAGGTTCAAAAAGTCTTTCATTCCAAAACTAGCAGTTTGCAAATTACTACTAAACGATGGTCCTGTGATGGAACAACTGTCATATTCATATACGTGACAAATAATACGGTGCAGCATTAACCATGAAAACAACTTCCCTATACATTACATTCCAGTATCAGAGTGTTTTTAAATTCTATTGGAAAATTGTCTATGATAAGTTTATGCAATAGTGATCAAACTAAAAAAGTGAAATATGATTTTCTAAAATATCTATATTTACTTATTTTGTCTTTCATAATTAAAGATGTTTGCAACACTGATTTTCTGTTAAAGCCATTCGACCATTTTGTTCAGAAATAAGCATTTTGCAAAATGTATTAGACTCTATGGTCTAATCATCATTAACACTTTCCACATGGTTATTGGTTTTACCATATACAAACCGATTTTTCAGAAACCTTTCAAAACTTTCAAGGTATATCCAAAGAATTACTAAATCATTACTTGGCATGTTTGTACTTAATTCAAAGTAATTAACATGGTGATTCCAAATATGGTTATGAAATTTAACAATTTTGACATATTTGAAACATTTTGTGACTTTTTGAACGTCATCTGCAAACGCCTGCCGTGTAAAGTGTTAACATAAGTTCATGGGTTGATTTCAGAACATTTTGAATTGCATCGGTCCACTGTCTACATACCGTGTCTTTACGAAGCAATTCTATCATATGATCTAGTGGCATTTCATGCGGTGTCATCTCTGGATACAGGGTGCCAATCTTGCAGAATAACTCAACGCTACATGTTGACAGGGCACTGCAGTAGGGAAAAATAAACCACAATAATATTAGGTGATTTGTGGGTGCATGTCACTACTGCGCTCCGTAATGCTTTCCTATGGGAAAACATCTCTGGAAGATCGTCTTTATCTTGAGTTACCTTGCAACTCATATAACAAAAATGTGTGATTGTTTAAAACTGATTTGTTTTCATCTTATAACATTTTTTTTAGGTCAGACTTTCCAATTAGATTTGTCTATCTATGGCCCTTTAGAACAGACCTGTATTTTCGATTATAAAATACAGCCTCTTAGTGCAATGAGAAAGTTGGCTCAAAACGCACCATAGTTCACAAAATCACCCGCCAATTAGGGCCTAGCTTTGTGATCGCGGTTCAAATATGCTGTGCAAGGATTGTAAGAGTGGTGTGCACTTTGCACCCTTAAAAACAGTAACATAACGAGCCAGCTTTTTTAATCTCTTTTTTTGTTGTAACGATGGCTTTCGGGTTGACACCTTACATACACAATTTCACAATCACATTTTCTGAAAGTAAATCATATTTTCATTATTTTAATCTAACTTTCAAAAATGAATGCAACCTTTGAAAAATATAACCAGAAGTGCATATTATTTTATATTTATATTTGGCCACTAATATATATGATACTTAAAAAATGATTTTAAAACAAAACAGAGTTTTCTTTTAGCGACCGACATTTTTTACTTACATTTGATACTTGTTGAGTATACACTGCATATCAGCCAGCACAAAGATGAGATTGTTGGAGAAGGCCAGCTGATCACCCAGGTTGTTCTTTAGAACATGCTCACGATCAAGACCCTCTGGTACATCCGCCTAAGATGACACAATTACAAATAGACAAATAGATTTGGTATATTTGGTATACATAAGGTGATGAAGAAACTTAACTCTCATTTTATGATGACAGGTCTCATATCGTCAGCCTGCTTTTATAAGGCCAAGAAAAATAATAAGTTGTGTTGCCCTCAAGTGCCAAAAATTTAAAACCGGGTTGGTCGGTCGGAAATCCTTTTTTTTTCTTCAATTTTTTTTCCCTTCAAATTTTGTATAATTATTTTTGGCTGAAATATATATATGGTTTATGTCAAGACAAAATTGATATATGCCCATATGTCAATTTAACTAGCTTACTTATTCATTTCAAGCAAGAAATAGTAACATTTAGACACTTTTAATCAAATTTAAATCTAAAAAAAAAAAAAATGCGACCCTAGTTTTTACGATTTTAGGGTCGGTTGCTGAGGGCAACACAACTTATTATTTTTCTTGGCCTAATTGCCTAACTCAGTTTTTCTAGTTCTTAGAAAACAACAAAAGTATGAATGTGAGTTAGGCAATTATCGAAGCAGGCTGACGATATGTTGAATAGCAACATAAATAGTGCAGGTGAATTCCAACAGGAGCAGTAATTGTTGGATAGAATTAGGGTCGGGATATACCTTTAAGTGAAATGTGGCTTGTTATATGCCTAATACGAGTTAATATGACCCATTTTAAACAATTTTCATCATTAGTACAATCTGCCTAACTGACAATGCTGACTTAGCAGAATTGCAATTGTGCATTTATCAACACTTTTGATTGGTCAATGACTTAGGTATTAGAACAGCATGTGCATAATGTAATGAAATCGTGATTTATGCAAAAAACTCAATTTTGCTGAAAAGTGAGTTAGGCAATTATCGAAGCAGGCTGACCATATGTGATTTACAATATGGAAGAAACTTATTATAAATGTTAAATTCAAAGTTTTAGTGACCATTTTACCCACAGTTTAATTTCAAAGGTTAGAGTTTTTGAACTTTGAATTACATAAAATGTCACACATATAAAGACAAACATATCACTGTAACTTCAAAGTCTTATGTCCATACTAACCTTCTCCTTAAGCTGTGAGATGAGTAGGGCAGCCTTGGCCTGCATACGACTCAATAACAACAACACTTGTACACAGTCATGGTCACCTGATGGAGGATAAAAAACAAGAAATTATCACTTTTGTTTCTATCTTTTTAAGAAAATGAAACACATTCCATGATGTATCTGCAGAATGTCAAAATTGCGGACATATGAAAAGATACTATATGGGATATTTTTTTTTTTAAATATGTTTTTACAATTATGTATATGGACTATCTGGTTTTGTTATTCTGGGTGGGCAGTTAATATTCAGTTTGAGCATTACTTATAGAGCCATTAGCCCTGTAGCGCATGACTTGGTTATTTACTGGTTGGTTACAAAGACGAGATCGCTATATCATTCATTGAGCCAATCGGAGACCTGGCAAAATACAATGCTGAAAAGTGGTCATGCCTTTAAAAACATCCATTTTGATTGGTTTATCAGATGACTATATGTCACTCGACCAAGCGGAATGTCGGGAATATTGATTTTGAGTTATAGGTTAAAGTGAAGTGGCAAATTCTTATGTTTTACTTTGTTTTCTCAGTTGGTAAATTGTTTATAACTTAAAATCTAGAAGTTCAGTTTAAGTGGGGTTTGGACCATACTGTAGCCCGTTATGCTTTTAAATGATGGACAAATATCAACATTTAAAACTGCCAATATTTCGGTTGATCACATCACATATACAGGGTGGTCCAAAAAAAACTATACCCAACTTTGGAGGCCATTTTCTCCTAGATGATAAAATATTTTAGTAATTTGGTTTGCATATTATTAAAGCATATATCGTTGAGCATTATTGGTGAAAATAGGGAAGATATTACATTAATATTTTTTGAGACATTGCTATTTTTAGAGAGTATGTGTAAAAATGGCTTTTCCACGGGAGCTGTCAATGCATCAACATGTTTGAATATGATATGACAATGACACACCTTTGTATTCATTGCACAGTTGACAATGACAAGCACACCTTATTAAACTTAATCCTTAACTGCTTATAATGGGTCTTGGGTCATTACATTATTGTGTCATATCATATTGTCATAAAGTGCATATGCAAACCAAATTACTAAAATATTTTATCATCTAGGAGAAAATGGCCTCCAAAGTTGGGTATAGTTTTTTGGACCACCCTGTAGTAAAGCACACCAATCAGAAACATTGTTAGAACTTACCTCCCCGTCTCAAGAAGTTATCTGGCATAAAAGAGCAAAGGAACTCCACATGTTGTTTGGCTTGTTGCAACTCCAGCTTGTGAAGCTCTATCTCAATAGCCTGAAACATAATAATAATTATACTAGTCATGAGGACTCTGGTTTGAAGTGCATATCTCGAAGTAAATTCATGCATTTGAGTTTATGAATTGATCATCTTTGCTTGAAAAAACAACCTCATGGATAATTGAATCAACACAATTATTCTTTCCAAAATTAACAAAATTATTCTTTCCAAAATTAACAAAATTATTCTTTCCAAAATGTTGATATTCAGCTATCATTATAGTCCCTGTCATAATTTCTTGGACATAATTCGCGCTATTTCACGCGAGCGTATTTTGTTGTTGTTCGCGGAGCTGCATCCAAATGCATGAAAAGCGCGTACAAGTTTGCATGTATGCGGACCAATGAGGACGCGCGATCATTTTAAAATCGCCCGGTACGCACTACCGGGTTTACGCATGTACGCTAATACGAATGTACGCAAGCACGCACATATTAGTTGAATTTTGTCCAAGGTATTATGACAGCGACTATAGTGTACCACATACATGAATATTTATAAAAACATTGCAAGATAATCAAACACAGTTTGTGAGACAAAGTTTTTGCTGAAAATGTGTATCTTAACCCTAACCCAGCTAAATCCACCTAAATGTATTTCTTTATTTCCCCAAAATGTTGATATTCAGCTATCATTAGTGCATCACTACGCTGTGGTTACGTACACGGATATTGAGAAAGACATTGCAAGATATTCAAAGACAGTTTGTGAGACAAATTGTATACTGATCTTAAACCTAACCCAGCTAAATCCACCTAACTCCAACAGAAGCACTGCGCAGGTAGACCCCATTCCCCTGTCTATCTCATTGCGCAATCACAAAAAGGTACATATGGACTCCGAAAAGTTATTTTCAGGAGCGCGACCTCCTTAGCGTGAGGCACAATCACCTGGACCCTGGACGCGGCGGTCTGGGTTCGATTCCTCGAGGAACTGCACACCCACTTGTTCTGTCATTACTTGTCTTGTGTTTCCCCCCTGTTAGCTGATTGCTACAAAACACTTGAATGGGTTAGGGTTATAACAACAATCAACACTTGTTAGCACACAATTGAATTATCTTAAAGCTGTTACTGACTGACATACCTTTGACTGCGCCTTGGCCTCAGCAAACTTGGCTTTGAAATCAAATGCTGGCATGTCGGCAGATGTCTCCTTAGCTGCCATGACACTCTCCAGCTGATGACGCATTTCATCTTTTTGGTCCTGTATGAATGACAGGTTGGGGATTAATTCAGTATTAACATAAATATAAACTCCCAAAATATTTCTAGGAAACTCACAAAATCTTTCAAGGAAACAAGTCCAGCAACACTTCTATTGCAACAGGCAAATGAATATCAGAGCACACACACTATAGTTTGATCAGTTTCAAATTGGTGAATCCTCCTTACAGCAGTGAATGAATACAGAAGGATGCAGGCGCGCATGAAGGCAACAACCGCATTGTGCATCGTATGTGTGACGTGTGCGTGCAACCAAAAAACGTGTGCGTGTCGCCATGATTGCGCGATTGAGCTTGGATTTCTTTTGCACGCAGGGAGAGTATTTCTCTCCAATTTTGAACTGATTCAACTATACCAGGTTTGTCAGACTCTGTCAGGTTCGTTCGACTGTATCCATGATGGCAGAAGAAGAAATACATGTGTGATACGCAATTTGAAATGTGTCCTCCGATAGTCTGATTGATCTCAACAAAGTATTGATGATTTGATTATTGCCCCAAACATGTCCTTTCAGATGAGACAAGTCACATTATGTTGGAAAAGATTTGAAAAATAAAACCCACTACAGTGAACAGAGGCAAATAAAATTTGAAAAGTTTATTTTCTCTCTAAATTATCAATATATTTGATTTTAAATACAGATTTCTTGATATGTAATAAAAACTAACTAACTGAATCTGTTTTGGATAAATAAATCTTTGTTTTTTCCCCTAGGGGGGGACTCAAGGAAGTCCCTTTTTGAATTTTGTGAGTGCTGTAATTATTGAACCATGGCTCAAATTTATATAATTTTTGGGAAAGGAAATATATCAGAGAATCCAAATTTTGCGTCAATTTTGACCAAAAATGTTGATTTTGAGTAAAAAAATTCCCAATTTGCTAGATTCTGATGTAAAGACAAAAAAGCTTTTTTGTCGCTTTTTTGTCAAAATTTCAAAAACTATTAGATTAGGTTTTAAAAAAAGCGTCCCTAAGTTAGTGTCTTAACATCATAATCTAGCAATATGGGAATTTTTTACTTAAAATTATTTTTGTTAGCCGTGTTGAACTTTTTGGGGTCAAAAAAATGATTTTTGTGATTTTCTCAAAAAATTGACGCAAAATTTGGATTCTCTGATCTATTTCCTTTCCAAAAATGTATACTTTTATATGCATTTGATTAATAGTTCAATAATTACAGCACTCGCAAAATTCAAAAAATCAAGTCAAAAACTTCCTTGAGTCCCCCTTAAATATTGAATTATTTAAAAAAACCACTCTTATCACTTACCTTAAGTGTGTCCATTGCTTGTCTAAACTTTGAGATTGTATCCTGTCTATCGGACACGTCATCTTGCATCTGTCTCATACGTAGCTGATATTCCGCTATTTTACCCTTGGACATGTCCAACTCTTCCCTCAGCTCCACCTCTGTTTCACGAGAACTCTCTTGAATCTCCTCGTTGATGTCTGCGATGGATTCCTGTCATGTGCCGAAAATGATTTTAAAACATTGTTTAAATGATTTTTAAAATGTTTCACTAATTGCTCTTCAGACTGCCTAAAAGTAGGTAGGGTGAATCGCCCCTTCACTAATATTTCTCCATATATGTGATGCGATCTGTGAAAACCCGCCACATGGTGGCATTTTTCATATTGGAGATATTTATATCATAAGAAAGCTAAAACTGTGCTGATTACAGAACTGTTTAGATCATTTTTCTATGATCACTACAAAAAAGTTATGAGTGAATGATGATTGTGATGTCACCAAAAGCTACAAAACAAGAAATCATGAAAACAGGCCAAAAAATATACATAATTCAATATAATAACATTATAAGGTTAATAATAAAAGTGACTTAAGTAAGTTTGTCAAGGTGAAATTTCATGAAAGATGATGACAAAGTACTGGAAACTAATTTTCTTTAAAAAAATCAAAAAAAAAGAAAAAAGTTTTTTTTATTTTTTATTTTTTTATTTTTTTTAATTTTACCCATAATCCCTAGTTCACATTTTGCGACATCCGACGGGTTTTCTCAGATCGCATCACATATGATGATAGTACTTCCCAGGATTGTTACAAAACTTCATTGCATGCGGATAAAATTATATTTGTGTCGTACATGTATGTGTACAGCCACAGCAAACGGGAGCAGTTGTCTCTCAAAGAAAAAGTTGAGATCTTAATACCAACTAAAGGCGCTTTTTGAACGCTTCAAAATGACACTTTTGTGATTAAGATTGGATACTGCTTTCTGCTTTTGTGAAGATAAATTACTGTAAAATTGTCGTTATGTTCGTTGTTTTCCATGCCTAATTCCATCAATAACTCAAAATACATTTTACCGACAAATGCAACCTTTGCCACGACAGTAAACATAAGAGATGCATCTCATTATAGAAATAAATCTATGTAAAGAAAGTTAAAAGCTGTTCTAGACCAGAAATAGCCCTTTAAGTAAACAAGGTTAGCAGACATATTTGGTGCTCAAAATGTGACAACAAAAGCTAAATTATTCTCTTGTTTATCTAGCTCTGCACAGTAACATCACACCATATTTCAGTGAACGCAACTTATTGTTTTGCATGTGATTCTAATGCACAGTTGCTCAGAGATTAATCTCATTGAAATATGCTTTAACATCAATGCTCACAGGTAGATGAATGGATACAAAAAAATGACTCTTGTTTAAAGATTGTCCTTCTGGACACAAAAATAGACAAATAATGGTCCTTCGGTTTTAAGCTTTGTTAGAGAAGCCAAAATCCTACTTTCCTGTCTGCCATGGTAAAAACTTACCAGATCAGCAATTTGTGTCTCCAATTCTTGAATTTTGTCGTCCAATTTGAGATTTTTATCCGTAAGGGTTTCCACCATATCCTCAGCTCCAAGAGCGGCATCAACCTAACAAAATAAAAATGCAGGTCAAAGGTCACTGCTTGCGTGACATACTGACATATTTTACCTTTCATGTACACCAGTTTTGTTTAATTTTATGGGAGGGGGGGGGAATATTTATTGTTTGATATTTGATACTTACATACTGATTTGTTGTATCGTATTATTTCATAAAGGTGTGTGTGTGACCTAATCAAATTCACTTTTTCCAATCATATTTTTAGCATTAGAAGAAATCCCATATTTTGAAATGTTGGAATGGGACTGTAATTATGAAATGCCCTCATGTAGAATAGTAGTAAACACCGCGTGAACATTTTAGCTGCAATCGGGTAACCCATCTTTATATGTGAGGCAACACATCAAAAGGGGGACTTTGCAGGTTTATTATGTGTGCCCTCACAGCATTTTCTAAGCTTTAAAATGACACCAAATGTATCAAAAGTTATCAAGGCATTCAAATTTTCTGAGTGAAAATGACTCCTAAATTGTTATTATTTTCTTAATTTTTTCTGTCCGTTTTCAACACAGCCGCAAAGGCAAAGCCCCCAACCCCTTTTTTGATGTGCTGCATCACATATGACTAACGCCGGAAACTAATTTTTCCATAATAAATGCACACAAAAAGGGTAGGCATATAAAGTGATAAAGAACAAGAAGAAATTAATTATACCAAAGAAATTAAAAAGAGATTTAAAAATTCTCACCTGTTCTTTCAACTCTATGATTTGATTTTCGGCATCCTGTAAAAGATTATTTGTGAAATAAAACAATTAATATGGGTTGGCAAACAAATGGGGGAAAGGACAATAAATATTATTTGTGAAATAAAATAATTAAATTGAGTCTCCTTTTCAAGGGAAACTATATTGGGGATGTGGTACACAAGGATTACCTCTCAACTTTAATAGTCTGACTAGCGTGAAATTGGTGGGCCAGCCTTTACAACAATGTGATCAGATATAGAAAGACCTAGACTTTATACAGCAACATAAAAGCAAAAAGACCAGTTTGTGTGTTGATTGTTCTCAGTTTTGGTGTTTTCTTAATTAGCATAGGATAAACAAAAAGCTCAAGAGATCACCAACATATTTGATATCTATATATCAAAAACTACTGTAAAATTGCCGCCAATTATATAATTTATAATGGTTATATAGCAAGATGATACAAATTAGTGAAATTAAATTGCAGCAAAAAGTTGACTAAATGCTAATTTGCTAAATTAAATTGCTGTGAAATTAAGTTGTTTTACAGTATATGAATATTAGCAGGGCTCAAATTACATCGCGGCCATTGCCGCGATGCCCTCGCATCTGGCCGCGATGCCCTCGGATCAGTAAAAAAATCACGGCCATAATGGCCGTGCCCTATTTTTAACAGTGGCCGTGTGCCCTTTTCATTTCCGATATATATATACTTAACTATCAAATTATTCCAAATACAACTAACGTGTTTTACTCTATGATTAAAAATGTATTCCATTCCTATGACGACCATTTCCGAGACCATTTTAGCGCGTAAACATGCCATAAAAAAGGCATAGCAATGTAGATCGGAACACACACCATGTAAACAACGTCGAATTCGACGCCATTGCCCCATCGCATGCGGGCAAACAAATCACTAAACAATTTTTGAGTACATAATTATAGGTAATTGAAACAAAAAATGTCTGCGTGTTTAGGTAGATTGATATTCTGAATAATATGTGTGGGTTTGACTAATCCAAACAAAAAATGGGGTTCACAGACCCCTGCAGGTTCAGATGGTTAGGGAGGAGAAAGGCTCATCCTTAGGTCACGGTAGTTTCCTAGATTTGCATTTATTGTATTAAAATATGTTGATTGACAAACTAAAAAGACTGTCACGGTAATGTATTTATATATTAAAAGTCCTGTGAGGTTTACATGTAAAATAATGGTATAAATAAATAACGTAAACAATGGCCTTGATGCCTTTGATTCAAATCTTGTTTGGCCTTGGTGCCCCAGAATATGGCCTCGGTGCCCTTCGAAATGGTATATTTTTAAGGCCAAAGTGGCCGTGCCCCTTAAATGACGTAATTTGAGGCCTGAATATTAGTGTCAGTTGTCTCCTAATAAACTCCTCAAAACAATCAAAAGTAAATTTCAATCGCCAGTTTTTTGATATTCCGTGATATATTCATATTGTGGTGAAGCCAAAATACATTTGTCATACCAATTAAAACCTGATGTGGGTATGTCTCATTCAAAATGTGCACAATTCACCGCTATTTCATGTTCAAAAGAACAACTCTGCCGTCTTTCCATTTATGTGCAACACACTATGAACATCTAACATTTACAAAAGACAGGCAATTGAGGGGTTTATATAATCAACACATACAGTTAAGCCCACAATTATTCATACCCCTTGGAAAATATGAGTTTTTTGCGTTTTTCTCATATCTATACCAGCTGGAGTGGTGGAACTTTTGCTTTACACTAAAGACAATTAGTTTGCAAGTACAAATCAATATATTTGGGCTCAACATTTTTTGCATAACAATAGAATTGAACAAGAATCATGTTTTTATGCCTGTCCAAAATTATTCATACCCCATACCAAGTCTAAGGATTGAGGCCACTTTTTGTGATAATACACATGTTTTTGACATTCCAAACATTCTTTATATTGTGTGATAGGCTTTTATATTGTTACATAATTATTCCATGATGTGTGCATACAATGTTATTGCATTACAAATGTGTCCTATTGAATGTACAGTGAGGGATATTATAGGACAACACTCTAGCTCTTTGACAGCATGGCGAAGAAGATCAAATAACTTTTTTATGCATATTGTGAATGCTCACAAAGAGGGAAAAGGCTACAGAGCTATTTCGAAACAATTCCAAGTGCAAGAATCCACAACACAAAGCATAATTAGGAAGAACAAGACGTTCAACTCACTAAAAACATTGAAGGATGCAGTCGGAAGCCAGCGGTGTCCCCTTGTTTGGCAAGAAAAGTATTGCGAAAGGCTAACAACAATCCACAGATCACCATCAATGCTCTCCTGAACAACCTGGCAATTATTGGACCAAGATATCATGGCAGACACTCCAGCATATATGGCACATGAGAGGTCTCCATGGAGGCCGACCAAGAAAGACTCTACTCCTTAAAAGAGACACAGAGAAACTTGTCTTGCATCTTAAGCAACCCCAACACTGAAGACTAAAAACTTGGATCTTTGTCCAGAAGAGCTCTTGCAAATGCTAGATGAGTTTCTCATTGTCCCTTTTCAGGAGTAGAGTCTTTCTTGGTCGGAGTCCATGGAGAACTCTTGTGTACTATGTCTGCTGAAGTGTCTGCCTTAACATCTTGGTCCAAGACTCACCAAGGTTGTTCAGGAGAGCATTGACGGTGATATGTGGATTGTTGTTGGCCTTTCACCATACTTTTCTTGTCAAACAAGGGGACACTGTTGGCTTCCGACCGTGTTCTTCAGGGTTTTTAACTGATTTGAAGTGATTTTAACTGTCTTGTTCTTCCTAATTATGCTTTTTCTGGTGGAATTTGGCACTTGAAATTGCTTCGAAATAGCTTTGTAGCCTTTCCCCTCGTTGTGAGCATTCACAATGCACAAAAAAGGTCCTCACTGAGTTATTTGATCCCCTTCGCCATGCTGTCAAAGAGCTAGAGTGTTGTCCTATAATATCCCTCACTGTACATTGAATAGGACACATTTGTAATGCATCCACATTGTATGGAATAATTGCATAACAATATAAAAGCCTATCACAAAATATAAAGAATGTTTGGAATGTCAAAAACATGTGTATTATCACAAAAAGTGGCCTCAATCCTGAGACTTGGTATGGGGTATGAATAATTTTGGACAGGCATAAAAACACAATTCTTGTTCAATTTTATTGTTATGCAAAAAATGTTGAGCCCAAATATATTGATTTGTACTTGCAAACTAATTGTCTTTAGTGTAAAGCAAAAGTTCCACCACTCCAGCTGGTATAGATATGAGAAAAACGCAAAAAAACCATATTTGTCAAGGGGTATGAATAATTGTGGGCTTAACTGTATATATCATATTGTTACCTTAAGTGCCTTGTTGATGCTGTCTTTCTTGGATTTAGTCTCCTTGAGTTCGGCTTCCATTTTTTCCTTATCCTTGATTGCACGCTGGTGTTCATGCTTCTCAGAGTTGGACAAGTCACGAAACCTGATCAAGATAACAACAATGATAATGTTAACACTTTCCACACGGCAGGCGTCTGCAGACGACATTCCAAAAGTTCACAAAATGTTTCAAAAATGTCAAAATTATGGAATTTCATTACCATATGTAGAATCACCATCAGAAATACATTGGAATAAGTACAAACATGCCTAGTATTGGTACAGTAATTCTTGAGATAGGCCTTGAAAGTTGGGAACGGTTTCTGACAAATCTGTTTTGTATATATGGCGTAACCAATAGCGCGTAAAAAGTATTAAATAGAACACAAAGTCAATGTTTGTCACTACGGATGGAATGATAACGAGGACATTATTTGGTAACACTGGATTGACGAGTATATTCGACTGTAAAGAAGTTTGGCACTTTTTCGGTTACGACCCTGTTCTAAGCGTAAACACGGAAGTGCGGTTGCCATTGGTGGAATAGAATAGCACAACTGTGAGCTGACCAACAGGTCTATCTGATTGGCCCAATTGTATCTATGGCATCAATCCTGTTACCACCCACATGTTAATTACTGTCAAAGTGGTCATTTTTTGCGATTTGCCTGATTTTGAACTGTTTTGCATGTTTTTAAATTCATGATTGGAAGCTTCATCGCATGCACCTATACACAAAAGAAATATATTCCCATGTTATTATTTACGCGGTAGCTGTGTCGAGCGGGAAAAGCGCAACAAATAAATGTAGAGCGAAAATTTCCACTTTTACAGTATTTAGCCTCTTAGGGCGCGTGTAAGAGCTATGATTTGACTGTAACCAGTTATTCAAGGCACACTGGTTGAAGATACATGAAGATACTACGACACGACTTATGTTATGTTCCGCCGCAATTCCTATGATGACTTGGCCACTTTTATTAACGGAAATGCCCTCAGATAATACTAATACGACAAGAAATAATATTGCACGTCTGCATACATTGAAACACACTACGAAAGACACCGAATAACTATTCTCAAGACATGCACCTCTATGGGCAGCCGGCGCGCCGATTGGTGTAAATTAGCATAAATGATACATTGTCAAGGAATTAACCATAACCATTTTTCAGACTATCTCATTATCAATGGAGGGGTGTTTCTGCATCCCACACGCGCGTGTAGGGCCAGTGCTGAACTTCTCGGATGGCAACAGCGACTATACTCAACCTTTTTCTAATTGCTGCCCATTATTTTGAAATCGGTATTGTGTAACACTTGTTATCACTCAACTATTTTTTACATTTAGACATTTTGGCTAGGGCTGGCACTTGCGCAAAAAATAAATGTAGCGCAACAATTTCCACATTTTCAGTCATCATCATCATCATCATCAGTGCGCTTTCCGTCCTAATTGGACATTGCATGCTGAACCAACTCAATCCATACCCTCCTATCACTAGCTAACATAACTATATTGCATATATCAGTGTTCATTGTTCCTTTTAAGTCTTTCTTGATAACTGACCACCAGGAGGTCGGAGGTCCAGGAGGTCGGAGAAATTGTAGTCTACGTTGTTTTATGATGATTTTAACAAAGCTGTTGGACCTCAGAATTTCAAATGTTTGGAATTAGGAGGGTGAGTTGGATATTATCTGGTCACAGAATTCAAAATCTTGTAGGTCTTCTTTTTACAATCTGGTCCATTAGAACTCAACATTTCTAAACATTGGGAAATATGTCGTCTATTTTATTAACTTCTGGTCCTGGACCTCAGATTCTTACCACCAACCCACAGTTCGATGATTGAACATGCAACTGTGTCATTCTATTATGAAAATACTTACTTGACAAGCGCCTCCTTGAGACGCGCATTCTGCTGCTCCAATTGCTTGAACTCATACGAGGTTGCTGCACCATCGGTACCTGCAATGGAAACAAGACATTTTGTACATAATTGATATGTTAACTTCCTTAGTCCAAACAAAGAAGAATGTTTGTCTCAGAAGCCAGCCCACATTGGTATGTGAAACGAGCTACGGCGCACATAGGTGTAGCGCTGAGGCCTACATTTTCTATTTTTTTATTTTGTGGATATTTTTGTTGATTTAAAAAAAATTAAAAAATAAATAAAAAAAATAAATAAAAAAAGTTCTCTGTAAGCTTGGATTAGCAAAAAAACCCAAAAAAACCTCATAGCTTTTTATGTGCGTGTGAGGACTGTAAGCGTATGTGTGTAAACTTGGAAGTGCGTTTCCGATTGCTTTCAAGAATGACCGGGCATCCTGATTGGTTTATCATGGAATCTTCACTCGCATGCATGGATAGTTGTCCACGCATCTGGACGCAGTTTAGCAAACAAAAACAAAACACGCTCGTGTGAAATAGCTTGAATTTCGTCAATAGCATTATGACAGTGACTACAATCGGTCGTTTCCCTTCAAAAGAGAATGCAAGGGGCGTACAAATACATGAAAGCCCCAGGCATCTACTAAATGGTGGACAAACTGACTGTGAATCTTACTAGATATTATTTACAAAATACAGAATCTATGGTGTTAAATTAATTTTTAAAAAGTAGCATCGTCAAAATTACATTTTTACGTTTCTTATCGTTTATCTTTGTTATATCAACTGATTTATATGAACAATATTTGAAAATACATTTAACCATATTTTTGAAAAGGAATCAGAGTCTACTGAACACGGATATCAAAAGTAAAAGGCATTTAAAACATTTGGTATTGCAGCCAGGGTTGTAGCTACGCCAGGCGGCGCCGCGCGGGCCCGCCTGGCACTGGGCTAGGCCGCCTGGCACTCTAAAAAAAAAATTTAAAAAAGATTTAATTTTTTTTTTAAAAACTATTTGTGGATAAAATCATTAAACTGACTCATAAAACAAGAATTGATGTGGCAGGAACCCTTAAAGTGCATTAAAAAGCCAAAAAACATCCCGGCCCCTGAGCCGCGAGAGTTATGTAACCAAATAGCAAAATATTGAGCCCGTCCGGTCGCTTCACTCCCTCCGTTCGCCATTTTGCCACCTGGCACAAAAGTTGGCCTAGCTACAACCCTGATTGCAGCCCCCTCTATTACTCAAATGTGTCAGATTGGCAGATTGGCTGGATTAAGCCACTGGTGGAATTAGTAGATGCGTGGGGCTTTAAACTAATTATCCAGATAAACAACCTACCTCCTTGTTCAATTTCACTTCTCAACAACTCTAGGTCCAGGGTCAATTCTTCATTTCTTTCTTTCAGTTGGTCCACCTCTTGCTGCAATGAATCCGCCTGTGAAACAATAATAAGAACAGTCGTTTGGAGACATTTAAATCTTTTTCTGATGACCGCACAATCATGAAACTCGGAGTAGCAACTCTGTTCAAAAAACGTCTAACAAAATATATTTCTCCTTTCATCAGATATGTAATTTAAAGAACACCACGGTAAAGCCCTATAATCAGATCAAAATTCAATGAACACCGTACTGAGTGCACTACATGAACTGCACAATCGAAAGTATGGCAATTGTAGCCACAATCATCTATGTTCTTATAATGCAGTGAGTGTTTCATTTACATAAGATTGCAGGCTCCGTCAAATCGCCTGTTCGATAGCCCGGGGCAACCATTTATTTGTCCGGGCTAGCTGAACCATAGGACATGCTGCCCGATCGGGCGATACAAATGCTCACAAGAAAGCAAAATAAAGTCGCCAATTTGGCAATAATATCCTAAGTTTGTAGTCAGTTTTACCTTTGTAAATATAATGAAACACAAAGATGTACCTGTATTCCTTCTTTAATTCCCTTCCATTATTATGTAATAAACAAAACAATGCCGCTCGTGGCTTATCATTCATGAAACAAGAACCTCGCTATCATAGACTGCAATTTAGGCAATCGAGGGCTTAATGGCACATGTTTTGAACCGTGCATGAGTGGCGATTTCGCAAGATCTCGAGTAATCTCGAGTCAAAACATGGGGTCTCTATTTATTAGCATGACGTCATTTTCTCGGGCTTCAGAAAAGTGGAAAAAATCTGAAAGAAATGTATGAACCAAAAAATTGTAAAATGGACCTTTCCCACGGTCACAACGCACGCATAATGATGATTTAGGTCAGTTAAAGATAGTGGTTTCTGTATGATTGGAAGGGAAAATGGCGACTGCCACGATTGTGTAGTTTGCTACCGATTGCAGAAAATAATGATGGCAAAAAATGGCATAATTGGCAAGAAATCTGACCCATCATCAATACCATTTTCTAAGTCTTAAAAATATCGCGATATTATTCGGGCATAATCGGGCAAGTAAAAGTTGACCTAGCCTTGCCCGATCGGGCAATTAAAGAAAAAATGATCGGAGCCTGTAAGATTGCAGATGGAAAGGTGTTAAGATTTAACATCTGAAACCGACTAAAAAACCCAAATCAAATAGCCGAGTACCTACACCTCTTTATTGGGCATTTTAGGCTACAATCAATTGTAATATAACACATTTATCATCATTTTTCTGACAAATGTTAATAAGGGAGATTAGACTTTGGAAGTCATAGGAATGATCAGACAGTGAACATTTTCCAACCAAATGGGGTAATCAAAAGACAAAAAGGGTTAGTGAGAAACCGACATTTTGTCCTGTCCTATTTCCATAATATGGGACTTTACACTGGGTTTGTCATGGATGGTGACAAATGTTCTGTTTCTGCCTACCTTTTCTTCTGCCATTTCTTTGTCCAGTGTTGCCATTTCGATGGTTTCGGCCACCTCTGATATCTCATCTTGGTAGCGATCCTTGGCATCAATAGCTTCACGAGCTTCCTATAGATGGAGAGAAAAAAATGTCAAGATGAAATGGGGGCAGATACATCGGCAGGAATACACCAGCAGGGTACTGATTCATGTCAAGGAGGCTGGGATACTTGTCTCTTTTCTATTTACGATGGCGAACCTGATTAAATATTTATAATATTTGATTAATATCAAATAGAAAATTCAAAGTGTGTAGGTGTCAGGTCAAGAAAAATCTATTTCCAGGGAAGATGAATCAAATTTCCATAAAATATAGTCAAATTGTTTATTGAAAAATTCTTTATGTAAAAGCAGCATTTCCCTCCCAATTCAAAATCCCTAGAAGGATATTCCTGATAGTGCATCCCCCCCTGATAGTGCATCCCCCCCGCCCCCCCCCCCCCCCCCCCCCCCCCCCCCATGGTAGACATGCATCTGTTTCAACCTCAAGATCTAGAATTAAAGGTAGATGTTCCGCTCACATTTCCATAACACAAATTTTTCTCAAACATATGGAGATTTTCATATAATATGAAAGATCATATTTTTCTGATCAACATACTGAAATTTGACAGTCCAAATCAGTATGATTACAAAAAAATCGGCGAAATAACATCGAATTACCGCGAAAAGTGGTTAACCACCAATATAGTTTGTGTACAACTCAATGGGCACATTTCACGGCATCTTGTGCGTCTAAAATAAGAACCATTAGAGTTATGCAACTCAAACTTTGGAATACGACTTTTTTAAGGATGATCTTTCATGTAGAATAGAAAACTTCAAGTTGAAAATCGGAACATCTACCTTTAACACACTCTTATACTCTTGGACACACACACAATTCTTCCAGAAGTCACAAAAATACATGGATTCACATAAGGTAGTGGTCATTCCACATTGGATAGCCTACATCAGGTCTTTAATAAGTCTATAGAATTTTAAGTATAAAACTTCAAAACAATCTCTAGGATATTTGTTGCAATACTATTCAACTTACATTCTTTGCGTCCTGTAGCTGTCGTTCTAAGTCACCTTTAGCTTCCACCATACGGGATTTAAACTCCAATAACTGAAAAAAATAATAACCGTACATCCTTATATTTTTATAGTGGGTGTGGTTTTGGATGTCAACAGGCAATTTGATTGGATTTTGGCTTATTTTCGGCTCATACGCACTATATATTATGAGACCGATAATATATAGTTTGGCTCTCCTTGTGTCCCTTGGAGTAGAGTTTTTGCAGTAAATGTGACGATCAAGGTCAGGGCTACACAAAGTGATTCCCCCCAAGACCACTATATCAGATAAATCGCATTAAACCATTATTGATGCAGTAGGATTTCTTATTAGTTTTAGTGTTATTTTCCATGAAGACAGTGTTCCCTGCTCCACTTCTTGTCAAGCCCTATCAAGGTTATCTTAACACAATACATCAAGTACATCATCCCACTCAACAAGGCAGAGAAAAATATTTTCTCTCTGGGATTTTTTTTGCTAGATTATTTATTTTCTGCAAGATTATTCCTAACGCAGCTTGCCATACATGCCTATTTCTAGGGCTGATCTAGCAAGAGATGCCTTAGATATTCATGGAGGGGTCAATAGGTTAACTCTTTGATGGGGGTCCGGGGAGTGGAGCTCACAGGAGTTAGCTGGTGAGATTTAGCCAGTGATGGCACCAGCATCAACACAGGGAGGCAAAGAGAAAATAATCTTGGGGGAAATGCGCATGAAATCCTTACCGTTTTATGTTAACATTTCCTCAAATTAGTTTAGTCTCTCTAGACATTTCAGATCCATTTGTTATTAAGATTTTTCTTTCTTGTGATTTTTTTCTGCGACTCGTGATTTATTTCGGGAAACCCCGTTCCCGCGGATGTTGTAGCCCTGCAACCACTCACCTGTTGTAGCTGGATCTTCATTTTCTCTGCATCCTTCAGTTTACCCTTATCCTCTGCTCGCTTCACCTTGATGGTGTCCAGTTTCTCCTGCAGATCCTTCGCCTGCAGACGTAGCAGATCCACAACTTCGGAATCTTCCGTTGAATGTAAGCTGCTGGTATCCGTGTCTGATTTGACAGAGGGCGCTGGTCTAGAGACGGCAGCATCGGGCGTCGGTAGCTGGTGGGACAGATGAACAAATAGCAATAAATAATTAATAAGCAAATCACATGTAGAATAGTGTTTCATCCTGGAAAGATCGGCTGATACCATGGCCAATGGGTCACACAAATAAATTCCTCCAATCTTGTAACAATGTTATTAAAGTAAATCTATCAAAAACTTATATTTACTTACTTTTCGGTCGTAATGCATAATGAGGCCATTTACAACAAATTTAGTAGAGGCATTCTTTATACCATTTATCCCTATGTTCCATAAAAAGTAGTTCAGTTGTGACAATTTGTAACTTCATATTTGCAAAGCTCTTTTTTTACATTTATCGACTTTAGAGGATACAGATGTATGCAATACCTGTCAAAAGAAGACCTCGGATCCTCTTTAGCGCAGTTTACATAAACTCGAGGGTCGAGCGCCAGAAGGCCTTACCTCAAAAAATTTCTATTCTGAGATAATCAACTTTGAAATATTCGGGACTCATTACAATACACTGTAGCACCCAAATTATAACTCTAGTTTTAGTCACATTAAGAGTGTTTATGAGTTATCTCATTATGGTTCTGAAAATCTAGGATATGGATTATTTTGGTACCAAAATCTCATTTTGCCCAAAAGTTGAGTTACGGCCTTTTGGCGCTCAACCCTCGAACTATCCTTAGAACTCACCAGACCAGAGACCGATAATCTATGGATACTTAGATGGTCTCAAAATGTTATGTTGATCAAATTATAATGACATCAATTTATTGGAACTATTGAAAACATACCTAACAGTCATATGATATATAACAAGTACTGCAGTAATCCTGCATATAAATCAAGTGGGCCCATTCCCCATTGGTCAAAAGTATTTTGGAGGGAAAATACTATAAGCTTTTACTTTTACTCATGACAACAGCATATAAGCACACTATATCCAGAGACACATCAAGCTGGCTTCATTTTGTGCCTGGATTTATCCGTCTCACATTCATCACTTATTTCAGACAAATTGTAATATAGGCCATGTTAAAAAAACCTGTTCTACGGGACCTGACCGACCTATTTTTATTTTTGAATCCCCCTCCCCCCATTTCTTTTTTTTTAAAGAAAAATGTGAAATTGTGCAAAATTTGTGAAATATTTTAATAATGTGTTAAAACTAACCAAATTAAAACAATAAACTCTTATTTTTTTTTTGAATGCACAGGTTTTGAGAACGGTTTCGTGGCCTTAACCCAAATTACATAAGACTATGCTAGAATCTGTTATAGAATATGCAAGCATGCATTAATCAAGATGTTTAAGCACTCACATCACGAAAGCCAGCAACAAATATTTTGGCTATAGTTATATAAAAGTAAACATTTTCAACCAAAAAAACCTTCTAAAATACTCATTCTTTTCTAGACATATCCTTTCCATTTAACAACATATTTCTTCCAGGGCATTTATACTGGAAAGTTCCATTGATACTGGAATGTTCTGATTTTACGAATAACAACCACAATTCTACAAATTTATCTTAGGAAGAACGATAAAGTAATACCACTAAAAAGAAACCCTAAATAAAAGATTCGGAAACAAACTAAAGAAAACTATTACACACTCAAGAGACGCTAGATAATGTGACTGAAAATCCTAAAATAGTGCAAAATTCCTCTTAAAAATGTATAAATTAGGATAAAAATATCTGAAAATAAATTAAAATGTAAATTTTGAACAAAATATTTCATGAAATCAGGAAATTTCAGGATAACTATCACCTCATCCTCTAAAAACCACAGACAATTATAGCTATATAACAGTCAAATATCATCTACAAAAGAGAAACCTGTAGCATTATGAGCTATTCCATTGATTTTAAACAAATCTGTTACAATATCCATGGTGAATGATTCTGATAAGTGTATAGACTCCAAAACCGAATAAAACTGTAAAAGTGGAAATTTTAGCGCATGTAAATTTTCGCGCTTCGCACATTTTGAACAAGTTTGCTTGTTTTTATTTTCCCAATTTTGAGGTTCCTTACATAGACCTATACATACAAAAGGAATATATATTTGCACGTTTTTTTTTGCGCTTGCTGATCTTAGCGCGCAAAAAAAATGTAGAGCTAAATTTTCCACTTTTACTGCAGTTAACGTTTGGTTAATACCTTGCAGTAAGTTGAACCAGAACAGTAACCATGGAATAACTCTAAAATAGAGCAACTTAAATGTCCATATCCCCCTATTTAACACTTTCCATGTGGCAGGCGTCTGCAGACGACATTTCAAAATGTCACAAAATGTTTCAAAAATGTCAAAATTCTTGAATTTCATTACCATATTTGGGATCATCATGAGAAATACATTGAAATAATTACAAACATGTCTAGTATTGGTTCAGTAATCCTTGAGATAGATAGACCTTGAATGGGGAAAGGTTTCTGACAAATCTGTTTTGAATATGGTAAAAACCTATAGCCGCATGGAAAGTGTTAAAGCACAACCATGATCCACTCTACAGACCTGATTTATAATTAGCGCTTTGCTGCCATTGATGAGGTAAACATAGCGAGGCAAGAGTGTAGACATTACAATATCACATAACAAAAGCAAGTCAAAGATCTTTTCCTTGCTTTCATTACGCGATACCAATGTTTAACCCATCAATGGTAGGAAAGTGCCAATTATAAAATAAGTTCTACACATACGCATCTCCCATATGGATCAAGAAAATAAAAGAATCGCACAATCAAGTAAAAGTGGTACTTTTCGCGCGATAAAATGTTCGCGCTTTGCCGACTTTCAGCCATTTCGCTTGTTTTTAAATTCGCGATTTGAAAGTTCATTACATAGACTTATACACAATATAAATATGTTTGCATGTTTTTATTTTCGCGGTAACTGCTTGGAGCCCGAGAAGCGCAAAAATGAATGTAGCGCGAAAATGTCCACGTTAACAGTAAACCAACATCCCCATTTGTAAAGGCTGTTATTCAGAATAAGGTGAACCATCAAAACTTCAGGCAATTTACTTATAAGACCAGGGGCATATGCAGCAATGCCATAATAAACAGACTATACTCCATTTCGCTTGGAGGTTATGTCAGCACATATTCTAGTATTTGGTGCAACATTTCTGTGCCAAGGTTGAAGTTCTTCTTTGATCACACAGGCACATTTGCCAATGCTCAAGAGTAATCTACATGATTTTATGATGCAAACACTATAGTCTATATATCTATCACGAGACAGTGACGTAACCGCGTCATTTACTAATTACAGCCCATAAACTCACGCGCCCTAATGGATACGCTGGCATATCCACGCACACGTATAAAGATGGAAGATACATACTCGTGCATAAATACAATGCCTGTAAAGTTACATCACTGTCTGGAGGAAGACAAATAGAGTATAGTATATGTGCTGATGTTACACTCCCCTCAACTAAGGTGACACAAAGTATATGAATAACTTATTCCAGGAAAATGTATTAAACAGTAGATAATAAGCAGACGAAAATGAGGTCAAGCTTCACCTTACACTAAACAGGGAAAGTCAATATTTGAGATGAAACATGGTTATTTGATTTGCATGTACTTCCTACCTTATTACCACGGTGACTACTATTTGCCACAGACTTAGAAGGTGCAACAGTTGTCTTTACAAATAAATAATTGCGAGAAAAGTTATCACATTTTCAATATCACAGCAACATTTGCTACATGCAATTTACCAAATTTAAAATCATGAAATCATAATTCGCCATTGAAGCCAAGACAGAAGATGGGGGAAAGTTGAGGCAAGTTAGCAACTTGTGGCACAACGAGAAAACCAAGGGATACATAAAATAAGCCAAGCCAAGAAGAAAAGCATATTGTGAACATCAAAAAGAGGTAACTCCAGAAATGAATTCGTTTTTTTGCAGCTGGTGGAATAGAGACAGAATAATGATGATAATGATCATCAGATTCCAGGGTGTGTCAAAGGAATTGTGGCATGGATTATGAGTATTTGGATATTTAAATATATAGGTGGGCCCCGTCATCCGGGTACTTTGTACCTTTTGCCGTTGACATCAAACCAGACGTTACAATAAAACATGAATACTGCAATGATGTTCAGGTGTTATAGCAGTGTTTAGACCCAACAAAAAATATTTTTTCCATTTTCCATTTTCATGAAAAATAAGGACTGTGATGTATATATTTTGAGATGGAAAAAAAAATCTATGTGAATTAAATAATGAATAACATGATGTCAGCAATTATTCTTATGTTTAAGACAAGATTTTAAATGGATTTTCTCATGTTTCACTTTTTTACCAGTTTTCAGATTTCAAAAAAATGTGGAATCAAGAGTATTCCTTAAACTGTAATATAGTTAATAAACCTAAATTAAATAGCACAGAAGTTTCATTGTTTTAAAATTTGGGGATATATTCAGAATGGTTGTGTGTACTTTTGAATGCTATACTGTGTACATGTACATAATCATCATCGGAATCACAAAGGCAGTTTTTTCAGTTGAAAGTCATTTTCTTGTTCAAAAGTGGCCAAAGTGAGATTCTTACCATTGTTACTGAATTGATCATATCTCGGTAGTTTGGTGGTGAAATTCAATGGAATAAAGCGTATTTGATAGAGGACTAATAGGGCTTACCAACGGTTTATTTCTTTGAACAATAGAACATAGCATGTATTTTTAATTAATTTTCTAACTCATGGGACACTTTTGTTGACATGCCCTGTACATGATCCTTGCCACAGTTTATAATTTACCAAGCGATGGAAAGGTGTATAGATATGGATTGGGTCATAAGTCTCAGAAAACTTAAAATTTACTAGAAATCTAGGAATCTGTCATATACTACCACCCATTACCAGATTGTTTGGGTTGTCCACTTTTATATAAGAAAGAAAGTGAACCATTCCCCCCCCCAAAAAAAAAACCAATAAAAAAACCCCAGATTTAACACTTTCCATGCGGCAGGCGTCTGCAGACAACATTCCAAAATTTCACAAAATGTTTCAAAAATGTCAAAATTATTGAATGTCATTATCATATTTGGAATCACCGTGTGAAATGCATTGAAATAAGTACAAACATGCCTAGTATTGATTCAGTAATTTCTTGGAAAGACCTTGAAAGTTTGGAAAGGTTTCTGAAAAATCTGTTTTGTATATTATGGTAAAACCAATAGCCGCATGGAAAGTGTTAAGTAAAGCACTCTAGCCGTCTCAACATTTACCTCTGGCGGATTCATAAGTTCCTGTAATTTAGTCACTATTACCACAGGCTCCTCTGGTACCTTTGATGTTGGAGGCGGATTATTTATTGGAACCCTCTAGAATGAATTGAATGGTTGGTGTGTTGGGATGGGGGTGGGGGTGAAAAATATCACTGTCAGTCACCTTTGTACAATAAATTTTACCCACGTTTGACAGTTTCGCGTGTTTAAGTCTACACACTTCCTCGGAATGACCTCTTCTGACCCGTGCTGCTTCTGGTTGTTACGGTGATCAGTGGGTCGTAGACATGACTTAGAAAATGGGCCCTGTCGTCTCTATTTATGGTGTCTGGGACACATCCCCGAAGCCATTTGGATTGAATGGGAGGCCCCCAACACCATGAATAGAAACGATGGGGCCCATTTTCTAAGTCATGTCTACGACCCACTGATCCCGTAACAGTGTCCTCAACTGGAAGCAAGCACGGGTCAGAAGAGGTCATTCTGAGGAAGTGTGTAGACCATAACACACGAAACTGTCAATCGTGAGTAAAATGTATTGGTTTTGAAAATGAAAATCGTAATTATTATTCCTGCAAACCTGATGAATTTATTCAAAGATATGTGTGTCATCACGTTTTAGTGTTTAGTGGTGTACATTATGTGCCCTATTTACAATGCAGTACTTTTAGAATATCCTTGGCGACCTACGGTACCATATGGATAATGACTTACATCATTACCCTACAATATCCACAATTTCCCCCACACAATTATCAAAATAAAAATACAGTATTAGCGGAAGGGTGCAAAAACCGGAAAAACGCAACAAAAGATTGCTTACGTCAATACCACACATATTCTCGGGATATATTTTATGTTTTAAACCATACAATAACATAACAATCACGTTACCTCTTTAGCCACTGGCGGTGCCTCGGCTTTGGGAGATTTTGGCTCCTTCTTTTTCTATTGGTACAGGCAAATTAGACAGAACGAATAGATGGACAACATCAATTAATTTGGGGACGAAATTATGTTTCAATTTAATGAGAAATAGGATTATTTGAAATTGCTCTTTACACGGATGGTCTCAAACCAAGGCTCAAGATAAGCGGGCGCTGGGCGATTTTTACCCCACGAACAACTGAGCGCTGATATTTTGTCCAACCCAGCGCCCGTTGATGATCAGTAAGCTTGCCTAAGACATCAAATTTCGATTTGACAATATGATTTAATTAAAAGTTAGCTCCCGGTAGACTGAAATTAGCTCCTGGTTTTCAATAAATCCCATGATCTGGGCGCTACTTTTGAAAAAAAAGTAGCTCCCGGTAAAAAAACTGTTATCTTGAGCCTTGTCTCAAACTATGAGGACAAAGTTGCAAGTAACTATGGAAATGCTTCATAGGTGAAGAGGACTAACCCTCACTGAAGATATAAAAGACAATATTTAAAGAAATTGTGGGGTGGGGACTTAAATTCTTAATAAATCATTTAACTAACTAAAATAGGAATTGATGAAATTAATTAGTACAATAGAATGGGGTTCTATACTAAGACAAAGATACTAAAATGCTGTTCCTGTAATTGCAATAAAACCATTATATTTCATCATTAGTACATTACGGCAGATGAACTAATCAACCCGAGTCAACAAAACATTAGTAGAGATGAATTCGTAGATGAAAACGTAGATATGAATTCATCATTAGAACTGAGATGTATAACACTCCAAAGGGTTAATAAATCTTCTAGCAAAGAAGTGTTTTCCACAAAGGATCAAAACCACTATTCTTTTGTATAAAAAGCAAGTGATTAGCTTTATTCTTGGATTCCTGCATTTGAGAAAGTGATGCCTGCTAATGTGCCCTGTGCGCTACACCAGTCCATTCAAAAAAATATGGAAGCCCAATGGGGAGGGACACAAACAAACAAATAAAGATTAAAGATCAATGACTATTTGACTAAACCTAAGGCCTAAAAAAAAATGTTTGATTGGCGTAACCCGACTGACCTTATTTTTACCGCCGACCCTAAACATTTTTTTTATTTTAATAATTTTAAATTGTTGACATTTTTTTAAACTTTTTTTTTCTTTTTTTCTTTTTGTGTGTGTGGGAGAAAAACAAACAAAAACACAGTGAAAATGTGTATTTGTGCCATTTGTTTATGTCTGTATGGTAAATGTGTGCTGGTGTGTAAAATTTCATAGACGTTTTATAGATTTAAAAAAAAAAATCCGACTCCGAATTCGATCTTTTTTTAGGCCTAAATGTACATCTATTTTAGTTCTACCGAAGACTTGATCTGACCTATCTGAAATAGTAACTGTTCACTGATGATAAAATGTCATATAGAAGTTGACCCTCTCTTAAAGGTGGATGTTCCGATCACTTGGGCTTTTTTGCCCATCAACATATTTTGATATCAGAAGAAACCCCATAAATTATTTTTCTCATTATTTCTGTAAAATATTTGGCGCAAAATATGTTCCATTTAGACATTATAGGCCAAAATGCAGTGAATTACTGCCAAAGGTGGGTACGTTTGTATACTACTAAATGGGCACATTTCATGTCACCCTGTGTCGCTAAAATAAGAACCATTGGAGTTATTTAACTCAAACTTTGGAATACAACTATTTTAACGATGACCCTTCATGTACAATAGAAAACATCCATGAAATAGTTTCATCAGGAATTCAAGAGAACATTATGAATTTTTCGTAGAAAAATTCCAGAATGGAAACTTACTATTTTTCCATACGGGTTTCAACAACTTGTCTGTTGTCTTCCTCAGTGGATTGTGTTTGATCCAGAGATAGTGTTGCTGGTCTGTTTCTTGATGATGACGTCATCAGATGCTGATGATGACGTACTCTGGATCAGAGGGTCGTAAAGGTGACTGAGTTGGTAATAGTAAGTTTCCCTTCTGGAATTTTTCTACGAAAAATTCATAATGTTCTATTGAATTCCTGATGAAACTATTTCATGAATTACGGACTAATTTGGGACAATCTACAGTAAAAAACATCCGTGATTATGAAAACGTCGTAAAGAAAATCTCGCGCCAAAGGAATCATTTGGTTTACACTCTCCGATGCCGCAATGAAGCACCTTATGAACGGCGACGAGGGGGCTTACCAACTCAGTCACTTTTACGACCCTCTGATCCAGAGTACGTCATCATCAGCATCTGATGACGTCATCATCAAAAAACAGACTAGAAACACTAGCTCTGGATCAAACACAATCCACTGAGGAAGACAACAGACAAGTTGTTGAAACCCGTATGGAAAAAATAGTAAGTTTCCATTCTGGAATTTTTCTACGAAAAATTCATAAAGAAAACATCCAGTTGAAAATCGAGCCAGGAATCGGAACACCTACCTTTAATAGATAGTCTTGAATTCCTATACAAAATATATAGGGTGGGGTGATGGACTTTGGGTGATACAGTGGAGAGGCAGAAGTTATTTCCATCACCATTACTAAATACTACAAAATAAACCAAAGTTCCATAAATATTGTAGGAATGGACAACTTAACTATCACAAATTGTGAGATCGGCTTTTACGACAGGTATTCAAAATATAGGTTGAAAGATCTCTACAGATCAGTGACCACACTACTGTGCAATATACTTTTTGTAGTCTGTAGTAGACAAGGGGCAGTCTAAGTTATATCAATTGGTCAAGGGGCAGTCTTTTAGAAAAGGTTCTATTAGAGCCACATTTATAGTAGGCTAGAGGCAACTTACGTTACCGTCTTCGGTTTAGAGCTCTGTTCAGAGCCACCAATCTTTCAAAAGTAGGAAAGGGGCACCTACTCTCAAAACATCAGGCAAGGAGCAGCCCAAATGATGATAATAATAAAGAAGTTGCAATCTCTATGTTTTGCTTAATATTTCAATAATAAATAGGTCCTGAAGAAGTCAGAGCTAATCCTGACGAAATCTTGACAGTTTTAAACTTGTCTGACGGCAAACCCGTTTAACTCTTAACCTATATTAACTATCACAGTTGCTGTCATTCCTTTGGCCCATATGAAGAGGTTATTTAGACAGCATATAGGCATATTAACTATCTTTGCCTGCAATCCATATCAGAAGTAGTAGGATACCTCAAAATAGACAAGAACGGAAGAAGACTTTGCAGAGGATGGCATCACTCAACCAAGTTGGAATATACAATGAAAAGAAATCTTCGGAATGACAGTTTGGGTTTAGGTAGAAGGTAATGTAAGCAATAGGATTGGATGGACATTCCCATTAACACCATCTCTAGTGTTCTAAAAGCTATCCCAAATATCCCAAACTAATCATGCTCTTGTTTACAAGAGAGGAAATACCTCAACAACATCTGTTTTCCCCTCTGACACTGGGTCTGGTTTGGAAATCATTGGTTCCTTTTTTGAACTCGCCGGTTCATGTACCTCTTTCACTGGTTCATCTTTCACATGCATTGGCTGTTGGAGACTTGGCTGGTCGTGTTTGGAGATGACTGGTTCTTCTTTAGGATTCCCAGTTGCTGGTTCGTGTATAGGAGTGGCTGGTTCTTGCATGGGACTGGTAGGTTCCTTTACAGAACCAGTAGGCATTTGTGCTGGATTTGCAGAGATTTGAACTGGACTTGCAGATTTTTCTTCTGGATCTGTAGGTTTTTGTACTGGACTTACAGATATTTCTTCTGGATTTGCAGGCTTTTCTTTTGGACTTGCAGGCTTTTCTTCTGGACTTGCAGGTTTTTCAACTGGACTTGACGGCTTTTCAACTGGACTTGCAGGCTTTTCAACTGGGCTTGCAACAACTGGGTCCTTACTTTTCTGTCTGGTTCCATTGTTCTTTTTGTTCATTTATTACAGGAAAAACAGAATGAGTCAATAAAATAAAGAAAAAATTGTCTTTTTAAAGTAGTGCTCCACCCTCTTCTTCGTACTCTGAACTGAGGAACAAACAGCAGTGTAATATCGGAGAGCGTGTTGAATTAATTTAACTATAATATGTTTCAAAAGTACCCAAACAGACCAAAGAGACTCAAAACATATATTCTATGCATAAAAGTATTTAAATAATAAACCTAAACCCGAGTGTTAAGTTATTGTTTTATGTTATTATTATTTCATTTTTATCATGCAAATAAATAGAAATTAACATGATATAAATTAGAAATTAACACATTTGAAACGACACTAATCAGTTCCTTCCATAATCTTTTAAGGAAAAGAAATATAAATTCTTTTTTAAAAAGACACCATTTGCGAAGTAAAAAAAGAAGAGAAAATACAGCTCCAGACTTTGAATAAAATAGAATATTTTTACAATCTAACACTATAAAAAATAAGTCAATGAAATATTCACTTCACCAAGCATAAATTATGCTGGGAAAACGTGTTAAGCCATATCAGATAACCTTTAAAACCATACAAGCCTCTGTCACCAAAAATAGAGAAATAAATAAAAAAATCTCAAACAAACCTAAACCTAAATGGAAAAGTAATGTATGCCTGAAAGCTAATGAGTCCAAGAAGAAGAAAATCTGTCTCACATACATACATAGTCGAGCACCAACCCATGTGAGGACCCGTATTAAAACATGTTTACAAAAGTATAGAAGTTACAGTCAATCTGAGGACATTTTATTTTTTGTACCATACATGTAGGGACATTTGTATGGTATGTGTAATGACGTCTCATGGAGACATGGCCATACACCCTTAGGGGGGTAAGGATCCAACTTCTATACGTTTTTATGCAGGAAAAAAGAGAGTACTTCAAAAAGGTCCTTCCTTTTTTTCCCCCTCACATTGCCGGCTGGTAGGGACAAAGGTCCTCGGATTGGCGGGTTCAACATTACACACGTGCATAAGTATGTGGAGTCACTTTTGCCGCATAACCCTTTTTTATTTAGTTTTTCGAGAAAAAAATTAACTGAAAGGGGAGGGGAAGTGGTTCAAAAACACAATAAAAGACGAATTTCAGCATTTAGAATAGCTTTTTCTTCTTTATAAAAATCACAAAAGAAAATTGCATATAGCATGGCTATTTTCCTAAATGTATGTGAGACAGACCTTCTGTTTTGCCTAACTGGGATGACTCCCATCTTTTTTCGTAAACAATACACCAGAATCTGCTACTATAAATGCTGTATAACGGTCACTGCATCCTTCAGCACAGCTCGTCAGTTTTATTCTTCTACCACTACTGTTGTGTCTCCTTTCAGAGTTCGGAAGGCACTCAGTCCTAAATGACTTGTGAAAGGGCAAAACACAAAAGCCACTACAGAATTTGAACCCGCAGCCTTTGCATTGCAAATAGGATATTCTAAGAACTGTATAACATGCACCGATAAATACCAACAATTAATCAAAACTGACACTGGAACCAAATTATATCCAAGTATTCAAATGGAGAATTCCACTTTCACAACATTCACAAATGTTCAGTGTTGGCATTTTTCTGTGGTGGGGGCAGCCAACCATTAAGCGTGACCACAAAAAAAAGCGTAATAGGGTTTATGCTAAGGGGTCTAAAATCGACCATTTAAAAGTACCCATTTTTAATTTAGGGGGCCAAATTGGGTCGAAAAACACACAAAAAACGCAGTGTCTGGTGAATTTTGAATATGTGGTCACGCATGATTGCAGCCTAATAGTTGACTATACCCTACCCCTTCCCGGGGGAATTTTAAACATTCGATTCACCCGAATTTGCAACTTGCGCACATAAACTGTTGTTACAAGGTTTGATTATTTCAGCAAATTTGTTTCTTCTTTAAAGTAAGAAACAGAAATTCTTCTTTTTGCCCAATATTTTGCACGAACACATTGTGAGAGTGATGTGGATGCGGGAAAAAAAAGAACCCTCTAAAATTATAGTTTGTGTTTACCTCCTCAGAAGGCGCCGTCTTTGTTTCCTGTTTAGAACTTGCGCCATTTTTTGGTTTCTTTGGGTGTGCTGTGCGCTAATGTAATGTTTACAAATATAAAATGTGAGAATATTCTAGATTTATCTCACAACTTTCTAGAACCTCTTATAAGTTAAAACTTGTTTCATGAATCTTAGTAAGAGGGCCAATGTTAAATATTTCTACACGGACATCGTCATAACCAGGATGGGAAATAAGCGGGAGGGCAGGGAGAAATCATTTTTCATAGAAAGAACTTGTCTGTTATTTTCTGATCACATGTTTGTGTGATAATGTAAAGGACCGCTAATGATAGGAGTAGGAGTAGTATAATCAATACTTGATATTGAAATATTAATCATGCATATTAAATCACAATCAATAATTGTACTAAATTACAGACAGTCATAAATGGATAATTGTGATCCATTAAAATCAATTCCAATCTAGAGCCCTCAATGTATATATGTACTGTTAAATTCATTTTGCCATGAACTTTGTAAGGCTTTTTTTCACTGATTTTCAAAAGAAATTTGTTTTACTATAAAAGCAATACCAATCGTTCTCAATCATCCACTACATAACCGAGACACATTACAGCCAGATGCCACAAATTCCGGTTTCACTGCATGTACAAGACAGCATACGTTTCATAAGAAGATATGTCTAATTGTTCCACCTTGAGTACCTCCATTTAAGGCGTAATTATACCCAAAACCAGAGGTCACACACATCTGGGCCCTATTTCATAGAACTTTAAGATTTTTGAAAGTTCGATTTAAGAAAAATTAATTCTTACTTAGATCCTGAAAATTCATCTTAAATCCTGATTTTTTTTCTCCTAAATCCTGAAATTCTTCTTAAAATCCTGAACTCTATAATTTGTATCTTCTATTTCAAAAAACAATTTAAGAAAAATATCCTTCTTAATTTCCTTCTTAACTTAAGAAGAGGTCAGAGGCTATCTTAACTTTACTAAGGAATTCTTCTTAAGTTCTAAGGTAATATTCTTCTTAAGTTCTAAGGTAATATTCTTCTTATCCTAAGAAGAGATTTTATTCTTTACTTTACGAAGAACCTAATAGGAACTCTTCTTCTTAACTTACAAACTTAAGATTAATCTTAAAGTTGACCTTGATGAAATGGTCGGGGTATTCTGTTGAATCTACATGTAAATCCAACAAGAAATGCTTCACAGACCACTGCAGAATTTTTAATGGGCATTTTGTATAATATAAAAATATTTGACACCACTGTATGAGAATTAAGGCTGTGAATGCACGGGTAGTTTTCGTACCCGGGTTCCCGACCCGTTTTTCGGGCGGGTACCCGGGTACACACTAAATTTTTTTTTTTAAATTCAAGTACAAATTTGTCCCCAAAATGACACGTAATGGGGTCAATAGAGGTCATTTGGGGGACAAATTTGTACTAAAAAAATAAAATGTAAAAAAAAAAATAATAATAATAATTTCTTTTTTTTTACATTTCGAGTATTCGGGTACCTAATTTGGTACCTGGGTACCCGGAATAGCGGGCTGGTACCCGGGTACTCGGGTATAAGTCACAGCCTTAATGAGAATTCCCCTCAGAACGTCACACCTATCACCAGCATCATCTAACAATAGTAGACATAGTAGACACGGGAGACTATTCACTTTGGATCACCTATACCACCTACCTGTTTCTGCATCTGTGATATATACACAGACGTGATAATTAATTTCAATGGGGAAAAACAACCAGGGGATTTTAAGAGAAAATATGTGTGGAATTGGATCAACTCCTCAATCTCACAAAATATTAATTGAGAAAATCACATGTAATATAACATCAACTTGAACTTGAAAAAATAGGAGTAAAAAACAACACCATCCATAGGTATAACATTTTAACACTCTTTGACAACCAACATTATATCACTGCATGACACAGATCATTCCCTCAATATGTGTGACATAACACAAAAACCCATAGAAACCAAATACCAATGATCAACCATACAAGTATTGAAACATGCCTACTATGGATGATGTTATTTTATCTCTTGTAATCTCTATTTGGATCAGTACCAAAAAGGCATGCATTAATTATAATTTTGTTTGATTTTTCTTTCTTTTTTATAGATAGCAGGGGTTTTATCTTCTCCGCATCTGTGTGCGTGGGGGCAAAGAGGAGGCACACAAATTGCGTTACTGTTCTTTCAAAACCTTGTATCTCCATCCGTCCCTTCAGCATGTATACAAGAATACTTCCTGTGTATAACCTTTGGGCAGTCTGCTCTAAACATGTTCAAATGTCAAAAACACATCTACCAAATCATTGTAAGTGCTCTTGCCCCTGAACATGTATACAGCATCACTTCCTATACATAACCATAGGGCAGTTTTACTTTATACATGCTGAAGGGCTGGAAAAAACATACCAAGGTTTTGACAGAACAGATATGATAAGTAGTGGTGTGATTAGGATTTGTGTACCCCCCCCCCCCCCCCTCCCCATGCATAATTAGACTATAAACACGTCATGGCATTTGTCCGGATCTTTTGCCCATTTGCCAAATTGGTACTGAACATACTGTATAACTATATCTACTACTACAGACACTCACTCTAGAACTAGGCACATCAGCAGAGTATCGACGAGGTGCAAAAGTAGGGATTCGTCTAGCAGGAGTTTCCTGAAGAAGAGGTGGTTTGGTGGTACACACACATATGGGATAAAGTGGTAAAAATAGAAAGACAGATAGATATCGTATACAAAAATAGCAAACAACATAGGATACATTCATGCAGTATGTAACAAGCAGATGACATGCATATGGTATGTGTTTACCCTGGTGAAAACGCTGATTCCTATTTTGGGTGTTTTATATTAGGTGGCATATTTTTCATATTCAATTTTGGATTTTTCGGACACAAAAGGACTTATCTAAGATCAAATGAAGCCAGAAAGTCAGATACCGTATACAAATATAGCAAATAACATTTGGATACTTTCTTTGTACTGATTTACATGCAGTATATGTAAAATGAAACTAAACTTATATCAGAAATGTCTCCACTTGCTAGTCAAATTCAATATTGAATTGTGTTTTGAAAGTCAAAATAGCTTATTGTGTGTAATATGAAGGATTTAGTTTTTATTGCAGTTTTATTTTTGTTAATTTGCAACAGTATTCCTATGTTTCTCAAATGATTATAGCTTAGGCAAACAGATTTTGAAAACAATATTTTTGAATTTTTGAATTTTCTTCTTCTTAATATGGACCAGCGGACATAATGCTTTCAATAATTCTGTTATTCTGTTTCTAAAACATACTGGTAATTTTTTGGGATCAGTTTTCGTGCTTTTCTGATTTGAACTGTTCAGCATGTTTTTAAATTTGTGATTTGTAGCTTCATCACATACTAGTAGACTAAAAAGAACAATATTTTGTGTATTACAATTTTCCCAGTAGCTGCTTCGAGCGCGATAATGAATGTAGCGCAAAAGCTGCAAACATTTCCACTTAGTACACCAATCAAACTTATCGCAATGATTCTGAATCTGAACTATCAGTCCATCCAAATATCCAAAAGAAAATACTTCTATCAAAAGAATTAGTCTTGTACTGATTTAGGCCACACAAAAAATGTGTGTTGCCCTCAGCGACCGACCCTAAAATCGAGGGGGGGGGGCGGTTCAAAAATATATATATATATATTTATTTATTTTTTTTTAGATTTAAATTTGTCCTTAAAGTGTCTAAATGTTACTATTGCTTGCTTGAAATGAATAAGTTAGCTTTACTGAATGTTTTTAGACTATTAATCATACTAGAAACATTAGTTAAATTGACATATGGCCCTATACCAATCTTTTTCTTGACATAAACCATATCTTTTTCAGCCCCAAAATAATAAATTCTGATGACCGACCCAATTTTATATTTTTAGCACTTGAGGGCAACACAACAACAAAAAATGTTTGGCCTTATCGTAGGCACCATGGCAAAAACTAAAATTGTTTCTGATATCTATGAGAATAAGGCCTAAAAAAAAAGAAGTTTGATTGGCGTAACATAGAAGAAAAAAATAGGGTAGGTAGGTCGGATTTTTTTTTATTTTTTTAAATTTTAAATCTGTAAAACGTCTATGAAATTTTATATACCAGCACACATATATACCATACAGACATAAACAAATGGCACAAATATACATTTTCGCTGTGTTTTTTTCTTTTTCACACACAAAAAAATTAAATTAAATTAAAAATTAAAAAATTTAAAATTAAAAAATTTAAAATTAAAAAATTTAAAATTTAAAATTTAAAAGAAAAAAAAAAAAAAATTAAAAAAAAAAAATTAAAAAAAAAATGTTTAGGGTCGGGGGTTAAAATAGGGTCGGTCGGGTTACGCCAATCAAACCTTTTTTTTTTAGGCCTAATTCTAATGGAATTACATCTTCAGGGCTAGCGGTTTTATGCATTTTAACCATTTATGACAGGTTCAAGTAAGTGGATAGATTTGACAGTAAAATTATTTATATGGGAAAAGCAACAAAAATATGTTATTAATTTAATCTGCAGATTGATACAAATTATAGTGACATTGTAAGTTCATGATGAGCAAGAAGCAATCAATATATCAGAACTCATGTAAAATGTAACAGCTGGCTTGGAGGGTTTTAACAAGCGTGACTACACATATTGCAAAGTATTTGGTTGTTTCCTAAAAGTCTGCAATTTTTGTGCATTATTATACACCAATCTTAAGAAATATAAACCAATCTTTAGATTTGATCGCAAAAATAAAATAGAAAGAAAAAATAGTGAACATCTAAACATGAGGGAGGTCAGTTTTGAAATGAGTTTTGGTTTTATTTTAATGGCTATATAAAGTAGCTGGTACCCAATAATATCCAAGAACAGCTGCATTGTTTCACATAATTCACCGTTTCAGGCCTACCATATGATAATTTGATTAACAAAATCATTTGAAATAGCGCTACAATACAATAAAATTACATGTAAGAATAAAAACAAATTATATCAAATAATATCAATTTCAAAGGTTAATTATGGATGGGTACTGGTTATATACATTGTAAATTTCAGCATAAGTTTAAATTATAAACAAAGGCGCAACACTGAACGTTAGCATAATTATAATCAGGTTATTAGTAACAAATGACATGTTTGCCATCATGGATGAAGTAGTATATTAATAATTGATGCTTTTGTTGTTAATATTTGTAAAATTTACAAACAAAATTGTTAATTCTAGCAATGCTCTGTTATGGTGTGGTATGTTTAGATCAAAAAGTGGTAACACTGGTCTATTTGGGTTTTCTTTGACAACTTGGACACCAATATAATTTGGCTGTTTTTCCAAATAAATTGATTATATTGGTAGAATTTTTTTTATCATCCTTCTGGTATGAACGCAGTTTACGGTATGACCCACGAATGGAGACAGGGAAAAAGGGCTATATCGAACAGGATACGCACAGCTGATCAACAAAGCAAATATCGCGGGCTGGCGAATCCTGACTTGGGATTGGTCCAAAATATCCTAAGGCCGTCTGTAAAGCCAGAAAACGCACACTGGCAATCCTAGTGCGTGAGCAACTCAGAATTGTGTTAGATAGGCAAAATAATTCTTTTATTAAATTATTCCGAAAAAAGAAGAAGTAAATGTCAGTAACTATACTCAGTTCTACCTCTCCGCAATGACTTAAATGCGTATTCCGGGGAATGCAACTTATCATGGCATGCGATATGTGATCAAAGATGAATCTGCCACAAAATGCTGTGCCAATCCCTGGAATATGCTCTGATATCACTGCACAGAAGTTGATGACCCAAGTAAAATACAAAGATTATAATTGTTGGAGTTTTGTTCTTGGTTGCGCTTTGATGTAATCAAATCATTATAATTGTTGTCACAATTACACAATTGACTTGGACCAAATTAAATATTTGGTCTCATCTAATATCTTAATCTTTTTATCTAAAATTCCATTAAATATCGGTTTGTCATTTTTCTTTCTTATGTTGTTTGCAATCAATTTTGAATGATCATGCTCACAAAATTAATTCAGATATTAACTAATAGGAATATTTAGAATAATATTCTAAATGGTGTAATAGTATTAGGCAAAGGATACGCATGTGCAACACATAGCATTACATAAAAATAAGCAATAAAGGGTGGGCATGCATTTACAAATCAACACAGGCAATTAATATAAGTATATATAGCATATATAGCGATACATGGGTTTTAATTAGATAGATGATCTGGATGGCCAACTCACTTTCTCTGGACCAGCCTTATTGCCAGACTTTTTGGTGTGACCCTTAGGCTGAGATTTGCGTCCTGTGGGCATCTACATAATATAATTTTACTTAGCATTGAATCAATTTTTAGTGGACATACAAAATGAAACTGTATTGTGTAATTGAGTAATGGTTTATTTTGGGATTAGGCAATTCTTTGACTTCTCTTCTTCATTCTGAAGAGGTGCAATGTAGTTTAAAAATAAATAAAAAAATAAAAAAACAGTAACAAACTTTTCCAATGAAAATATCATACTGGAGAACTGAATAAAGCTACAAATTTATGAGAGAATGTCATTTACTCATTGACCATTTATCTTAACACTCTCCACGCGGCAGGCAGCTACAGACGACATTGCAAAATTGCAAAAAATGTTTCAAAAATGTCAAAATTCTTAAATGTCATTACCATTTTATGAATCACCATGAGATACGCATTGAAATGAGTACAAACATGCATAGTATTGGTCCAGTAATCCTTGAGATAGACCCTGTAAGTTGGAAAATTTTCTGAAAATTCTGTTTTGTATATGGTGAAACTTACAGCCGCGTGGAAAGTGTTAACATATTTGTTCCTTTTTTTCCATTAACCCTAACTCCCTAAGCATGTTTTTGACAAGTGTGCCAAGAGATAGTATTCTGAAGCATGCGGTACAGCAGCTATTTGCTGTGGCCTTTCGTGGCCTCTGGTAAGGTTATAGGGTTAATCAGGTACTGTAAAAGTGTAAATTTTCGTGTGTGTAAAATTTCGCGCTTCGCACATTTTGAACAAGTTTGCCTGTTTTTATGTTTGCGATTTTGAGCTTCCTTACAAGACCTACATATATATATAAAAGGAATATATTCGCGCCTTTTTATTTTGCGCTTGCTGATCTTAGCACGAAAAAACGCGAACATAAATGTAGCGCAACAATTTCCACTTTCCCAGTATCCCAATCCAATTTGATGACGAAGTGATCAAAGCAAACTTATTGCCAGTATAATGAAAGTTTGGTTCATTAACTATACAGGGTGAGTCAGAAAGAAGTTGTACGGATTTGAATATTTTTTCCTGAGAAAGAAAAAGAAAATTGACCTAAAACTCAAGCGATATTTTGACAAGAATATTCTTCCGATCATATGAAAAAAAGAATGACTGAAATTGATAATTCCTATCCAGAGTTATAGCTATTTTACTAAAATAACCCATTTTTTTTAGCTGTCCACCGATACGTAAAACAGAACAAAGTAAAGAAAATGTTTAAAACTCATCATTATCATATTAGGAAGTAATTGTTTTATTCCTCATAATGCAAAATCATATTATCCGTCAAAAAGAGAAGGTTAAAGTCTTATTGTAGTCACTGATTATTTATTTTGGGCACACCATTCCCACCTGTGTTTGAAACTCCCGGGCTTTAATCTTATTTGAATATGAATGACCGTGTGTGAATTTTGCTGCCCACTTAGAGTGGGTAGATATCAAGAGAATTAAGCGTTCCGTGGACAGCTAAAAAAGGGGTTCTTTTATTAAAACATCGATTTCAATGATTTCTTTTGTCATATGAGCGGAATGAGTTGCTCTTTAAATACGTGTCTCATTGGAATGTCAAATTTGTTTGGACTATTTTTAAACAAATATTTATTCCCGTACAACTTCTTTTTGACTCGCCCTGTATTACTAACTTGAAACAGTGAACTATGTAATGTACCCCTGTATTGTAAGCTCTAAATCATTTCAAAATGATCCCTATTAAAAATATACTGATATATTAATTTCCAGATAAATTAGAATCTCAAAGAGCCAGATTTATTTTCAGGTTACAAAGAAGTATTCACCAACATTCCGGTCAGACTGCGTTCATTATTTAGGCAGGCAAATATAATATCGGTAGATACTTTATGACTACTAATCTATCACATGTTATTCATTAGGGAAAGCCAACAATCAACATGATACATACAATAGCAACACAAACTTCTAGTCGCATACATGCTATGGAGTAATTGATTAATCACACATTTATGTCAGATTTGTATTGGTGTTGGTACCTCCCCCCTTCACCCTGGTTGTTTTGGAAGGGGGGAAGGTATTTATTTTATTTTAGATTGGGGAGGGGTATTAAATTCCCATACCTGAATATTAAATAACCCAAAATGCACTAAAATTGGTACAAGTTAAAGCATTTTATTTATTTCATTTTAGATTGGGGAAAGAGGATTAAATTCCCATATCTATATATTCAATTACCCAAAACACACTAGGTTTCTTGGAAATAAAAATGCACTAAATTGGTACAAATTTTAGCATTTTATTAATTTCATTCTAGATTTGGGAAGGGGGATTAAATTCCCATACCTATATATTCAATTACCCAAAACACACTAGGTTTCTTGGAAATAAAAATGCACTAAATTGGTATAAGTTTGGACAATCCAACCCCCCCCCCCCCCCCCCACCCCCCAAAAAGGTCAATCAGACTTACACCCCTACCCCTAACCACAAATTGGTGCTCGAGTTTGTATATTCTTTAAACATTACCCTTTCAAATGGTAATCATCATCATAGGTTGTCATTTGTTTGTGGAGGCTATACAGCACTCCAAAATTGTTGTAGTGTGATTATAGACCATGCTTATCCCGAAACGATACCAATAGCATAGAAGTATGTATTGCAAAGACATTCCAAATGTTAATGGAGGCCACATACCAAAGACTTCAATGAGAACAGACACACAAAGAATCGGGAAGCAAAAGCACACAATCATGAACATTTAGAGCTGTGTCTAATCTTGTAAAAGTGGACATTTTCATGCACTTAGAGAGTCATTACACACATTCTGCTAGCTGTAACAGATGAGCAAAATTACAAAATGTATAAATGTTTAATATGAAATTTTAAATTGGGAAAATGTGTAAACAGTTGTGAAAAATTGTAAAAAAATGTGAAAATTTGTACAATTGTGGAAATTGTGTACTTTTTTTTGAAAATTTTGTAAAAGAATTGTGAAAATTTTGTGAAAATTTGTGAAATATTGCGCCTGAAAATGACCACTTTTACAGTCTGCTACACAAACTCTCTACTTCAATCACACAAGATGAAGTGATAATAACAATGAGGACAAATCCGCTTTGGATGTAGTTAGTTGTTAAGGGAGGGTTGATACATACCTCTTTCTTAGATGACTTTGGCAGGCCGGTCGGGGTGGCAGCCGGTGATGGTGTCTTGCTGCTGGGTGGGGTGTCATCTTGGATGGTGATCTAAATGTATATTATAAGTAAACTTCTCAAAAAAAGTTTGGAAACTGTTTTCAATCGCCAATTTTCCGGATTATTGTCACTATTTCGTGCTCAGAAGAACAACTGTGTTGTCTGATCACTGAAGTATTACATTGACAACTACTGTGTAGAGTGATGCTCTATTGACTTTTGAGCACAAAATAGTGATGATTTTGGCACATTCAGATAGAGACCCCCCCATGTTCTCAAGCAAGTTGCTGGGCACTGAAACAAGTGATTGCTACAAATGAGGTATGTTTGGAAAGAGTAACACATCAGCTTTTCATAGAGAGGAAACACAATGTGAATACATTACAAAATATCCAAAAAATGGGTGATTGAAAAAGGTTTCCGAACTTTTTTTGAGAAGTTTATAAAATTTGTGATGCAGCACATCAAAAGGTATAGGCCTACATCTGAGCTACTTATATGAAAATATATCGTTGCTGTTCGATCTGTCAAAACCTTGTATCTTTCTATGGCCCTTCAGCATGTATAAAGTAATATTTCCTATGTATAACCTTTGGGCAGTCTGCTCTGAACTTGTTCAAGGGCCAAAAACACATCTATCAAAACCCTGTACGTGATCTTGCCCCTGAACATGTGCAAAGCAACACTTACACTTCCAATGCATAACCGTTAGGCAGTTTTACTTCATACGTGCTGAAAAGGGCCGGAAAAACATGAGGTTTTGATAGAACAGCGAAGCTATAATTTTCAATGTTACCCAGTTTTTGTTAATTGGAGTAGAACTTTTGAGGCAATGCAACAATTTATTTTGGAGGCCTTAGAGACAAAGCAATCCATGGATCACAGGGTGTCGCCTGTTTTCATGGTCACTTTACTCACAAAGTACCCAAACCCTAACCCTAACTATAATCTACACAGGTTCAGCGTCATGCGCAGGATATTATGAGTAGGGGGGCCACCTCGCCATAAATGAAATTCCCCCGACTAAGATTATTCTCAATTCCCCCGATGTACCAACAAAAAAATAGTGAAAAATAGCCCAATTCAAAACATTTTGCACGGTCAAAAAAACTGTCAAAAACTATTGGCCAATCCTCTGGGTTTTCATCAAGTTTTCTCTACAACATTTTCCTATATTTAGCTGACTGCTGCATCAATTTGTCGACTACATGAACAAATTTGCCAACTATTTGACTATTGGGGTCACACCCCCACACACACACCCTCTAGCTACGGCCCTGCCCCCGACTTGCAGTAGTTTCCCCCGACTGGCAGTAATTTCCCCCGACTGATTTCAAAAGTGGGGGTTGCAGCCCCCTGCCCCCACCCCCTTTGCGCACGCTACTGCACAGTTTAGGGCCACAGAAGGCTTCTACAATCTTTTGGTCTTAGACCACATGTTAAAGACAGATCTAAGCAAGGTCTTAGGCTCTTAGCCAACAAAACCTATCCAGCCGGGTTTTTCCTAAAGTGGACGGATGGAAAATCCTCAATCCGTCTAATGGATGGGCAGTTTTGGATAAGTTTTTTTTTAAAATGCATCACATGTTACACACCGCCAATAACAAGCATGAACTAATGCTGACGTGTCCTAGGTATCGCAATCGGGATGGGAAAAAGTATGAACAATTTCCACTGGTGGTTGATTACACAACAGCCACAATAGACTAGTACTGGAGTGTTTGTGGTGTAATCTTGCAATTCATATTTGGACGGGCAACTTTCAAATCCTGGCTAACACTCTGGATCTACAATCATGGAAAAAAGGTTGATATACTTTGTGTCCGATTTAAGGGGGAAAGCGCCCCTCTCCCCCGAGGCAATGTTGATCCGAGTCTTGTTATCAGAAGCCTTGGTAGTTCCCCCTACATTGATTGATGGGGGGGGGGGGGGATATAAGAAAGGGGGATACTTCTGCTTTCTATCAAACAGGGCTTCGTCCCAAGTTTGATCTGAATTGCGAGCACGGGGTGGGTTGTGATACGTTGCGCCAAGTGTTGCAACTATTTTTGTCCATGATTGTAGGTATATAGATGTTCATCCAATACAAGTATGACAATTAGCGATCTTAATCTTACCTGAGACTGTCTTACAAATATACCATGATTGTCCGGACAACTGAAGTACTTCTTTCCTTGAACTAGGCCGTTATTCTTTCCCTTAGCATCATCAAGGATTACGCCTATCCACTTGCCACTGAAACAAGCAATAGGAGAAAAAGAACTATTACCTATCACAGAACAAATTAATATAAACCTACACTGTATGTTAACATGGACATTTTTGCGCTAGTCGGTCCCTTGTGTGGCCTGAAGTGGGGGTCGGGCGGGGGCATTTTCCGCGTCACCACTGTTTGCGGTGACTATATATGTCTTGCGTTGCGGGGCTCATGGGAAATGTTTTCGCCCCAGCTCCCTCCGGCAGCTGATTTCTGTCACGTCCACGTTGTGTTCGTCGTGTCCACCATTGTGTTCCTTCAGTATGTCATGTCTATGTCGTGTTCGTATTATATCCTGTTAGGCATGCGCTCTTCCATATTAGTAAATGATATAAATTAATGTCTAAATGTCATATAAGTCGTGGTGATATTTGATGTGTCTGTCGCCGTCACCCATATAAATTGGGTATGTTACAATAAAACTATTCCAATATCGTGCTCCAAGCAGCTACCAAGAAAATAAAAACACACAAATATATTTATTTTTTGTATAAAACTTAAAAGTCTATGTAATGAGCTTTCAAATCACGAATTTAAAAACAAGCGAAATGGCTGAAAATCAGCAAAGCGTGAAAATGTAATCGCGTGAAAATTACCACTTTACAGTAGAGGCTGATCGGTTTGTCACGGACGGACGTTTGTGCAAAACATGAGCGAAAAACAGTTTGTAAAAAGTAACTGCTGACATTTATTCAACTTTTTATGTTTAATGTTATAGAGAATCATCAACTTTATTGAAATACAAAAAAAAAAATAAGGTGTGGTTTGTTACTAAAAATAGAACGACGGAAATGTTTGTGTCACGGACGGACTAGATAGAAATAGGGTTCTCTACCTTTTAGTGCTTTTTTTTAATTTCTATCTAGTCAACTCCATATTCCCCAATGCTTTCCAGGTCAAATAGTAAGTAAGATACATGGTTTGAATATCTGATACACGGCATTTGAAAATATTTCTTATTTTTTACAGGGGTAGGGTAACAAACTTTGTCACGGACGGACATTTTTGAGCGTCACGGACGGACACAAATGTTAACTACTTAAAAAACTTTGAAATTGCCACTTATTTACACTTTAGTATGAAAAAATGGTATTAAATACTTACAAAATAGTAAGAAAAATGTTAAGTCATGAATTTTCAGTCTTAGTAATAAAAAGCAGTCAAGATATTAGTCTTTTCCCAACACTACAGACAAGATAGAAATAGGGTTCTCCGGACCTTTAGTACTTCATCTAAATTTCTATTTAAACAATTCCATATTCCTCAAGCTTTCCAGGTCAAATAGTAAGTGAGATACATGGTTTGATACACAGCATTGGAAAACAGATACATTTTTTACAGGAGAAGGGTAGACCCGTAACAAACTGTGTCACAGACGGAAATTTGTTAGCGTCACGGACGGACACAGATGTTGAAGAACTTTGAAATTGCCACTTATTTACATGACAAAATGGTATCAAATACTTACAAAATAGTAAGAAAAATTGTATGTCATCATTTTTCAGTCTTAGTAAATAAAAAGGATCACAAGATACCAAAACCAGTGTGATGGTTATATTCAAAGGTTGCAGAATTTGGCACTTTGATAGCAGAGGGTGATCGGTTCAAGGTTCACATTGGTGTGAATTTTTTTTTTTATATTGATATTGAAATGTACCTCACAATATTGGACAACATCTTGGCTAACTGAAACTGCATTCGAAAAGAAGAAAAAATGCGGAAAAGTTTTCGGAACAGTCCATTATTGCCCAAGGGGTAGAAACAAGATGCGTCATTCTTAGTAGAAGTTGACCTTGCTATATTTTATGTTAATGAAACATTTTCAATTTTTTAATTAAAAATTGATAGATGGCACATTTATCCATTAAATAAAAATATATATTTTAGAAAAAAAGTTCTGGGAAGTAATTACCCTGCCCTTGTGATAACTTTTTGATGCAGAGCTGTCCGTCCGTGACGCAAAAAAGGTTTTAAAGTTTTACAACTTTTTTCAAGAAAAGAGACAACTTTTTTCAAGAAAAGAGAAAAAATTAAAAACATAGTGAGCTATCTCCCCTATATACCCCCTTTCTCATGTAGAAATGAAACTTAACAATGGCATCAATAAATAAGTTAAATCAGTGACTAAAAGTTGTCACGGACGGACATTATTCAGTTCTGAGTACAAATTCCAAACTGAATCCCGCCTCTCTTACCATAAATGGCAAGAGATAGACCTGCTGCATCATATACATAGACTGTATGCTGTGACACAAGTTTGTAACACAATTTTGACCCTTCTTTGATAAATTTTGTTCAATTAATTGTGTAAAAGACTGTATGCTGTGATACAACTTTTTAAAACAATTTTGACCCTTCTTTGATAAGTTTTTGTTCAATTAATTGTGTAATTAAAGGTTAGTGATAATGGATACATGTATAGGCATCTAACCGTGTTTTGAGTTTTTCAAAGTTTCATGAAGAAAAAGCCTGCAACTTTTGATAGTGCAAAGCTTAAAATTAAATTTGTGCTAACATCTCCAATGATACTTTCTGATTTCAATGCTGTTACTTGCTTTTATTTTACATACACTTATTATATGGGGCAATTTTAAACAGTGTCTTTAAACTGATCTCATGCTACCCCTTTTATTTGCAAGTATTATTTCATCATGTACAGGCAGTAATGTTAACAAGCGCAAGCTATACTACAGATTCACCAAAGATCTGCTGAGGGTTCACAAATGCGCAAATAAGCAAATGACTTCATTTGACTTAAGTAATTTTACAGTGCACCTGCAGGGGTGTACTTTCGCGACATCCTGCGAGAATCCAAATGGATTCTCGCAGAGGAATTTTGCGAGAATCCATGGATTCTCGCAAATGGATTCTCGCAGAATATTTTTGCGAGAATCCTTTTTACTGAATTTAAATTCCGCATTTTAAACATTTATTGTACTATTGTATAATTAGAAAATAATAGTACACAAATTGAATCAAACACTTCTTAAAATTAATTAAAATAATATCAAGAATAAGGCTATAAGCTTGCATAACTTCCAAATTCGGAAAGTTTTTTGACTAAGGGTCAAATACCAGTCATCTAAGGTCCTGTTTTGGACTTAAAAAGAAGAAGAAAAAAAAAGTTTAAAAAAATTTTTAAAAAATTTAAAAAAAAGTTTTAAAAAAATCTTTTTTTTCTTTCTTTTTTTTTGGCGAGAATCCACCTGGATTCGCGCGGTAGTGATTTTACGCGAATCTTTACGCGAATCGATTTGCGGATTCGCGCCGAAAGTACAACCCTGACCTGGTGAGCATCATAACATGTGCTCACTGCTGTAGCAAACCTACTCATTTGCATAAAGGGCATACCTGTGTGGACTAGTTCATTTAATGATAAGAGGGGTGGTAGTCAGCTTTGCTTGTGTGCTCAGAACTGAACAGTAGCTAACAGTGTCCGTCAGTGACAACTTTTAATTAAAGATTTAACTAATTTATGCCTGCCCTAATTAATTAATACTCCTGCATGGGAAAGAATACATATAAGGGAGATACTTCACTATGTTTTTATTTTTTTACTTTGTCCTTGAAATTAGTTAAAAAACGTTTAAACTTTTTTTGTGTCACGGACGGACAGCAAAACATCAAAATGTTAACGCAAGTCTAGCGATATAATTTCCCCAGAACTTTTTCCCCAAATATTTATCTTATTTGATGGAAAAGTGTGTCAGCTATCAACATTACATCACAAAACTCTGAAAATGTTACATTAACATAAAAATATAGCATGATGAACTTGAACTAAAATGTCCATCCGTGACGCATCTTGTTTTCACCCCTTGGACAATAGTGGACTGTTCCGCGAACGTACCGCATTTTAATTTTTTTTGAAATGCAGTTTAAGATAGCCTAGATATTGTCCAACATTGTGAGGTACCTATCAATATCAAAATCAGACATTTATTTTTTCATAACCATGTTAACCTTTAACCGATCAGCTTCAGTATTCATGAAAAAAGAACCCTTATTTTTCCTCTGTGAGAATGTTTTGAGGGCTGGTTTTAAATTCACCACATATGCATGTCGAGGTTACATTCTTAATCTATGGTACCACAAGGCAAAAAAAAAAGGTGGCAAATGGCTTCACGGATGTTTCGCAATTGTGGTGTGCTCTCCTTGCAAAGGATTTTTGCATTGGTCCAGTCAATAACATGGTTCTTTTGTACAGCGTGGTCAACGATAGCTGACTTGCTATACTCTCTCTCTGACTGTTTTCTATTAACAGCGCCCTCAATGGGGAGCAGCACCGGTCAGAAGAGGCTATTCTGAGGAAGTGTGTAGATCATAACACACGAAACTGTCAATCGTGAGTAAAATTTCTGGTTTTGAAAGATGAAAATCTCAATTATTAGTTCCTGCAAACCTGATGAATTTATTCATTGAATAGGTACATTAGGCCAAAAAAAAAAGAAGTTGTGTTGCCCTTAGCGACCGACCCTAAAATCGTAAAAACTAGGGTCGCTTTTTTTCTTCTTTTTTTCTCTTTTTTTTTTAGATTTAAATTTGATTAAAAGAGTCTAAATGTTACTATTTCTTGCTTTAGAAATGAATAAATAAGCCTAAATAAATGTTTTTAGACTATTGTCACATTAGAAACATTAGTTAAATTGACATATGGGCATATACCAATTTTGACTTGACATAAACCATATATTTTTCAGCCAAAAAAAAAAAAGGAACATTTTTTTTTTGGCACTTGAGGGCAACACAACATTTTTTTTTTTTGCCTTATGCTCCAAATGTGTTGATAACTTAAAGAAACATACCTTGCAAATGCTGTGACCCCTACAAAGGCAACTTTGCCACGTAGGTTCTTGCCCGTGATATCTATGCGCGTTCCGATCTTCACCGGTTTATCCGCCATGATGATGCCGGGACTGGAGGTGATCTGCTAAGAATTATTCATTGATATCTGTGGTGGAAAGTACACATTAATGAACAGGTTAATTTTTAAAATCAAGTGTTGCTGTCACGATAATTAGTCAACGTTCCACTTGGCTATCCATCCTACCAGTTGGCTATCTACATGTACAGTAAGGCACACATGAGTTACCTGTCATACACATCAAGAAAGTTACTTACCAGGTAATAAATGTGCTAACTCTAAAAGTATAACTTCTACTTAATAAATATCAAATTATAAAAGTGTTGAGATATTTCTTCTCAATAATTTGAGGTATCGCGTGTTAACACTGCAAATTATGAGCGTTTACTTTACTTTTGGACAAACTAAAAGTAAACTCAAAAGTAAACGCAATTCTAAACACATAAGTAAACTTAAAAGTAAACGCAAAACTAAACATTTTCTTGCATTTTGCACCCAATTTACCTCAAAGCACGCTCAAAGTGAGTGAATATAATCACAGATGTTTCCACCATCTGTGATATAATGGGACAGTTATTTATTAGAGGGTGGGTAGAAAACAGCTTATTGGTTGGGCTCACATAAGTGTTTAGTATTGCGTTCACTTTTGAGTTTTAGTTTGTCCAAAAGTAAACGCTCATAATTTACAGTGTAAGAATGGATTGATATCAAGGATACATTTCTACACACGGACTCACTCAATCATGGGCAAGTTGATGATTAATGGTAATATTAATTCACCAGTCGATAATGCGATGTGGATATTAGTCAGCCGCATCTTTCTGATGGATGAACATGATCAATCAATACGGCACACATGAGTTACCTGTCATACTCTCAAATTCTAATGCGGCCTTCCTGAGCACTTTTGATAGCTCTTATTTTCTATGGAATGACAAGAATATATAGAGAACATTTAAGGACGACTTTGGGTCTCCAAAAAGGTGAGTGGGACATTAAAACGTAGGGTTTTTCAGCTGAATTCAGGTGACTAAAAATAGTCAACATTGGTTCCCCTTTACTTTCCATTCTTACAAGAGACTAACTACGGTTAATTAGGAATTAAATCATGTTTCAGCGTATCACCAATCTACAACGGGGTTTGCGTCATCTGCGTGGTTTATTTCACGAGGGCATTGCCCGAGTGAAATAAAACATGTAGACGCACAGAATGCAAGTTGTAGTTTGGTGATGCACATACGCTCAAACATGACATGATTTAATCCCTTTCAACAACGACCAAGAAGGTTTCAAAAGCCATTTCTATGCCATGTCCCCCTGCCCCCCCCCCCCCATGATTGACGCCCATTATTGTAATTTAAGATAGTATATAGGCCTACTTCATTTTCAACAATTTCATTCATAATATAACTATTTTCAAAAACCTTAAACACTATGGGCCGTATAACGGTATTCTCGTACTAAACGCAGTTTTAGCTTAAAACCGTGTCTAACTAAACGTGTGTCTAGCTTAAACGCGATTTTATCTTTTAAACAACGTGTTTAACAAAACACAATTTTAAATTACGCAAATATCGTCCCCAGGGAACTCGTTGGGTAATTTCGTGCAGGTTTATGATACATGGTGGCCCAGATAAGACACCGTAGTTAAAAATCAAATACATCAAATGCACGTGTATTTTAGCGATACTATTTATAGTACCTGGCGTGGCCTATCCATGATCCGTCGGGTCTCAGTGTTTGCCGATCGGGTGGGTATTCAGTTTTTAAACATTATTTTGTCAAAATAAGGACTATTGCAACATAACAAACAACATTTATGCGAGGGGCACATGAAAATATGGCATGAAAAGCACACTTTTAATGATGAAATAAACAAATTGATCAATTAATGTATACGATGATAACACTTCTTTTACACGCAACCGCTGTGGCGAGCATGCAGGATCCTATTGATTATACTCGGCGAACACGGGTTCGATTCCCATTTTTTGCATGTCTTATATTGTTAATACTTTGGTTAATTCAGGTTATTAAAATGCTTTCTTTGTTAATTATACAACTTTATTTTTTTCTAATATCTTGATCTCCTAGTGTACTTTTGAGACAGTTGTATACAAAATGTAATAATGAATTGTATTGAAGACAATTTATTTATGCTAATTGTCCTCAGCTAGTTGGCAGACCGGTACCAAATTTTTAATGAGACAGTTTAATTAAACTTATCTAATTTATGTATATAGGCCTATACATTCGTATAGTCATCCGGACAATCACTATATGACTAGGCGCGTCGCAATCGGGCATGGCCACCCCGCCCCACTTTTTTGCAAAGAAAGAAAAAAAGAAGGGGAAAAAAGAGAAGAAACGGGGGAAAGGAATTGCTTTTCAATAAAATATTGGTCAAAAGTACACACCAAAACGGACCAAATGGGTTCGAAAATTGAAAAAGAAATCCAATTCTGAGCCCCCCCCCCCCTCAGACTCCCCCTGTTTGAGTTTTTAAACCATGTATACTTAAATCAAGAATCAGTTACACTCAACTTCTTTCGTGCATTGATAAAAAAGAAAATATTTATTGGAAATGAAGAGGTGGCTTTTTGATAAAAGGTCAAAAGTATACACCATGCAGATCGCACCAAATGAGTTCGGAAATTGAAGAAAAAAAATCTACTTCTAGCGCACCTTAAGGGTACCAGCTCAATTACCTTTACAGTTTTCAATATAAATGATCGCTCACATTTGGTACCTTGCTACACCCCTGAAATGCCTACACCTTTTAAATAAAAAACCCAACCAATGTTAGGTCTATTGGGTTAAAGAATTTACAAATTAATGAGTTGATTAACTAATTATTGTATTAACTAAATATTTGTCTTTATATTAAGGTCCATCTGTGTAAAAGATCTTTATTCCTTTTAAACCATGGTATCGTGATAAGAAAATCACGACTTGATACATCTAAGTTTAATTAAACGCGAGTTAAACTACCCCCGTACCCATGTTTAAAGTTAGACACATTTCGGCGAGTTAGACGCGTGTTTAAGTAAAACAAAGTACGAGAATCGTGTTTAGTTAAACACTGTCTAAAGTTAAAGTTAGACGTGTGTTTAGATTAAAACCGTGTTTAACTACGTACGAGAATACGGGCCTAAATGATCAAAATACTTTAATAGTCAAGTTCCTTTTACTTTAGTTTCAAATAAGTTTATGTAAACAGGACAGCGTGTGCACGATCGTTCCAAAACAACAGTACACATACATACTGCGCTGCGACTGCGTCTGTGTTCATGTATCGTAGCAAGCGGCCCTCACTGCTCAGCAGGTAATGCCATGAATGCGTATCGCACAACGTAAACACATTCATTAATGATTAATCTGCGTCGCGCTGTTATCGGCGTGCTGGTTTCCCATATCAGCGTTGTTTATCTTAAATTAACAACGCTTTGCTACTGTACTTAATAAAGGTATACTTACTATACTATGGGGGAGTTGTTGAATAAAACTTATTTATGTCATTGTATAGTGTTTTTAAAATAATCTCACATCAACACTATCACATGATTATTTAATGTCGATGATCTCATTTACTCGATCGAGTAAGAACAGGAAAACCCGGCTTAACATTATAATTAATGAATTCAGAAATTTCTATATGCCAGTGAAATATGATAAACAAGCATTTTGCAAATATGATATTGTTCAACAGAACCAGGAATGAGAGAAATCCTACCTTAATTTACGTGCAATCTGTCACTTCTTCAGGATCTACGGATAAAATAAAATAATATCAATATCATCGCCCGTAATGACCTGTGAACTATGACCGTATACTAGTTGGTGGCGCTATATCCCGTTATATTTCAACCAGACTAGGGCAGGGGGTGTAGGTTTGCCAAAATTAGGTTTGACCATTTTTTCATTTTAGAGCAAATTTCAACACTAAGCAATTACTTGTAACTTGGAATAAAATTCCCACTGCGCTACATGACGTGACTCCAGATTCTTCAAACAAAATAGAAGAATCTTTACTTTGGTAACTAAATTAGGTTTTCTTCCCTTGGTGGCAGTTGTGGGACGCCTCACCAGTTACTAGCCCTAAGGGCAGTAGCGTATTTCCTCGGGGAGGGGGGGGGGGGGGGGGGGGGGGGGGGGGTTGCAGAGTGCCATCCCCCCAGACGGCTTTGACCGGGAAGGCCAGCTCAAACTACGGGGCTAAAAAAAATCGAGGAGAAGGGAACAAGAGAGGGAAGAGAGGAAGAGAAAAGGGAAGGAAAGGAAAAAATGGAACGAAAGGGAAAGAAAAGAAAGAGAGACCATAAAGAGAAAGGGAAAAGAAAAGAAAGGAAAGGGAGAAGATATGGAAGAGGAAGATAAAGGGAAAAGGGGAGAGAAAACCTAAGGGATTTACTTTATTCCCATCTAAATGACAACTTTGCCCAACTTACTTTGCCCCTTGCTCGGTTTGATGATGGGCAATTTAGTATAAAAATGGCAAATTTTCTTGCGCTACGCGCGCATTTGTCCAGGAATATCATTATAGAAGCCCGTTTGAAAAATAATAGCCAGATTCGTGCAGATCAGTGTTTCTCAACCTTTTTGCCCCACGACCCCTTTTGACATTCCTGGTCAGTACCGTGACCCCCAAAACAAAAATTGAAAAGAAAAAACAAACACACCAGCTGTAGATATCATTAAATGAAACTGCTTATAGTGCAGTGCCTGGTGTAGATAATATGTTGTTAACATTTCGCGCATCGACTTTAGGATGCCACGTCATTCGCTGGATTACACAACCCAGCTACGTTATTTTGTTACTTAATATAGGGTCGAACTGTGTTCACCGGAAAAAATACCCCCCCCCCCCCCCCGTCCCCCCTGAAAAGGACCCCAGATTCGCCACTGTCTAAGGGTTGGGGAATAAGTCAATATCCCCGTCAGCTCTCAACTCAACGTTAAAAAAGAAAACACAGAGTGACAAATTGAAAAACTTACTGCTTGGAGTAGGCCTTACGGTAAGTAAAATCAGGGAAGATCTTCTCTGTTAACATCAATGGATGTAAGACCATGGACTTATCAGCCACTCAGTGATAAGTCCAAATAGTAAGACCCCGGTTTAATTTCTAGCGCGCGTATGTGTGAATTGTTGTTGCTTTTAAAAAGTTGCTTTATTGGTGAAAGTCTGAAGTGACCCGACCTGAATTTGGATTTAAAAAAACCATTCCAGACATCCGTCGGACTAAGGAATTATAGTTATCTATCTCCTTTATTGGTCTAAATAAAATCCACTAAAATTCTTCGCCCAGTTTGAATTGAACCTTTCTTATAGTTATGCCTAAAATGGCGAAAATGTTGATATGTTTTATCATGGCAGGTAATAGGGGAGGAGGCTAATCGCGACACTACTCAAACGAGATATGTTTGTAGCCGCCTATTCATTGCTAATGCTAGGCTTATCGTAATTCACTTGTTTACGTCGTAAGAATAACCCTCCTTGAAGTGGCCTTTGAAGACTATTGTTTAGCCGCGATCGACCTCCATGCTCGAGCGGTTTTGATGCCACTTGTTTCTCATGTCTATAGAGGCCAGTAGTAGGGCAAGTGGGGGTTCTGGGACACTTACCTTATATACCACCTCAAAAGTAATTACTACTAATACCCTCGATTTGCTCTCTTTCAGCTTGGATTTTCTTCTTCTTCTTGTATACCTGGTACCCAGTAATTTATAACTATAAATCCAAGCTGAAAAGAGCAAATCGAGGGTATTAGTAGTAATTACTGATGAGGTGGTATATAAGGTAAATGATCCAGAACTAACTACTGCAAATACAACAAAGGGAATTTTGAAATTTCTTTTTTGGTATGATTTTTGTAGTTTTAAAATTGGTTAAGGAATTTAAAACTAAATTTATTACATTTTTATGTAAATAAATATTAAATAGATAAATAATTTTAATTTGAACTTTTTATTTACCTAGTATAGAAACAAAATGTTACGAGATGACTTCAATATTTTTCATAATATTACAACACCAATTGTATTACCGTTTAAGGAAAAAAATGGTATTTTGTATGTAGTATATAAATCGAAGGACTGGGCGGTATCATATATAAGAGGCGGAATAAGTTCATTTTATACAAAGTCTGTGTTAAAATTGAAAAAGAAATTTGGGGTTGAATTATTGCGTGCTTTAAAAATAGAGCCTGAAAAGATAAAAATTCAACCAAAAAAGAAAAAAGAAAAATCAAAACCACAGGAATCAATAGAAAATGAAATTTTAAACGAAAAAAATCCAGAACCCCCACTTGCCTATCTACTACAAATACAACGAGGAGAATCTTTTTGTATGATTTTTGTATTAATTTATTTATTTAAAAAAATTAAAAATCCTCAAATATATATGGATTTGCAAACAGCACTAGTAAACTTTAAAAAGTTTTATGGGATACCAGAGAATACAAACATTAATCTAGACTTCAAGTTTGAGAATAATGACTTGTTCGTAAAGTACAAAGAGAATTGGATACAACTAAATTATAAAAAAAGTCCCGAAAAGTTTAAAATGAAGTCAAGTTTGGGGATTAAGTTTTCAAACAAGTTTATGGCAGAACTTATACCAACGCCACTAATTGATTATCCAACGGGCGAATATCCTGAACTTAAAAACGACCCGTCGTGTCAGTGGGTTAGCGCAAAAGCAAAGAAATGCAATAATGGCCGAAGACCAAAGAATTTATATTGTTGGAATCATAACACTCAAATACAAAACGGGGCAGAAATACCAAAACCGCTAGTTAAAGAAGAAATAACAATAACAGAAGAAATGCCAAAAACTGAAGCAGTGGTATTAATAGTTGATGATAATTTAAAAAAAATATTTGAAGATTTAAATTTACTTAGTATAACAATGACCACAACTAACACAACTGAAACAACTTATACAAACGAAAGTACAGAAACTATGTTATCGGATGAAGCGTTTGACCAACTTCTTAAAACACAATACCCAGAAACGACGAAATGGAGAGAATTAGTAATTGGCAAAATTTATAAAGTGGTATCGAAAAAAATCATTGACACAGAAAAGGGAAAATCAACGATCATAATCCTTGCCGATGGAATTCACGTATGGGCATGTTCAGCACTAGAAAAGCGTTTAGAAGAAGATAAACATAGAGAATTTCCTTGTTACATTCGATCCAATGGTGAAATTCAAAGCAAAAAAAATAAAGCCTATAAGTATTTCGGCTTTGATCTTGTATGGCATGTTAATAAATAATTAGTTAACACAAATCTTTAACAACTTGCAAAACGAAATAAGAAATGCTAATTGTTATAAATTGCACCAATAAACAGGTTATAATTCCGTCGCAAAATGCTTTAAATTCATCTGATGTAGAGCTTGTAATATGCTCAGATTTACTCATTATTATTATTATTATTATTATTTTGTTGTTTAATTTTGATAGTCGCTACCAGGCGAGCAACAATTAATGCTTAGAGCCAAGCTGGGTTTATTAGAATATGTTGAAGGGGTTGATGGATTTACGTTTAAGGGGCTCCAATTTTCATAAGAGTATTCACAGCTTCTTTCTTGCCCATTTCCATCCCTTTTTTTTCGGCATCTGCACCAATTTGCTCTCTAACTTCATCATTTATTTCTTTGACTTCTGTACGAACTCTCTCGCGTATCTGATTTTTATGACTGCGATAATTCTCTCGCTCAGCCAGAATTAATTGGAATTCTTCATCGCTGATTTTATTATCTTTTAGGGCATTTGATACTAGGCCATTAATGCTGGACATCTTGGACATGGCTACATTCTTAATGCGTTCATGTTTTTCAACTTTCTTAAGTATGATTTTACAAATTGCGGATGCTCCGACAGATGCGGCACCCATTCCGATAGATACAATTCCTAAAGGCAAAGCGATGGGAGCTCCAATCCCAGTGCCAAGCGCGGTCATACCAGCGGTGCCTACACCAACGGCAATAACGCCAGATGTGGTGCTAGCATAGAAAAAACTATTGTATATTGATTTATATCTGCGTCTCAATCTACTTCGTGTTTCATTTTCTGATTCGAGAAAACTTCTTATTTCCGAAATTTGTTTAAGTCTAAAAGTTATTCCATTATCATTAAGCTGTTGCTGTGCAAGCTCATCTTCTAAATTTGGGTACAATGGCGGGGCTGTTGGTTTTTTACTAGGCATGATATATTATAATGAATATATTTTTTTAAATTAATACTTCATCGTCTGTAAAATTTTCAACGTGATGATCTACGAAATGTTGAACTATTTCCCCTTTGTTGAGATTTCTGTCGTAGAGACTCACGATGCCTAATTCCTTCATTCCCATTCTGATATAATGTAAAGAATCGAAGTTTAAATTATGTTGTCTTATTTGTTTACCATTTATCCACACATAAAGTTTATTTGCAACACATTGAATGGTAACATGATTAAGCTTTGTGGTGTCTACAATGTTAATTATAGCATTTTCATTGCTTAACACATTATCAGTAATTGTATATTTAAAGCTATCTGCTGTCCACATCATTGTTAGATACTTAACAGACGTAGACTGGGTAGTAGGGTTATAAAATGTTAAAATGGAAGTATTATTTTCCACTGGTGGTGATTCTCCAGGTCGTGCTGAAAAGAATAGAGTCCACGGACTTGATAAATTTGGTATACATTCAATCTGAAGTTTAGAGTTTAATTGCATAATACCCAAGTCTTTACTGGGGTTTGATAGCAAATTTACATCATAAGTTGTTCTAATAGTTTGTGGACGGTTATTAATGTAAGTTTCATTGCTACCTTCATTATCGTATTTAATTTCAACCAGAAGTCCCCTTTCCAAATTGATATTTTTTCTCGCTCTAACGGAGACGTATGCTTTAGTACCATCATCATCGGGTAGTACAAGATATCTTGCTAAAACGTATGGTCTAGTATCATGTTCGTGTTGTACTAAACTATTTACGTATTGCTTATTTACAACGTCTGTTTCGTCTACAGGGTTTCCAACCTCTTTGATTGCGTTGTAGTCCATTATAAGATTTCCTGTCATTGTATCACCAGCTTTGCTTAATTTTTCTGTATTAAGGCGTGATGTTAAGTCTAAAACAAAAGCAGCAGTTGCGGCATGATGTCTTTGTCTTGGTTCACCCAAGTTAATAATTTTGTGCTGTTCCATATCAATGTCTTGCGATGTGGAGGTTAGGGAGGTTTGCATGGTTGTATAGTTGGGTCCATAAATGCTCATTGTTATATATATATATTATTATATACTTTTTATTTCAAGATTTAAATCGATTGGCAGTAAATTATTGTCTAGCTTGTGTGTCACTCCGTTTCCCCATTCTACTTTAAAATTAAAATCAAGCTCATTTATATCCCCTGAGTTCAGTGAAATATAATCGGGATTATCAAAACTAAATGTAGAATGCTGTCCAAAGGGCTCTGGTGATATTGGAATGATTTCTAACAGTTGAGATCCTCTTAGATTTTGATTTACATTATGGTAATTACCCGTTGTCGATAATTGCTTTAAATATATAAGTATTCTTTTAGGTGCAAGTTCTACCGGACGATCCCCTACGTAATCCCCATTAATCCAGCTAGATTCATCGATACCTAACGCATATCTAACTGGGTCCGGCAACCAAAGTTTAATGTTTGGAGGTAAAGTTATATCCACGAGACCACTTTCAGGATTAACTGCTATACTTAAGTTTTCAATTCCATCCATAATAATTTTAGTAAGATGATTAAAATTGTAAAACCCTGGCTCAATCGGTAGTTCCTGTGATTCCTGTTTATTTCTTCCCCATCTAACCGTTGTTTTTTCATAGATATTATACCATCCAGACCACACTGTAATCCTTTTAATTGCAATTTTCATATCTCCACTTTGGTTGCAGAGGGGTTCATCAAAAGTAAATGGTTTGCCTTTACTCGCGTTAGTAATTCTCACAATCATTATAATTAATATATATTATATATTTATAATAATGGCAACAAATAATGCAACGAGTCAAACCGACCCTAGTGTTCCAAAAATGTTTAAATTAAACTCTAAAACATCTTATAGCTCTGGTAGTGTTTATGAACCAACGCATCAATTTAGCTTAGTAAATCAACACATTCAAGTAAATCCGCATAACAGCTTTTTAGTGAAGTTTAAAAACATCTGGAATCGGTACAAGTTGCCCAAAGTGACGGATGAAGCTGTTTACAACGACTGGATTAACAACCCAATGCAATTTTGGCAAAATCAATTAAATTTTGCAATTTGGTGTGCAACTACAGGATGCGGTGTGTCAAAAGAACACTTACAATATAAAGACCCCATGGTCAAAAGCATATTTAGATTTCATACATATTACCAAATTAGACGCATTCTTATTGTTTTAGGATGTCCACTGCCGAGTGAGAATGATTTTGACCCTTATGACAATCCAATCAAAAGAGATGTGTTAGAAAAAATGGTTAAAGATTTTAATTGGGATGATAGAATACCATCTACTCAAAGGCTTGATTTATCTTATGGTCTTGGGTCTGTACGATACAATTCTCTACATGGGTTAAGAGGAGAACAAACAAAAATACTAGAACGTGGAGGCGACTACGACCCAGCTAACAAGTGGACAGTTCATATTCCACCTTCAGGCAAATTTGCAGTGAATGACCGACACACTTATAAAATTGAATATATCGAGCAATACTTTAAACCCACAGTTATTGATTCGCGGCATAAGGCAGTAAATCCGCAAGTTGGTTCAGAACTTGATGCAATTGGATCGTTTATACTCGATAAAAGCAATGGGTTCACAAAAGAGGGTATTTTGCGAATTAATGAATCGATAAGAACATATGTATACACAATCGTTGGGGCACAAGTAAAAACAAAAACCTCAATTATAAGCGGCAAGAGAGAGCTTGAAGCCCAATCTCAGTTTTATACAAATGTAGATGCCAAAATCAAAGGCATAGAAAACATTGAAGAGTCAATAGATCAATACCAAGACATACTTCAACATGCAAGAAGCAAATTAGATTTTGTTGTTGGACTAAACTTGTACATGATACCAAGTGACATGGATCTTTACATAGGCACAATAAACGGATATAACAACTTGCTTACAACAGCAACGACAAGTGATTTTTATATTGGGGTAAATGACGCTGTGAACAACATAAAAAAAATACCACCGGTTTCAGCCACTGAATTTGATGCAACTCCAGTAATACGACCCAATTTGAGCGATCAACCTGTAACCCCTACGTTAGTTTCTTTGCCAGACATTCCTTCAGAATTTGACTTACCCCCAGCTCCCGAAGATAATTTGCTTAATAGCTCTGATTTTGATGCTTCAGATAATCCTGAAGAAGATCCAACAACATTAACGCATGAAGAGCTTAAAATAGGCTTAACTGTAGGAGGTATAATTATAGGAACTTTAGCTTTGGGGTATTTGAAATAACTCGCTTACTTTGAGGATATAAGTTTACTAGCAAATTCATACAAAAGGTACCCAACGGCAATAAATAGCGCCCACAAGTTTTCTGCAAGCACACCAACTACAGAAGCCGCTGATTTCATCAAAAGGCTAATAATTGCCCCAATAAGGCCAGGCAGTGCAGCCAATGCTTTATCTCCCAATTTTATAAGCAAATTTACTAACTTTTGCAGTTGTGCTTTGATCCATTCGCGAGAGCCTGGAGTTGGTTTGGGATCGGGTTTTGGATCGGGTTTTGGGTCGGGTTTTGGATCGGGTTTTGGATTTGGTGTTACTGATTTTACTGCTGATGTTATGGATTCTACTAATGTGGTAATAGCCAAGCCTATTGCCGTTAATATAACCGTAATTGTGACTCCCTGTTCGCGAAATAGTATGCGGATTTTATCACCAAGCGCCAGTTCTTTACTTAGCATTTTTTCGTATGTGTGTTTTATTGCTTCAATTTGAGTTTTAATTTCCGGTACAAAGCCTGTTATAATATTTTTTTGAAATTCGATTTTAGAATCTAACTCTGCAATGCGTTCTTTTCTTGTGGCTTTTTGTTCTTCAGTTATATCATCAATAGAATCAGCTACTTCTTGCTCTCGTTGCCCATCATATTCATTAATTTTAATCATCGCTGCTTCAATTTGCCCCTTAACAGTTTTTAACTGTTGGTTAAATCGTTCCACATCACGAACTAATTGCGCATCAAAATTGTTTTGTTGTTGTGTTGATTCATTTTGTGGGTTGTAATCATTTGAAGTTTTTAGAAAAATATCTGTGTTTTCTTGAGTGGAATCTATGACTTGTTGTAAATTTGATGAAGTAACGGATTCAGGTAAACCGGATAATGCCTCATCTACGGCGGCTCTTACTGGTGGCGAAACATTCTTGGGAGTTTGATTTTGTCTGTAATTACTCAAAAGTAGTCCATTTCTCATAAAATTAGTGCCACCTTGCCCACTGGGAAGAAGTTGTCCATAATCATTTGCTATAGTACTTGCTGACTTAAATATTTTTTTATCTCTTACTGTAGTTAGTTCTACCTCAAGGCCTTGCCATTTTGCATATATAGCACCATCACTTCCTACTCTTAATTCCGCAAATGGTACAAGAGCATCGCTTGTTGCTGTTATATAATTGCGAGGAGGGCTAGTAAATACTCTATAAAAAGCATCACTGGCTATTTTATTTTTTTGCATATTTATAGCATTAATAGCATTAATTTGTGTGTTGTCTACGGACATACTATCATTACTTCTTAAGTTTGCCAATCTTTGTTCTAAGACATCAAAACTATTTCTTTCGGTTTGATATATTTCATCTGTTAATGATGTTTCTTGAGTGTCTCCTGTTGTATCTTCGTCTCTACCTCCTCTCGCAAAATCATCTAAGTTAACGTCATCCATAATTAATTTTTATTTATATATATATTAAATATATATATAATAAATAATAAAATGAGTATGGAGTATGGTAATAAACTTAATCCTATGAGAAAGCTACGTAAAGCGAAGGGAATTAAAGGCGAGCGCATGACAGTATACAACACACACAATCCAGACACAATTGATCCAAACGGCATTCTAACAGTACGATTTCCAGATTTAGGCCCTCATGATGTAATTATACCTGGGACAGCAAAACTATCGTTTAAAATAGCCCTCAATGCACTTGCAGATGTAAACCGCACAATCGTCAATAACTTGGGTCGCGCAATCGTGAGCAAAATTGAAGTTAAGCTAGAAGGTCAAAGCGTTTACACCCTTAATGACAGTGATATTTTTCACTGTTATCAAGATCTATGGATGACGCAACAAGAGCGTGAAAACGCAGTATATCAAGGAATTCAATCCGAGGCCCTGCGAAAGATTAGAATTAATGCCGGCGATAAGGGTGCCAATGCCTCTGATGTTGCCCTGGGAGATGCCTACAACAACTTGTTTAGCATTCCGCTTGATTTTGAGTTGCTCGAGGCTAATATGCCATTTCATCAATACGACCTTAAGGACAGACTATCTTACGAGCTAACTTTCAATAATTATGGCAACGTGATTGTGTCCAGTGATAATACTGCAACTTATACAATTACAGGGATTAGTATGGAATTTGAAGTGCTAAACTCTAAAGCCTTAGCAATGGACATTAAGCAAAAGCAAAAAGGCCGCCATATTGTGCTTTATGATCGTGTTATAAGACATACTAAACTACCCCTAAACAAAAGCGAATCAACTTGGAACATTACTCTAGCACCTCAAGCATTCTCAATGAAAGGAATTTTAATTATATTCAAGGAGCCGCAAACCGCATTCAACGGAGACAGTGAAGATTTTTACAACCCCAAAATTACTAAAGTTTCAACTACAATCGATGGTAAGCCCAATCAGATCTATTCTAGCGGTATGCGGGCTCATCAACAGTTCCACGAGATCAGGAAGCATTTCTCAGACGGCAAGAACCGCGATGCTATAAATGTTGCAAAAGAATTTGACTTGGCTGATGTAACAGCAGCAGAATACTTTACTAATAAATATGCTCTTTGGCTTGATTTCCGTAGTAACGATGATTTGACATTACACGGTAGCGGCAGGAAAATTGAGGGTGCTAGCCAATCTATACAAATTGAGATTGAGAAGACAGCCCAGGCAGCAGGAGCTCTAAACGCCTACATTTATTACATCGCTGATGCCCAACTTAACTTTGAGAATGGTCGTCTTGTGAATGTTGCCTACTAGTTGGGGGTATTGTTGGGAAAAATAAAAAATAAATAAAGATATAATATAATGAGTTTAGTGAAGACACCGCATTCAGCGATTATTTGTGGAGCAACAGCTTGTGGAAAGACTGAGTTTTTATTGAATTTGCTAGAGACCGAGAGAGGGCCTAATATACATGCTGGTAAATGGACCCAAATGACCTATTCGCCCAAATACAGATGGATTTTTATATTTTGTCCAACTCTTGAAATAAATAAAACATATCATGCACATAAATGGCTATTTACGGATGACAGAGTAATGTTGATTAATCCTAAAAAGGAAGGTGGTTTAAATCTTGCCCTAAAAAAATATTATTATTTGAATGCGCGACAAGAAGATGGGGAGAGTCTATTTATAATTGATGATTGCAGCGCACTGAAAGACCTCAAAACTAAAAATCAAATGCTGTCAGAAATTGCATTTAGTGGGCGTCATGCTGGTTGCTCTATGTGGATTCTTACCCAAAAATATAACTCTATTCTTACCGACTTCCGCGAGCAAATTAAGTGGCTATGTTTGTTCTATTGTAAAGATCGTGACAGTTTTGCTGATGCTTTGCGCGAAAATGATGTTATTCCGTCAAAAGACGAACGAGATAGAATGCGAGACTTACTTGCACAACATAAACACTCAAAGTTAATATTAGTTACTGAACAACCAACTTCTTATAATTTCTTAAAATAGATGCATAATAACAATTTCAACATATGGTTAATATTAAATTATTTTGTTTAAAAAAAATAATTTCTTAAATATAAAATGGACGACGCTAGTATTGATGCATTAATGAATAGTATTCAAAAACTTGAAAACGAAGGTGAACCTTCAAAAAATCTACCTCCTGTAATTCCACAATTTGATCTATCACTGATGCGAGAACGCTTAATTGGAGTTGTTGCAGGAGGGAATAGCAAAGAATATTTAGGCAAAAACATTACAGTAGCTGAGATTGAGAGCATGGAAGAAAAAGCACTGTTAAAATTATACTCGCGATATGATGCATACATCGGCAATGTAATGGCAAAGTCAGTAAAATCAGCATTATGCTCAGCTTATGCAAATGCAGTGGGATTGCTGGCTCGTACACTTTCAAATAACAAACTAGTACTACGAGATGGTGAAGAATTAACAGAAACGCTAATAAACAATCCAGTAATTAATATTGCTTTGAGTACATACAGTTGCACGCTTTACCATAAGTATGGACATTACTTAGCACCGCTTACAGCAACTCTGCTTACTTGTGGATACATTCACAAAGGGGATTGCACCACATTAACAACTCCTGAACAATCAGAAGATAATGAAAAAGTTAAATCGTCAGAATCTCAAAAAGAGAAATAAATTTATGGGTAATTGTGAATAATTGTGGATAATTGTGGATAATTGAGGGTAATATTATGGGTAATTGTGAATAATTGTGGATAATTGTGGGTAATATTATGGGTAATTAAGGATAATTTTTAAATAAAAAAAATTATAATTTAATATTATAAAATGGCAGAGCAAAAAGACGATGTTAGTGTATCTGAACCTAAGGCTAAAACTGAGGCGCCGATCGAACCAAAGGTTGTACCACCTCCAGCGCCAATTCCAGTACCTGTAACAGCCCCAGCAGTCAAAATCAAAAATCCCAAGAGACAAGGCGAAAAAATGCCGCAAAACAAAAAGAACTAAAAGCGCAAATGCAAAAGCAAATAGAAGAGTCAGCAAAAATAATAACTAATTATAACGATAAACCATCACAGCCTATTTCCATTCCTGAACTGCCTAAAAAACATACAAACATTAGCACTGATAACTTGTATTGGCAAGTTCCTGCAGCACTTGCTATTTTAATTGCAGGGGGAATTTTAGTAATCCTTCAACGAGGTAATAAAATACAAACAAACACATTTTCTTCCTCCGCTCCAGTCGCTAAAACAACTGATTCAGCTCCATCAGATAATGTATTTGATTGGTAAGGCAGGGCTTTTGTAAAAAATTATAAAGAGCATTGTAGTTAATTATTTTTTTTAAAAAATGTGTGTGCATAATATATAAATGGACACTACAACAAATACACTAGTTAATTCAGCATACAATACAGCCTTGCTGAGTGGGCTTGTTTTCACGAACTGTTTCCTCGCAGAAAAGGCATTTGGCACTAAACCAACTAATTTAGGCAAATTTAATATTGAAAATATGGCCAAATTTACTTTTAATCTTTATCTTGCAGATTTAACAAAAACTTGGGTCCAAAAACAAGGATGGCTTCCTGAAAATATTATACCAAGCTCAAGCGTTACACCGGGAAATTAAAATAAAAAAATAAAAAAATAAATTAAATATATATAATGGCGATGTTAATAGGTGGTGCTGTTATAAATGCATTGGCTTTCACAGGAAGTAATTTTTTGTTTAGTTTAATTAATGGCGATGCTGAGAGGAAAAGGCATGACTTAGCTTTAGAAGAATTACAAAAAGGTAGAGACATATGGAATCAGAAAAGACTAGACAACATCGATTATGCAAACAGACGATTACGTGAAGAAGCAAACTCTGAAAAAACATTCACGCAGATATCTAAAGCCGCTGCAGAATATTATCTCGTTACGGGGCAACATTTAACGCTACAAGATACAGGCCCAGAGCCTATGTTAGAAGATTATTTAGACGAAAATCAAGTCTCAAATATACAGACTGGTGAAATATTTGTTATTAGCACAGGTCTAGTTCTTACTGGATATTTAGCATACAAGTATTTATAAGTGTTGTTATAATTATGTAAGTGCCGTGTGCTAATTATTATTTTTTAATTTTTTTTCTTTTGATTATAATTATTACAAAAAAAGCCCTACAGTTAACACAATTAAGCCTATCTACTGTTAAATTAACAGATGATGAGCTGGCTTAGCAAATAGTGTGGTATTTACATTAGCCACACGTTATTATCACACACCTCGAGTTCACACAGAGGACATCCAAAGTCTACCTATATATATTACTACATAGGCATATCAACCTCCTTTACCATGAATAATTTTGACCAACACGCTTATGAACCAAGTGCTCTAGATTCTTTAGTAGTAAAAGCCGCCCCTACAGAACAAGTCTTCTGTGGTGACCCCTACAGAACAAGTCTTCTGTGGTGACCCCTACAGAACAAGTCTTCTGTGGTGACCCCTACAGAACAAGTCTTCTGTGGTGACCCCTACAGAACAAGTCTTCTGTGGTGACCTTATGACCCCTACAGAACAAGTCTTCTGTGGTAACCTTATGACCTCTACAGAACAAGTCTTCTGTGGTGTAAGTACACCAATAAATTAAATTATTTTCTGCGGTCTTATTTAATTCAAGGGTACATGTATAGTGTTAATTGCAATAAATTATTTTGTATGCACTTAATATATCATGGCTTCAAAAACAGAAGTAAACTCCCGTACCTCCACTAAGCTATCTAAAATTTATTATAGCCCAAAAGGATATTGGCGTGGAATTGCTGCCATCAAAAAGTTGTCATCCACCGCGAGTGTGTCAGAAGAAATTGCAAACAATTGGCTAAAAAAGCAAGCAATTTGGCAAATATATCTTCCTGCTCCAAAATATATTCCAAGACCTAAATTTGATATAATTACACCAAATGAAGCTCATCAAGCCGATCTATTATTTTTACCACATGATAAATTACCCCGCGGACGCAAACTATATAAGTATGCTTTAACAGTTGTCGACATTGCCTCGCGCTATAAGGAAGCTCACCCGCTTTCATCGAAAAATTCTGATGAAGTTGCAAAAGCATTTTCTAATATTTATAAACGCGGCCCACTAACATGGCCTAAATTGTTACAAGTTGATTCAGGACGTGAATTCATGGGTACTGTTAGTAACTTAATGGCATTAAATAATGTTGCAATTAGACGTGGTGAAAGGGGTTTGCATAGAGCTCAGGGAATAGTTGAGAGATTTAACAGAACACTTGCTGAGAGGTTATTTGGGCATCAGTATGCGCAAGAATTACTGTTGGAAGCACATGGCAAAGATGCACGATCGAGAGAATGGGTTGCTAGACTTCCAGCCGTTGTTAAGGCTTTAAATAATGAGGTAACTCGATTAATCGGTAAAAAACCTTCTGTGGCTATAACAAATAATCAAATTGAAATAAAATCTTCTGCACCACGGGGTTCCAAATCTGAACAGCGCATACCTACACACATTGGAGTACGATACTTGTACCAACCTGGTGAGTTAGAAGGTGGTGAACAAAGGAGAGCAACTGATCCAATTTGGTCGTTAAGCATAAATCGAATAGGTAATACCATCGTAAAACCTGGAGACCCAATTTTGTATTATTTAGACCCAAAAATAAACCCTCACACACCAAAACGCGGTTTTGTACGTCAAAAATTATTAGTAGTACCTCCTGATACTCAATTACCACCTGGTGGTATTCTGTAATGCCCATATGCTAAAGTGATAATTCCATCATTTGCAATCCATCGCTTTGTGTCTAAAGGTGAAAGTGATATTTTATTAACATGTATGCCGTATATTTGATGCTTTTCACTCCGTAGCATATTCATGCCGTGCTTAATAACTTTTTGATCTTTAAGTACATTTTTATATTGTTCATGCGTAATGTGTTTTTCAACCACGTATTTTTTTACGCCTTTTGCTTTGCGGATATTACCATCTGATGTAACTATTGAATACATTTTAGGTCTTAAGCCAACATATTCCTCAATCGCTGCTCCACCGCATTCATCTTTCATTTTGCCAAGAACTTTTTTATTTTTTTCACTGTAAAGAGGGTGTTCTTTAGGATAATTGCTAGTATCGTAAAAATCTGCATGTTGCGCCATATCACGATAAACATCCTCAGTTTCAATATGTAAAAGTAAACTATCTGTGTCGGTGTAAAGCAATTTGCAAGCGCTTCCGTATTGTTTTTTAAGATGGTTGTAATAAAAGTCATACATCAGCAATTTGCTTATATCCAAAATACACATTCCTACATATGCGGGCCGATTAAGACATAGCTTACTTTTATACATATGCAATGCAGCTAATTCATTACTAAATATTTTCTCTCTTGCAAATGTTGGCTTTGCAATTAGCTTTCTTATTTTATTATGTTCATTAGCACGTACCAGATGGACATCAACACGTTTTCTTAAATTTTCCATGGTTTTACCAAACACAGCATTATTCATTAGCTTATACAAGTCCTTCTCGAAATCACTAGTTGCTTGTTTTCGAAGTTCTGTGTTCATTTGAATATATGGCTTCATCCAAGGTGAATGATTAAAACGTAATACTCTATGTATTTTTGTTAATTTCATACCTAAATCAATGCACTGTTGTAAATTTCTGTAATGCAACACATATTTTTTCTTATTACGCAAATTCGGTACAAGTTTGTCTGTATTAAGACTAGTTTTCCCAATCAAGTTATTTTGATAATCTGATAGCCATGCTTTATCTATTTTCATGCGCTCTGGTGCTAAAGGATAATCATTATGCTTATCGTGCAACTCTTTTAAATATTCAAGATCAACTTCTAAAATATAGCCATTTTTTGAAAAATCACCATTCTTTGAAAAATCACAGTTTGATAAATCTGTAACCCACTCAAACCCTCCTGTTGGTAAATATTGACTCATTGCCCAACCGTACAAGTTATTCGCATCGTAATATTGAATGTAGCTTGTTGGTTTAGTTGGATCATAATCTGGAACTTTATCATTGTTTGCTTTAGCATATCTCTGACTTACCATAGAAACACCGCCTCGCATACCTTTTTCAATAAATAAATACATGTCATAGTCTGTTAATAACTCAAGTTTAACTTTTGTCTTTTTAAGCAACGCATCCCACGATAACCCTGGACCTGTATAATAGTGAGCCGGATCTAGTTTATAGTGTTTTAAGCATGTATTTCTAAATTTCTCAAATACATCCGCAAGCAGCATTGTATCAGTTTTTAAATACAAGTCATGATAGTCTCCCATGTTTTTACAATCGAATGTATCCCAAACTTTTTGTGCATAAATATAGTCTTCTTGACTTATTCCACAATCCGTTAAACTGCTGTAAAAATCCTCAATAGGAGGTAGTTGTTTATCTTCAAAACGCTCCCAATCATCCATGTACTCGTAAGGATAAACTCCTTTTCTGAGCAATAATTTACTTTTTTCTTGATCTGGCTCATTTAATTTTGTTATTTTAAATACTTCAGCTGGATTTGCCTTAACCAAATTATCTAATGAAGCTAGTAAAAATTGTGCGCTGTCAATAAATCGTAATTGTCGTAAAGAAAATGAAATATATTTTTCCATGTTATTCGGAATACACTTAATAACACCTTTAGTTTCGCTAATAGCTTGCATAATTAGATGAGAATCATAACCTCGTAAATTATGAAATAATACAGGGATAAAGAACTCTCTATTCGAAGGTTTAATTCGCAGTTTTAAATTACAATCTGAGTGGGCGGCCCCTCTAAATTCCCCTGTAATATGACAATGATCACGTACTTTATATTTTTGAGAAAACTTTTTACAACAAATTGCACATTCTTTCGCCTCAAAATAGCTATTATTTATTTCGTAATTTACATCTTCAAACTTACCTTCAGGACGACAGCGCTTATGGACAGCCTTTTGATTATAACACACTTTCTTATTTTCATTATCAAAACTACCCTCTTCACATATCCAACATTGTTTAGTGTTGTAATACTCCCTCCACTCTTTAGAAGTTAAAGTATCCATCTTTTTGGGAAATTTTAGCGATTTAATAATATCACTTTTCACATTTTTCAACCTGTTCAAAAAACTTACTCATCGCGTCAGGTCCTCGGTAAACTATAGGCTTCTCAGATACTCCATCAGATCTAACAGCTACAATCGAAAATCCGCACACATTGTGAACAGATGTTTTTTGCGTGTTTTTTCTTTCTTCAGGTGCTGGAGCTTTTATTTTCGTAACTAGTGCTTCTAAGTCTGCATATATTACCCATGGTACTTTAAGCTGTTTGCGATAGTTTTCAAACTTTAGAATTGATTTGTTTTTCGTTGGCATTTCTATTTTAGTAGACCTTTCTCCGATCCCTCGACATTCAGGTTTATGCTCCTCAAGTAAATCTGCTCTAATATATCCGTGATGACATCTATCGCAAAAATACTTCTTTTCTTTATGCAAAGTCTGATCATATAAAAGACCATTTAAATTTTTAATCCAAGTATAATGCAAATTTGCTTTTGTGTCTTCACCCCACTCAAATTCCTCCTCATTATCTTTTAATTTTTCAGTTAATAACATCAAACAAATGCGAGGTACTTCTGAAGGCTGACCACTAATATAATAATTTACAGTACATCCTTTTTCCCATCCATACACGTTAATTGCTAAGTTATTTTGTTTTTCTACTTTTTTAATCTGAGTTAATGGAGTAGGAAATTCTATACCTGTAAAATTTAACCCATCATTAGTTGGATAACTTGAAGTTCTATGTGAGCGATCATTTGTTGGAAATAACGCCGATCGTAATGCCCACCTCAAACAATTATCATCTTGGTTTTGTACATTAATAATAACTTTTTTGTTTGCTAATTTCTTTGGTAAAGGTATATAAGATCCGCCTTTTAAAGGCGAGTATTCCGCAAAATTTACAAATAATCTTTCAATCCTATCCACAACCCACCCAGATCCCAAGCTAACGTAATTTTCGATACTTGCTATTATTTTAGCATGTGCTTGAGCAAGATCGATGTTTACTAAATTCAGCTTAATATTGTCTTCATCTATATATCAACTTTTTTCAAAACGGGTATTTGCTCACTATAAAAACTTGGATGTGCGTATGTTGAGTTATTTGTTTGTGGATTGTCTCTTCTCATTAATATTTGCAAAACTAAATTAAATTTTACTCCATTTAACTTTGCATCTGCTGCTTCTCTCGCTATCCGTGTTGCTATTATTGGCTTAACTTTTTCTAAAAATGCGACAGGATCATTTATATTTTCTAAAACTACCATTTCATAACTTTTAAGAAATGTACCAAAAGTATTAGTTAACATCAAATAACTAGCAGTATTAGACGGTTCTAAAGGTACAGGAAGATCTTCTAAAATTGGTGAATCTAAAATTGGTGAATTAAACATAGGATCAATAGGGTTTACATCTGCTAATTCGTTTAAAATTTCATTTTCTATTGATTCCTGTGGTTTTGATTTTTCTTTTTTCTTTTTTGGTTGAATTTTTATCTTTTCAGGCTCTATTTTTAAAGCACGCAATAATTCAACCCCAAATTTCTTTTTCAATTTTAACACAGACTTTGTATAAAATGAACTTATTCCGCCTCTTATATATGATACCGCCCAGTCCTTCGATTTATATACTACATACAAAATACCATTTTTTTCCTTAAACGGTAATACAATTGGTGTTGTAATATTATGAAAAATATTGAAGTCATCTCGTAACATTTTGTTTCTATACTAGGTAAATAAAAAGTTCAAATTAAAATTATTTATCTATTTAATATTTATTTACATAAAAATGTAATAAATTTAGTTTTAAATTCCTTAACCAATTTTAAAACTACAAAAATCATACCAAAAAAGAAATTTCAAAATTCCCTTTGTTGTATTTGCAGTAGTTAGTTCTGGATCATTTACCTTATATACCACCTCATCAGTAATTACTACTAATACCCTCGATTTGCTCTTTTCAGCTTGGATTTATAGTTATAAATTACTGGGTACCAGGTATACAAGAAGAAGAAGAAAATCCAAGCTGAAAGAGAGCAAATCGAGGGTATTAGTAGTAATTACTTTTGAGGTGGTATATAAGGTAAGTGTCCCAGAACCCCCACTTGCCCTACTACTAGGCCTTCCACGTGCTTCGGTCGGCATTACAATCCATTCAGTTTATTCTTTGAATTGACGCGGGTTTTTTTAAAGTAATTTTAGCTCGCATGGATACAATGGGATTTTTAGCTTCTTATAGTTTTGGTGAACAAAGTTCAGTAGGCTGCCATGCCTCGATTCTGCTGTATGCATCAGAAATGTAGCAATATTTGATTCAATATTACATTTTTCGGTCAACGGCGGTCACGATCATATCATCAATATGTTAAACAATTGTTGAGCGATTCACCGGTTAACTAACAGTTATTTAAAAGAGCATGTTTTAAACAACGTTGAATAATTTCTTAACAAATTGTTTAAAACATGTTCTTTTAAACAACTGTTAGTTAACCGGTTAATCGATCAACAGTTGTTGAACTTATTTGTGCACATTGTTGTTTAAATTTTAAACAATTATTGGTTAAATTTACGAAAATCAAAGTATATTTTACCAATGTTGTTTAAAATTTGAGCAACGTTGGGTGATTTTTTTTTTTTAAACATATTTTTATAGATTTAACCAAAATATTAGAAAATAATTAAGTCTATCAAAATGCTGAAGTCGCAACATTATTTTAAAACAATATTTTGAAGATAGTGAAAAGAGTTTAATTCATTATTTACAGCAAAGAACATCCCAGGTAGTTGTTTAAATTTAACCAACATTATGCAAAAATATGTTAAACAACTGTTGATCGATTAACCGGTTAACTAACAGTTGTTTAAAAGAACATGTTTTAAACAATTTGTTAAGAAATTATTCAAATCTGTTGTTACACTGTTGTTTAAAAATATGTTGTTTAAAATTGTTTAGCCAACATGTTTTAAATTTTAAACAACTTTGGTTAACTAAACTTTGATTTTCATAAATTTAACCAATAGTTGTTTAAAATTTAACCAACCAAAAATTTAAATTTGTGGCAAAGAACATCCCAGGTACTTTGGTGCGATCTCTATTATCCACGTTCGAATTTCTAACAATGCCAACAGGTGCGTTTGCTTGCCGCGCGCTCGGCGCGAGCCAACAAGTGCATGTACATTGTATGTATCCATATATAAAACAGCAAGCACTGTATGGATAATAAGTGGCGCTAAATTCAAAAGTAACGTGGAGAGTAAAATTTTGAATTCAGTCCCATCCAACAATTAGCCGGTTATCATGGAAGTGTCTCGTACTTCCGTGAGTATCGCTTATATTTATATTAAATTTAAATAAAGTTGATGTCAATTTAAAAAAATAAATAAAAAATATCAATAGGCCTATCGGTGCAGTCGGGCCCCAATTAGTATAGGGCGTGCTATGATGTTGCGAACTCTGGGAGGGGGGAGGGGGGAGGGGGGGGGGGGGGGGGGTAGGGGTTCGAGTGGATAGAAATAATATAAAAAGAAATTGTATACATAGTCATCGTTCACATTTGAAATTAGAGGTCCAAGTTCAAAAATATATTTTTGTATTAAAAAAGTACTGATTTTAGTCAAGTTTGAGCGATTTGAACGCTTAACCACGCTTGTCTGCCGCGTGGAAAGTGTTAAGAATAGCATTGTTTTTAAAATTTGATATTATGAATGGCACCCTTGAAGTGTTAGCTATTTCAATTTGAACTCAGATTTATGTTCAGAGTTAAGAAAACACCACAATTTTATTTGAATTCAAAAATTCATGTAAGTAGATTCTAAAACACGGAAGCGCGCTAAATTATCCATTTAGCGAACTTGGTAAAAAATCTTAAAACCCGACATCGTTAAATGGGACCTACAGAGATTTGTTGTTGGTTTTAAGTTGTAATTGTTGTTGTTGTTGTTGTTGTTGTTGTTGTTGTTGTTGTTGTTGTTGTTGTTACACTGTTGTTTAAAAATATGTTGTTTAAAATTGTTTAGCCAACACGTTTTAAATTTTAAACAACTTTGGTTAACTAAACTTTGATTTTCATAAATTTAACCAATAGTTGTTTAAAATTTAACCAACCAAAAATTTAAATTTGTGCAAAAATATGTTTAAAAGTACTGATTTGAGTCAAGTTCGAGCGATTTGAACGCTTAACCACGCTTGTCTGCCGCGTGGAAAGTGTTAAGAATAGCATTGTTTTTAAAATTTGATATTATGAATGGCATCCTTGAAGTGTTAGCTATTTCAATTTGAACTCAGATTTATGTTCAGAGTTAAGGGGGGACTAAAGGAAGTTTTTTGTTGAATTTTGTTAGTGCTGTAATTATTGAACCATGACTCAAATGTATATAAAAGTATACTTTTATGGAAAGGAAATGGATCAGAGAATTCAAATTTGGCATCAATTTTGGCCACAAATGTTGATTTTTTGAGAAAATCACAAAAAATCACTTTTTTGACCCAATTCTTTTGAACAAAGCTACCAAAAATAATTTTGAGTTAAAAATGCCCAAATCACTTGATGATGATGTTAAGACACTTCTGAAGGGACGATTTTTTAAAAAATCGAATCCAATATTTTTTGAAATTTTGACAAAAAAGTGTAAAAAAAAAAAAAAAACTATTTTTTTCACGTTTTTTGGCACTTTTTGGTCAAAATTTTCAAAAATATTAGATTGGGTTTTTAAAAAAATAAAATCGTCCCTTCATTAGTGTCTTAACATCATTATAAAGTGATTTGGCCATTTTTTACTCAAATTATTTTTTGTTAGCTTTGTTCAAAAAAATTTGGGTCAAAAAAGTGAATTTTGTGATTTTCTCAAAAAATCTACTTTTTTGGTCAAAATTGACGCCAAATTTGGAATCTCTGATCCATTTCCTTTCCAAAGATGTATACTTTTATATACATTTGATTAATAGTTTAATAATTACAGCACTCACAAAATTCAAAAAATCAAATCAAAAACTTCTCCCTTGATAATAGAGCTCGCACAAAAGTACCTGGGATGTTCTTTGCTGTAAATAATGAATTAAACTCTTTTCACTATCTTCAAAATATTGTTTTAAAATAATGTTGCGACTTCAGCATTTTGATAGACTTAAATTTTTTCTAATATTTTGGTTAAATCTATAAAAATGTCTAGTTTAACAAAAATCACCCAACGTTGCTTAAATTTTAAACAACATTGGTATATTTTATACTTTGATTTTCATAAATTTAACCAATAATTGTTTAAAATTTAACCAACATTGTGCAAAGATATGTTCAAAATCTGTTGATCGATTAACCGGTTAACTAACAGTTGTTTAAAAGAACATGTTTTAAACAATTTGTTAAGAAATTACTCAACGTTGTTTAAACATGCTCTTTTAAATAACTGTTAGTTAACCGGTGAATCGCTCAACAGTTGTTTAACTTTAAATTTCAAACAACTATTGGTTGGTTAAATTTTTAACAACTATTGGTTAAATTTATGAAAATCAAAGTTTAATTAACCAAAGTTGTTTAAAATTTAAAACATGTTGGCTAAACAATTTTAAACAACATATGTTTAAACAGTGTTTTAACAGTGTAACAACAACAACAACAAACAACAATTACAACTTAAACCAACAACAAATCTCTGTAGGTCCCATTTAACGATGTCGGGTTTTGAAGATTTTTTACCAAGTTAGCTAAATAGATAATTTAGCGCGCTTCAGTGTTTTAGAATCTACTTACATGAATTTTTGAATTCAAATAAAATTCTGGTGTTTGCTTAACTCGTCAAATTCGAATAGCTAACACTTCAATGGTGCCATTCATAATATCAAGATTTAAAAAACAATGCTATCCTTAACACTTTCCACGCGGCAGGCGTCTGCAGACGACAATCCAAAATACCAAAAAAAAATTCAAAAATGTCAACATTATTGAATGTTATTTGCAATATTTGCAATAACTATGGGAAATGCATTCAAATAAGTACAAACGTGCCTAGTATTGTTTGTTCAGTTATCCTTGGGATACACTGAAAGTTCGGAAAGGTTTCTGAAAAATCTGTTTTGTACCGTGGTTAAACCAATAGCCGCGTGGAAAGTGTTAAGATTTTTACTAGTTCGCTAAATGGATAATTTAGCGCGCTTCAATTGTCTCAGAATCTACTGACATGAATTTTTGAATTCAAGTAAAATTCTGGTGTTTAATAATAGGTCAAATTGAAATAGCTAACACTTCATAGGTGCCATTCATAATATCAAATTTTAAAAAAAATGCTATCCTTATGCGTTCAAATCGCTCGAACTTGGCTAAAATCAGTACTTTTTATTAAAAAAATACATTTTTGAACTTTGACCTCTACTTTCAAAGGAACGATGACTATGTATACACTCTTTTTTATACTCAGCAAATTTTCAATTTTGTTTTGAATCATATCACGAAATGTGGAGACAATTGCTTGCACATTATGCTCTGTATGTTCCATTTAGTGATGTCGGGTTTTAAGATTTTTTACTTAGTTCGCTAAATGGATAATTTAGCGCGCTTCGTTGTCTCAGAATCTCCTGACTTGGATTTTTGAATTCAAGTAAAATGCTGGTGTTTTCTTAACTCTGAACATAAATCTTCTTAGGTCAAATTGAATAGCTAACACTTCAAGGGTGCCATTCATAATATCAAATTTTAAAAACAATGCTATTCTTAACACTTTCCACGCGGCAGACAGGCGTGGTTAAGCATTCAAATCGCTCGAACTTGACTAAAATCAGTACCTTTTAATACAAAAATACATTTTTGAACTTGGACCTCTACTTTCAAAGGAACGATGACTATGTATACACTCTTTTTTATACTCAGCAAATTTTTAATTTTGTCTTGAATCATATCACGAAATGTGGAGACAATTGCTTGCGTATTAGGCTCTGTATGTCCCATTTAGTCATGTCGGGTTTTAAGATTTTTTACTATATTTTTAGGCGTGCGTACAAATTACTCGTAGGCCTACTTGCCTTAAATCCTCAATTTTACAGCGGCAACATTCGGTAGCCTGTCGACGGTATTATTTCTATCCACTTGAACCCCTACACCGTCCCCTGTCCCCTCCCCAGAGTTCCACACATCATAGCACGCCATATACTAATGGGGCCCGACTGCATCGATACTGATTTTTTTTCTTGATTTTTTTTTTCTTCATGATTTTTTTAATTTTTTTTTAAATTGACCTCAACTTTATTTAAATTTAATATCAATATAAGCGATACTCACGGAAGTACGAGACACTTCCATACTTCCATGATAACCGGCTAATTGTTGGCTGTGACTGAATTCAAAATTTTACTCTCCACGTTACTTTTGAATTTAGCGCCACTTATTATCCATACCGTGATTGCTGTTTTATATAGGGATATGTACATGTACATGTACATGCACAATGCTGTCTCGCGCCGAGCGCGCGGCAAGCTAAGGCACCTGTTGGCATTGTTAGAAATTCGAACACGGATAATAGAGCTCGCACCAAAGTACCTGTGATGTTCTCGCTGTAAATAATGAATTAAACACTTTTCGCTATCTTCAAAATATTGTTTTAAAATAATGTTGAGACTTCAGCATTTTTATATACTTAATTGATTTTTAATATTTTGTTTGAATCTATAAACATTTGTTGTTTAAAACAATTTAGCCAACATTGTTTAAATTTTAAACAACATTGGTAAAATATACTTTGATTTTCATAAATTTAACCAATAATTGTTTAAAATTTAACCAAAATTGTGCAAAAATATGTTCAACAACTGTTGAGCGATGTTTAAAAGAACATGTTTTAAACAACTTGTTAAGAAATTATTCAACGTTGTTTAAAACATGCTCTTTTAAACAACTGTTAGTTAACCGGTGAATCGCTCAACAGTTGTTTAACATATTTTTGCATAATGTTGGTTAAATTTTAAACAACTATTGGTTAAATTTATGAAAATCAAAGTTTATTTAACCAATGTTGTTTAAAATTTAAACAATGTTGGCTAATTGTTTTTAAACAACATTTTTTTAAACAGTGTTTTAACAGTGTAACAACAACAACAACAACAACAACAACAACAACAACAACAACAACAACAACAACAACAACAACAACAACAACAACAACAACAACAACAAACAACAATTACAACTTAAACCAAGAACAAATCTCTGTACTGTCCCATTTAGCGATGTCGGGTTTTAACACTTTCCACGCGGCAGGCGTCTGCAGACGACAATCCAAAATACCAAAAAATGTTTCAAAAATGTCAACATTGTTGAATGTTATTTGCAATATTTGCAATAACTATGGGAAATGCATTCAAATAAGTACAAACGTGCCTAGTATTGTTTGTTCAGTTATCCTTGGGATACACTGAAAGTTCGGAAAGGTTTCTGAAAAATCTGTTTTGTACCGTGATTAAACCAATAGCCGTTTGGAAAGTGTTAAGATTTTTAATAGTTCGCTAAATGGATAATTTAGCGCTCTTCAATTGTCTCAGAATCTACTGACATGAATTTTTGAATTCAAGTAAAATTCTGGTGTTTGCTTAACTCTGAACATAAATAATAGGTCAAATTGAAATAGCTAACACTTCAATGGTGCCATTCATAATATCAAATTTTAAAATAAATGCTATCCTTATGCGTTCAAATCGCTCGAACTTGGCTAAAATCAGCACATTTTATTAAAAAAATACATTTTTGAACTTTGACCTCTACTTTCAAAGGAACGATGACTATGTATACACTCTTTTTTATACTCAGCAAATTTTCAATTTTGTCTTGAATCATATCACGAAATGTGGAGACAATTGCTTGCACATTATGCTCTGTATGTTCCATTTAGTGATGTCGGGTTTTAAGATTTTTTACTTAGTTCGCTAAATGGATAATTTAGCGCGCTTCGTTGTCTCAGAATCTCCTGACATGGATTTTTGAATTCAAGTAAAATGCTGGTGTTTTCTTAACTCTGAACATAAATCTTAGGTCAAATTGAATAGCTAACACTTCAAGGGTGCCATTCATAATATCAAATTTTAAAAACAATGCTATTCTTAACACTTTCCACGCGGCAGACAGGCGTGGTTAAGCATTCAAATCGCTCGAACTTGACTAAAATCAGTACCTTTTAATACAAAAATACATTTTTGAACTTGGACCTCTACTTTCAAAGGAACGATGACTATGTATACACTCTTTTTTATACTCTGCAAATTTTTAATTTGGTTTTGAATCATATCACGAAATGTGGAGACAATTGCTTGCGTATTAGGCTCTGTATGTCCCATTTAGTCATGTCGGGGTTTTAAGATTTTTTACTATATTTTTAGGCGTGCGTACAAATTACTCGTAGGCCTACTTGCCTTAAATCCTCAATTTTACAGCGGCAACATTCGGTAGCCTGTCGACGGTATTATTTCTATCCACTTGAACCCCTACACCGTCCCCTGCCCCCTCCCCAGAGTTCGACACATCATAGCACGCCATATACTAATGGGGCCCGACTGCATCGATACTGATTTTATTTTCTTGATTTTTTTTATTTTGTAAAGATTTTTTTAATTTTTTTTAAAAATTGACCTCAACTTTATTTAAATTTAATATCAATATAAGCGATACTCACGGAAGTACGAGACACTTCCATACTTTCATGATAACCGGCTAATTGTTGGCTGTGACTGAATTCAAAATTTTACTCTCCACGTTACTTTTGAATTTAGCGCCACTTATTATCTATACCGTGATTGCTGTTTTACATAGGGATATGTACATGTACATGCACAATGCTGTCTCGCGCCGAGCGCGCGGCAAGCTAACGCACCTGTTGGCATTGTTAGAAATTCGAACGCGGATAATAGAGCTCGCACCAAAGTACCTGTGATGTTCTCGCTGTAAATAATGAATTAAACACTTTTCGCTATCTTCAAAATATTGTTTTAAAATAATGTTGAGACTTCAGCATTTTTATATACTTAATTGATTTTTAATATTTTGTTTGAATCTATAAACATTTGTTGTTTAAAACAATTTAGCCAACATTGTTTAAATTTTAAACAACATTGGTAAAATATACTTTGATTTTCATAAATTTAACCAATAATTGTTTATAATTTAACCAAAATTGTGCAAAAATATGTTCAACAACTGTTGAGCGATGTTTAATAGAACATGTTTTAAACAACTTGTTAAGAAATTATTCAACGTTGTTTAAAACATGCTCTTTTAAACAACTGTTATTTAACCGGTGAATCGCTCAACAGTTGTTTAACATATTTTTGCATAATGTTGGTTAAATTTTAAACAACTATTGGTTAAATTTATGAAAATCAAAGTTTATTTAACCAATGTTGTTTAAAATTTAAACAATGTTGGCTAATTTTTTTTAAACAACATGTTTTAAACAGTGTTTTAACAGTGTAACAACAACAACAACAACAACAACAACAACAACAACAACAACAACAACAACAACAACAACAACAAACAACAATTACAACTTAAACCAAGAACAAATCTCTGTACTGTCCCATTTAGCGATGTCGGGTTTTAACACTTTCCACGCGGCAGGCGTCTGCAGACGACAATCCAAAATACCAAAAAAAATGTTTCAAAAATGTCAACATTATTGAATGTTATTTGATATATTTGCAATAACTATGGGAAATGCATTCAAATAAGTACAAACGTGCCTAGTATTGTTTGTTCAGTTATCCTTGGGATAAACTGAAAGTTCGGAAAGGTTTCTGAAAAATCTGTTTTGTACCGTGGTTAAACCAATAGCCGCGTGGAAAGTGTTAAGCGTTCAAATCGCTCGAACTTGGCTAAAATCAGGTTTTTTTAATAAAAAAATAAATTTTTGAACTTTGACCTCTAATTTCAAAAGAACGCTGACTATGTATACACTTTTTATTAATATCAGCAAATGTACAATTTTGTCTTGAATCATATATGAAGACAATTGTTTTCATATTAAGCTCTGCATTATCCATTTAGTGATGTCGAGTTTTAAGATTTTTTACTAAGTTCGCTAAATGGATAATTTAGCGCGCTTCGTTGTCTCAGAATCTCCTGACATGGATTTTTGAATTCAAGTAAAATGCTGGTGTTTTCTTAACTCTGAACATAAATCTTAGGTCAAATTGAATAGCTAACACTTCAAGGGTGCCATTCATAATATCAAAATTTTAAAAACAATGCTATTCTTAACACTTTCCACGCGGCAGACAGGCGTGGTTAAGCATTCAAATCGCTCGAACTTGACTAAAATCAGTACCTTTTAATACAAAAATACATTTTTGAACTTGGACCTCTACTTTCAAAGGAACGATGACTATGTATACACTCTTTTTTATACTCAGCAAATTTCCAATTTTGTTTTGAATCATATCACGAAATGTGGAGACAATTGCTTGCGTATTAGGCTCTGTATGTCCCATTTAGTCATGTCAGGTTTTAAGATTTTTTACTATATTTTTAGGCGTGCGTACAAATTACTCGTAGGCCTACTTGCCTTAAATCCTCAATTTTACAGCGGCAACATTCGGTAGCCTGTCGACGGTATTATTTCTATCCACTTGAACCCCTACACCGTCCCCTGTCCCCTCCCCAGAGTTCGACACATCATAGCACGCCATATACTAATGGGGCCCGACTGTATCGATACTGATTTTTTTTCTTGATTTTTTTTTATTTTTAAAGATTTTTAATTTTTTTTTTAAATTGACCTCAACTTTATTTAAATTTAATATCAATATAAGCGATACTCACGGAAGTACGAGACACTTCCATACTTTCATGATAACCGGCTAATTGTTGGCTGTGACTGAATTCAAAATTTTACTCTTCACGTTACTTTTGAATTTAGCGCCACTTATTATCCATACCGTGATTGCTGTTTTATATAGGGAGATGTACATGTACATGCACAATGCTGTCTTGCGCCGAGCGCGCGGCAAGCTAACGCACCTGTTGGCATTGTTAGAAATTCGAACGCGGATAATAGAGCTCGCACCAAAGTACCTGTGATGTTCTCGCTGTAAATAATGAATTAAACACTTTTCGCTATCTTCAAAATATTGTTTTAAAATAATGTTGAGACTTCAGCATTTTTATATACTTAATTGATTTTTAATATTTTGTTTGAATCTATAAACATTTGTTGTTTAAAACAATTTAGCCAACATTGTTTAAATTTTAAACAACATTGGTAAAATATACTTTGATTTTCATAGATTTAACCAATAATTGTTTAAAATTTAACCAAAATTGTGCAAAAATATGTTCAACAACTGTTGAGCGATGTTTAATAGAATATGTTTTAAACAACTTGTTAAGAAATTATTCAACGTTGTTTAAAACATGCTCTTTTAAACAACTGTTAGTTAACCGGTGAATCGCTCAACAGTTGTTTAACATATTTTTGCATAATGTTGGTTAAATTTTAAACAACTATTGGTTAAATTTATGAAAATCAAAGTTTATTTAACCAATGTTGTTTAAAATTTAAAAAATGTTGGCTAATTTTTTTTAAACAACATGTTTTAAACAGTGTTTTAACAGTGTAACAACAACAACAACAACAACAACAACAACAACAACAACAACAACAACAACAACAACAACAACAAACAACAATTACAACTTAAACCAAGAACAAATCTCTGTACTGTCCCATTTAGCGATGTCGGGTTTTAACACTTTCCACGCGGCAGGCGTCTGCAGACGACAATCCAAAATACCAAAAAACTGTTTCAAAAATGTCAACATTATTGAATGTTATTTGATATATTTGCAATAACTATGGGAAATGCATTCAAATAAGTACAAACGTGCCTAGTATTGTTTGTTCAGTTATCCTTGGGATAAACTGAAAGTTCGGAAAGGTTTCTGAAAAATCTGTTTTGTACCGTGGTTAAACCAATAGCCGCGTGGAAAGTGTTAAGCGTTCAAATCGCTCGAACTTGGCTAAAATCAGGTTTTTTTAATACAAAAATAAAATTTTGAACTTTGACCTCTAATTTCAAAAGAACGATGACTATGTATACACTTTTTATTAATATCAGCAAATGTACAATTTTGTCTTTAATCATATATGAAGATGTTTTCATATTAAGCTCTGCATTATCCATTTAGTGATGTCGAGTTTTAAGATTTTTTACTAAGTTCGCTAAATGGATAATTTAGCGCGCTTCGTTGTCTCAGAATCTCCTGACATGGATTTTTGAATTCAAGTAAAATGCTGGTGTTTTCTTAACTCTGAACATAAATCTTAGGTCAAATTGAATAGCTAACACTTCAAGGGTGCCATTCATAATATCAAATTTTAAAAACAATGCTATTCTTAACACTTTCCACGCGGCAGACAGGCGTGGTTAAGCATTCAAATCGCTCGAACTTGACTAAAATCAGTACCTTTTAATACAAAAATACATTTTTGAACTTGGACCTCTACTTTCAAAGGAACGATGACTATGTATACACTCTTTTTTATACTCAGCAAATTTCCAATTTTGTTTTGAATCATATCACGAAATGTGGAGACAATTGCTTGCGTATTAGGCTCTGTATGTCCCATTTAGTCATGTCAGGTTTTAAGATATTTTACTATATTTTTAGGCGTGCGTACAAATTACTCGTAGGCCTACTTGCCTTAAATCCTCAATTTTACAGCGGCAACATTCGGTAGCCTGTCGACGGTATTATTTCTATCCACTTGAACCCCTACACCGTCCCCTGTCCCCTCCCCAGAGTTCGACACATCATAGCACGCCATATACTAATGGGGCCCGACTGTATCGATACTGATTTTTTTTCTTGATTTTTTTTTATTTTTAAAGATTTTTTTTTTTTTTTTTTAAATTGACCTCAACTTTATTTAAATTTAATATCAATATAAGCGATACTCACGGAAGTACGAGACACTTCCATACTTTCATGATAACCGGCTAATTGTTGGCTGTGACTGAATTCAAAATTTTACTCTTCACGTTACTTTTGAATTTAGCGCCACTTATTATCCATACCGTGATTGCTGTTTTATATAGGGAGATGTACATGTACATGCACAATGCTGTCTCGCGCCGAGCGCGCGGCAAGCTAACGCACCTGTTGGCATTGTTAGAAATTCGAACGCGGATAATAGAGCTCGCACCAAAGTACCTGTGATGTTCTCGCTGTAAATAATGAATTAAACACTTTTCGCTATCTTCAAAATATTGTTTTAAAATAATGTTGAGACTTCAGCATTTTTATATACTTAATTGATTTTTAATATTTTGTTTGAATCTATAAACATTTGTTGTTTAAAACAATTTAGCCAACATTGTTTAAATTTTAAACAACATTGGTAAAATATACTTTGATTTTCATAAATTTAACCAATAATTGTTTAAAATTTAACCAAAATTGTGCAAAAATATGTTCAACAACTGTTGAGCGATGTTTAATAGAACATGTTTTAAACAACTTGTTAAGAAATTATTCAACGTTGTTTAAAACATGCTCTTTTAAACAACTGTTAGTTAACCGGTGAATCGCTCAACAGTTGTTTAACATATTTTTGCATAATGTTGGTTAAATTTTAAACAACTATTGGTTAAATTTATGAAAATCAAAGTTTATTTAACCAATGTTGTTTAAAATTTAAACAATGTTGGCTAATTTTTTTTAAACAACATGTTTTAAACAGTGTTTTAACAGTGTAACAACAACAACAACAACAACAACAACAACAACAACAACAACAACAACAACAACAACAACAACAACAACAACAACAACAACAACAACAACAACAACAACAAACAACAATTACAACTTAAACCAAGAACAAATCTCTGTACTGTCCCATTTAGCGATGTCGGGTTTTAACACTTTCCACGCGGCAGGCGTCTGCAGACGACAATCCAAAATACCAAAAAACTGTTTCAAAAATGTCAACATTATTGAATGTTATTTGATATATTTGCAATAACTATGGGAAATGCATTCAAATAAGTACAAACGTGCCTAGTATTGTTTGTTCAGTTATCCTTGGGATAAACTGAAAGTTCGGAAAGGTTTCTGAAAAATCTGTTTTGTACCGTGGTTAAACCAATAGCCGCGTGGAAAGTGTTAAGCGTTCAAATCGCTCGAACTTGGCTAAAATCAGGTTTTTTTAATACAAAAATAAATTTTTGAACTTTGACCTCTAATTTCAAAAGAACGATGACTATGTATACACTTTTTATTAATATCAGCAAATGTACAATTTTGTCTTGAATCATATATGAAGACAATTGTTTTCATATTAAGCTCTGCATTATCCATTTAGTGATGTCGAGTTTTAAGATTTTTTACTAAGTTCGCTAAATGGATAATTTAGCGCGCTTCGTTGTCTCAGAATCTCCTGACATGGATTTTTGAATTCAAGTAAAATGCTGGTGTTTTCTTAACTCTGAACATAAATCTTAGGTCAAATTGAATAGCTAACACTTCAAGGGTGCCATTCATAATATCAAATTTTAAAAACAATGCTATTCTTAACACTTTCCACGCGGCAGACAGGCGTGGTTAAGCATTCAAATCGCTCGAACTTGACTAAAATCAGTACCTTTTAATACAAAAATACATTTTTGAACTTGGACCTCTACTTTCAAAGGAACGATGACTATGTATACACTCTTTTTTATACTCAGCAAATTTCCAATTTTGTTTTGAATCATATCACGAAATGTGGAGACAATTGCTTGCGTATTAGGCTCTGTATGTCCCATTTAGTCATGTCAGGTTTTAAGATTTTTTACTATATTTTTAGGCGTGCGTACAAATTACTCGTAGGCCTACTTGCCTTAAATCCTCAATTTTACAGCGGCAACATTCGGTAGCCTGTCGACGGTATTATTTCTATCCACTTGAACCCCTACACCGTCCCCTGTCCCCTCCCCAGAGTTCGACACATCATAGCACGCCATATACTAATGGGGCCCGACTGTATCGATACTGATTTTTTTTTTTTGATTTTTTAATTTATTTTAAATTTTTTTTTTTATTATTTTAAATTGACCTCAACTTTATTTAAATTTAATATCAATATAAGCGATACTCACGGAAGTACGAGACACTTCCATACTTTCATGATAACCGGCTAATTGTTGGCTGTGACTGAATTCAAAATTTTACTCTTCACGTTACTTTTGAATTTAGCGCCACTTATTATCCATACCGTGATTGCTGTTTTATATAGGGAGATGTACATGTACATGCACAATGCTGTCTCGCGCCGAGCGCGCGGCAAGCTAACGCACCTGTTGGCATTGTTAGAAATTCGAACGCGGATAATAGAGCTCGCACCAAAGTACCTGTGATGTTCTCGCTGTAAATAATGAATTAAACACTTTTCGCTATCTTCAAAATATTGTTTTAAAATAATGTTGAGACTTCAGCATTTTTATATACCTTATTGATTTTTAATATTTTGTTTGAATCTATAAACATTTGTTGTTTAAAACAATTTAGCCAACATTGTTTAAATTTTAAACAACATTGGTAAAATATACTTTGATTTTCATAAATTTAACCAATAATTGTTTAAAATGTAACCAAAATTTTGCACAAATATGTTCAACAACTGTTGAGCGATGTTTAATAGAACATGTTTTAAACAACTTGTTAAGAAATTATTCAACGTTGTTTAAAACATGCTCTTTTAAACAACTGTTAGTTAACCGGTGAATCGCTCAACAGTTGTTTAACATATTTTTGCATAATGTTGGTTAAATTTTAAACAACTATTGGTTAAATTTATGAAAATCAAAGTTTATTTAACCAATGTTGTTTAAAATTTAAACAATGTTGGCTAATTTTTTTTAAACAACATGTTTTAAACAGTGTTTTAACAGTGTAACAACAACAACAACAACAACAACAACAACAACAACAACAACAACAACAACAACAACAACAACAACAACAACAACAACAACAACAACAACAACAACAACAACAACAACAACAACAACAACAACAACAACAACAACAACAACAACAACAACAACAACAACAACAACAACAACAACAATTACAACTTAAACCAAGAACAAATCTCTGTACTGTCCCATTTAGCGATGTCGGGTTTTAACACTTTCCACGCGGCAGGCGTTTGCAGACGACAATCCAAAATACAAAAAAAATGTTTCAAAAATGTCAACATTATTGAATGTTATTTGATATATTTGCAATAACTATGGGAAATGCATTCAAATAAGTACAAACGTGCCTAGTATTGTTTGTTCAGTTATCCTTGAGATAAACTGAAAGTTCGGAAAGGTTTCTGAAAAATCTGTTTTGTACCGTGGTTAAACCAATAGCCGCGTGGAAAGTGTTAAGACTGTGTATTTTTAAAACCCAGCCGCATCTCGGGGATGAAGGTTGGAGAAATCATTTCATACTTGGTCCACACATCAGTTATGATGAACCATCTCATATTATGGTGATAAATCTTTCATCGCGAGTCCCGGTGTTTCTAGATCAAAACACCCTAAATTTGCCAATTTCGACCATTTTAGCCTATATTCAGAAACGGGTAGTTTTAGTTTAAACCCTCCAACCGCAAAACGATTTTGCACAAGACACTTACACTGCAGTATCATCTTAAGATACCTATAGAGTATATCACATGTGCATTACATTTTGTTTAGCTTCTGTAACTTTTGTTTTATAACGGGATCAAACTTGTGTTTTTCATGAAAAATAGCTCAAATTATGTGTCAAATTAAAAACGGGAATTATTTTATGTCAAGTAACCAATTTTAAAAATTCACATATTAATGCAATCTATACATATTAGTCTTCAACATATAAAAAATCACCGTTGGCTTTTTATTCCTACAAGTCGCTGTGTGACGTCAAAGTTACGCGTGTATATCACTCTACATGAAATGTTGGAAAATGAATGACGCATAGTGTATCAACCATCTCCGTCATATGAGGGATGAAATGTCGTGTTTACGACGTGCATCTAAATAAATAATATATCCCATCTTGATAACAATCTTCAAATCCAAGATGCCTCCAAAATGGCCGCCATAATCACCAAAATACATAAAGAATGCGTGTATTAAATTCCATACACTAAATTATGCAGTTTCAATGCCTATGCTCGAAATGCCTGAAAGGAGACACACATTTGAGACATTCTTGGAGGATTCTTTAGCTTCCATAATGGCCGCCGATATGTCAAATTGGACATTAAATGGCTGAAACAAAGCTTCTTTATTTGTCATACCTATCTTCTGTAAGACGAGGTTTTTTAAAAAAAAGATCATATAATATCGTTATTACAGTATAATATTTAGGCACCATATAACTAATCATGAGTATCTTGAAATAACTATGTTGACCACCAAATGCTGAATGTGGCCATGAAATGCTTGAAATGTCTTCGGTGACATGTTAATGACATACCGGTATAATATTCATTGCTTTTAGTGTAAGCTGTCCATTGTCCATTGGAAAACAAAATTTTGGTTTATGATATGAATTGTGATTTAAGCATGGCAAGTGATTAATGACCACAGAATAGTCAAACGTTTCTGCTTGCCATTAAAACGGGCATTAAAATCAGGACCCAATTGCGTGTGTCGTGCGGACCCACCGTGTATAAACAAACAAACAAAACAAAATGGCCAATACATTGCTAGCCGTTACATAATGTGTGTATGGTAAGGATCATTGAAGGGGCAGATTCACCGTTTAAAATGTGACCAGCAACTGGTTGAATGTCTAAATAGTGAACGGTACCCCAAAACGAATTTCTGCATAGGCCTACATTGCTATAAAGATACATTGGAAAATTAAATATGTCTAGCAAAAAAATTGAGAAATGAAAATTAAGTATATCAATCGGTGATTCCAATTCAGCCACATGTGTCTGTATGGTACCATGATTTTTTTAGGACTTACCGTACATACAACGACATGTAGGAATAAAAAGCTAATAATGATTATGTTTATTTTAAAGGTTAATATGTATAGGCAGCATTGATTTGTAGATTATTAAAATTGGTTAAATGACGTAAACTAATTCCTGTTCTTAATTTGATACATAATAACGATATCGTATACGTTTTGTTAAACCCTAGTCTTAAAGAAGATAGTTATAACAAATAAAGAATCATTGTTCCATCCATTTAATGTCCATTTTGACATGATCGGCGGCCATCATGGAAGGTAAAGAATCCTCAAGAACGTTTTAAACTAGTGTCTCCTTTCAGGCATTTCGATCATAGGCATTGAAACTGCATAATTTAGTGTATGGAATTAAATATGAGCATTCTATATGTATTTTGGCAATTATGGCGGCCATTTTGGAGGCCATCTTGGATTTGAAGATTGTTATCAAGATGGGATATATTATTTATTTAGATGCACGTCGTAAACACAACATTTCATCCCTCATATGACCGAGATGGTTGATATACTATGCGTCATTCATTTTTCAACAATTTATATAGAGTGATATACACACGTAACTTTGACGTCACACAGCGACTTGTAGGAATAAAAAGCCAACGGTGATTTTTTATATGTTGAAGATTAATATGTATAGATTGCATTAATATGTGAATTTTTAAAATTGGTTGCTTGACGTAAAATAATTCCCGTTTTTAATTTGACACATAATTTGAGCTATTTTTCATGAAAAACACAAGTTTGATCCCATTATAAAACAAAAGTTACAGAAGCTAAACAAAATATAATGCGCATGTTATATACTCTATAGGTATCTTAAGATGATACTGCAGTGTAAGTGTCTTGTGCAAAATCGTTTTGCAGTTGGAGGGTTTAAACTAAAACTACCCGTTTCTGAATATAGGCTAAAATGGTCGAAATTGGCAAATTTAGGGTGTTTTGATCTAGAAACACTGGGACTCGCGATGAAAGATTTATCACCATAATATGAGATGGTTCATCATAACTGATGTGTGGACCAAGTATGAAATGATTTCTCCAACCTTCATCCCCGAGATGCGGCTGGGTTTTAAAAATACACAGTCTTAAGCGTTCAAATCGCTCGAACTTGGCTAAAATCAGGTTTTTTTAATACAAAAATAAATGTTTGAACTTTGACCTCTAATTTCAAAAGAACGATGACTATGTATACACTTTTTATTAATATCAGCAAATGTACAATTTTGTCTTGAATCATATATGGAGACAATTGTTTTCATATTAAGCTCTGCATTATCCATTTAGTGATGTCGAGTTTTAAGATTTTTTACTAAGTTCGCTAAATGGATAATTTAGCGCGCTTCGTTGTCTCAGAATCTCCTGATATGGATTTTTGAATTCAAATAAAATTGTGGTGTTTTCTTAACTCTGAACATAAATCTGAGTTCAAATTGAAATAGCTAACACTTCAAGGATGCCATTCATAATATCAAATTTTAAAAACAATGCTATTCTTAACACTTTCCACGCGGCAGACAAGCGTGGTTAAGCGTTCAAATCGCTCGAACTTGACAATTGCTTGCATATTAAGCTCTGTATGTTCCATTTAGTAATGTCGGGTTTTGAGATTTTTTACTATTGTTTAATTATTTGTGTTTTATCTTTTGTTTGTTTGTTTATGTTTTGTTTATTGTGAGTTTTGTTGTTTATTTGTTTTATTTATTTTATTTGTTTATTTATTTGTTTTGATATTTGATCGTTCGTTCGGTCGTTCGTTCGGGGGGGGGGGCGTTTCTCGTTTAAAGGTATATTATGTGATCTTTCCAGGGAACGCCCTCAACATCGAAAAAAAAATAGAAAGCAGATTTTCTTGCAGATTTACATTTCTGATCATAAATCATGCATACATTCCAAGTTACAGGGCGATACGATTCTTAATTACTTCAAAATCATGGTTTTAGAGTGAAAATAAACTGTCGGAATCCCGACACTTTATATTTTTTACTCTAAATTCACTCTAAAACCATGATTTTGAGGTAATTAGGAATCGTATCGCTCTGTTACTTGGAATGTATGTATGATTTATGATCGGAAATGTAAATCTGCAAGAAAATCTACTTTCTAAAAATAATCATGAATAGAGGGCGCTCTCTGGAAAAGATCACATAATATGCCTTTAATGTCGTTTATTTCTTGATTCAAACAAAATATTAGAAATTAATTAAGTCTATCAAAATGCTGAAGTCTCAAAACTATTTTAAAACAATATTTTGAAGATAGAGAAAAGGGTTGAATTCATTACTACAGCGAGACGCCGAGAACCGGCGCTTTGGTGCGAGCTCTATATCCGCATTCGAATTCCAAACAATGCCAACAGGTGCGTTGGCTTACCGTGCGCTCGGCGCGAGACAGCGTTGTGCATGTACATTGTATGGAGAGTAAAATTTTGAATTCAGTCACAGCCAAATATTAACCGGTTATCATGGAAGTGTCTCGTACTTCCGTGAGTATATCATCGCTTAAATTGATATTAAATTTAAATAAAGTTTAAATAATGTTAGTTAGTCTATTTGTTTGTTCGTTTAATTAATGTTCATATTGTTGTGTTGCAATGTCATCAATTGAAAGCTGATGTATTCATCTTTTCAACCAGTGGCGTGTCCAGGGGCACCCCCTCCTGACTATCATTTGGTTGAATTGCACCAATTTGGTTTAAATGTATATATTAGTAGTTTCACTCCATTTCTATCCAATTTTAAGACATCATTCGTTGTTTAATTATTTGTTTGTTTGTTTGTCGACGTTGTTGTTTAATTGCTTGTTTTGTTGGTTGTTTATTTGTGTTTATTTATTTGTCTGTTTGTTTGTTTTTCTATTTGTTTGTTCGTTTATTCATTTTTTGGTTTGTCCTTTTGTTTATGCAATTGTCTGTTTGTCTTTTTGTTTACTTATTTGTGTTTTATCTTTAGTTTGTTTGTTTAAGTTTTGTTGTTTATTGTTTGTTTGTTTATATGTTTTATTTGTTTGTTTATTTATTTGTTTTGATATTTGATCGTTCGGTCGTTCGTTCGGGGGGGGGGGGGTTCACGTTTGATGTCATTTATTTCTTGATTCAAACAAAATATTAGAAATTAATTAAGTCTATCAAAATGATGAAGTCTCAAAACTATTTTAAAACAATATTTTGAAGATAGCGAAAAGTGTTGAATTCATTAGTTACAGCGAGAACATCCCAGGCGCTTTGGTGCGAGCTCTATTATCCGCATTCGAATTCCAAACAATGCCAACAGCAGGTGCGTTGGCTTGCCCAGGGATATTAATAATTATGGGATAAGAAACTCCAGATCTGTGCCTGTAATCAAATTGGTTCATGTACACATCGCCCCCTTTAACAGTTGCGACATGCCGCATAAGGCAAGCAGTGGTTGGCTTCGACCATGTTATAGCGCCAACTAGACCAGTAAGGTCAAGAGAATCGGGGTTTTATCTACCACTAGCGGCACGCCCGTCCTTCGGACGGGCTTTCCCGCTAGGGAGTAGGGCCTACCAGATAGAACACCTACAAAATAAAACAACTTAAAGTGTTGGAAAATTTATAACGAAACTCATACCTACGCCTGGCTTGCCGCGCTTGGCGCGAGACAGCATTGTGCACATGGGGGCACACCACTAAATAACTCCTCCATTGAAATACACGCGGAAGTTTTTATTTCGCATGAATGTATTAGATATGTGTTGAATTTTATTTTAAACTTGATTTTTCTTGACCCATCTATATCAACTTTTTCGCTACGGGCACCTAAACAGCGCCCTCACCATTTTAAACCGGTATTTTCGCTTCCTCACTGATTCTGGCAACGATATCCTTCCGCCGCCTAGGCTCCCGTGCGCATTCGATTCCGAAGATTTTTGACCACATTAGCAATGCTGAGGTTCTATTCTATCTTTTTCATAAAAAATAAGCCAGATTTACTTCTATTTGCTTCCCCTGGGACGATGATCAAATTGATATAGGTACTATTTCTCCGAACCCTACACCAAACGCGCAAGGATTTAGTGTAGTGCCCCCACATGTACATTGTAGGCCTACATGTCCCTATATAAAACAACAATCATATATAGGGATAGTATGTGGCGCTAAATTCAAAAGTTACGTGGAGAGTAAAATGTTGAAGTCAGTCACAGCCAAAACAAAAATTTACCGGTTAGGGACCGTTCACTATTTATGGTGGAGGGGGGGGGGGACAAATTCGAAACCTGTAAGTCAAAATTACCTAACCCCCCCTACAGCTGAAACTGAAAATTACATGACCCCCACCTACTAACCACTAGATTTTTACACAACCCCCCCCCCCCCCCCCCCCCCCTCAAATCAACTTGTCACATACTTGGGGATAGATTTTTCTTTTGTCCATGGATTCATTGGTTGTGCCCTCTGAACGGCCAATCATTTAATGACTAACTACATTGTGAGCGTAGCGAGGTGAAACATTTGTCATATATACATTTTGGGTGGTTTTGTGAGTCTTTATAACCCGAAAAAAAGTTAAAACATCCTGACAAAAACGTATGAAATACGGTATTCTACTTGTGTGAGCTTTGGTGCAGAATTGAGAGTGAGACAAGGTGAAAAGCATGCAAGAAATTACCGTTTATAATCATATTGTTGAATTTTGGAACATAGGCCTAGCTAATTAACATGTTTTTATACACCCATGGGTCTAATGTTTTCAACCATTGATGATTAGGTGTTTTTCCAACAGATCGTCAGAGCAGGGCGTGCACACAAAACATATCGCTGTCCAAAAGTAGTTTCATCATCAGTAGCGTACATGTTTTTAAGTTGAAAGGTCGTAAGGAAATGTGCGCGAAGCGCAAAAAAAAGGCATTAACACTCCAAAGTAGCCTCTAAAATTACCCCAATCACAACCATCTTTATAGTTAAAAAAAGTTACACACCCCCCCTGTTAACCCTTTGAACCCTGACCGCACCAGGCAATGTGTACCGCTGACCCTGGCCATTCCGGGGGTAGCGCACAAAATATTGATTTTTGCAGGAAATGGATAAAACAATACTAAACTTGTTCCGAATCATCTGTAATATTATACAATCATATAAAAACAATAACAGTTTACTTGGATTGTGCTTTCAGGACAAAAATAAATAAAAATGGCGATATTTTTGGACCCCAAAACCCACCCGTACACCGATACCGATACTGATACATTACCACAAATACATGAAAAGCTTATGACTTCCATCAATTCCCATTCAATGCCCGGGTCTCAAAATCATCTGAAATGCCAGAACTATCATCTAAACAAATCCTTAGCAGTATCACTATCGTCCATCATGTCCAAAACACGCCACATTTCAACATAATTTTGATGCGAAAAGACACGAAAAAACAGCAAGCCAAATGCGCTGATAGAATCACTCGTCAATTGAAAACAACAAGCCTCTGAACTTTGACCCGGCAATTTTTAGATGCGCAGTAGTCTTATCTATGTAATCAAACCACTTTGGACATCCTACACTGAGCCTATAGTCCGTCTCATATGGTTGATTGCATACATACCTGTAAGCCGTTACACCGTCTCACCGGGTATACGGTACACATATGCGTAAGCCGGTCTAGCGGCTCGTCGGGTTCAAAGGGTTTTAAGAATAAAAAGTTACATAGTCCCCCTATTTCAACATATGAAAGTTACATGACCCCCCCTATATTTTACCCAACCCCCCTCCACCATAAATAATGAACGGTCCCTTATCATGGAAGTGTCTCGTACTTCCGTGAGTATATCATCGCTTAAATTGATATTAGATTTAAATAAAACTGATGTTATTTTTTTTTAAAGTTTTTTAAAACCGCACATTTAAGCATTGTGCATGATGAACATTGTACATATCCCTATATAAAACAACAATCATGTATGGATAATAAGTGGCGCTAAATTCAAAACTTACGTGGAGAGTAACATTTTGAATTCAGTAGGGGAGATGCGGGAGAGTTGAGCCAATTTTTATATTTTGTGTCACCATATGCGGAAGAAAAGTACAAACCTGTAAAAAATTAGTGTAAGATAAACTTTAGAGTGTTGGTTTCGTTGTGAAACAATAACAGTTGGGATAGCAGTTAAAGCTTATTTATATAAAAGGTTTGGAAAAAATTGGTAAAGTGGCTCAACTCTCCCTACAATATGGGAGAGTTGAGCCACTATTACAGGAGAGTTGAGCCAGCATGATAAGTCAATGGCTGGTGAAAAAACAAAATCATATTTTTTCAACTTTTGATTTATTAATCCTTAAAGTAAATATGGTGCTCAATTGTTATTATCATGGCACAAAATAACATTTTCTCTCTCTTTTATACATTTTTCACCTTTAGTCTAAAAATCAAAATGTTACTACATGTTTTCCTTATGCTCAACTCTCCCCATGACCAATGGCTCAACTCTCCTCAAGGTGACCATTTTGTAAATAACCCAATCCTGTCTGGTGTAGAACTTTTGGTAGTTTACAATAGTTCTCTAAAATAATGATCATATATACCCCCTTCAATAAACAAATTACCGCCATTATAGTTTAAGTCTTGCTATGGGAAAAAAGACAAAACATTTATTTTTCTATTTTCACTCAAAAGTGATTTTTTTTATTTTTTTTAGGTATCTTTGATACTGAGCACACATGACAGTAGAGTTTAACACTAAGAATGTCGTATTGATGCTATAAACAATATATGCAAATATAAATTTTAGTAAGTTACTACTTTTCGAGTTATAGGGGTGGCTCAACTCTCCCGCATCTCCCCTACCGCCAAAAATTAACCGCTTATCATGGAAGTGTCTTATTCTTTCTTCCGTGAGTATATATATCATCGCTTAAATTGATATTAAATTTGAATAAAGTTGAGGTCATTTTTTTTTAAAATTAAAAAACCGCACATTTAAGGCCTACATGCACACACTTCAAATTCTCTCTCGAAGCAAAACTATTAGTATTCGAGTTTATAAAGTGAAACTGTTAGCTTAATCCACTCCCCCACATAATATTTAGAATATTTACGGTGGTTCGAGACTCATTATAATGTTGAAACTTGTAGGAGTCGGACAAATGAGCGCGAATCGAACAACAACCATGACAACGACAAAAATCCGTTATTGAAATAGGGGTTCAATAAGGTTTCGGAGTTGTTTATCTTGAATCGACAACGGTAAGACGGGTTTATTTTGCGAGGGCAGCTTTAGCTGCCCGAGCAAAATAAACCCGTCTTACCGTTGTCGATTCAAGATAAACAACGACGAAGACCTTGTTGAACCCCGTTCAACAACGACCAAACATATTTACATCATTCAAATGTGAATATCGTTTTGGATATTTAATGAAAACAAGTACAAAACTTGTTTTAATAGGCTTAATTTGACATTAAAAAAATAGCTGCTCTTTAAAAATCGAGAAAAAAAAGTTTACGTTTATTATAATTAGGCCCTTATTTGGACATCGTCCGTTCCCCGTAAATGGGCGATCGAACTTCAGAATGGGCTGGGTTACAAAAGGTAAACATGAGAGAAGACAAATTATTTCGCAAGTAATTGTGAAATTAAAAATATTTTGTAAATAGCATTTTATTCACACACCACCTTTAACATTCGGAGAAAAATTAAATCAAGAATGCGTTTAATTTACACAACACATTTTGATACATGTTTATAGAATATTTGTATAAAATCAAAACACACCCCTCCGTTTCAATAGTGGTACGGTCCTGGAGATCAAAGCGAACACGTTTCGCCGCGATGATGCAAAAATTGCGATTCTCTTGCGCTCAGGTAGCGACGGTTCGGCTAAAATTGTGGCTTTAGAAGTGAACCTTTACATATGGCCCTCGCCAAGAATATTTTCCTCAGGGGTATAGCTACATTTCGGTATATAAAGCTATTTGCTAACTTTAAGGATTTCATGGCGAAATGCATTTATACGCCGAAAAAATGAACAAATTTGTGCGAACATTTTTGTTTGTTTACAATTTTGCGGTTTCCAAATAAGGTTCGCTATCCTAGTAATTTGCATATGAACAGTGGGTTTATCTCAAATCAACAACGCTTTGTTACTGTACTTAAGGTATGGGGGAGTTGTTGAACTAATGTTCTAGAAAAAACGCTGACGCCATTTTGTTTTAAAAGCTTGAATAATGAAACATTAAAACTTATACGTGCAAATCGCGCACAATTGGCATTTTTAACACTAAAAGGTTCTGCAATTTTTTTAAGGCCCCCCCCCCCACATTAGAATTATGCGGACGTGACCCCGTAACACTCCCCATTTGCGCCGCCTATAGGCTAGGCTTCCTCCCATATCGCCTTCTCTTCTTCCTTCTTCTCCTCTTCCTTCCTCCTCTCGCGCTCCTCTTCCTCCTTCTTCACCACCTCTTCCTCCATTTTTTAAAACTCTTTTGTCAATGGGGGGGGGGGGGGGGGGGGGGGGGGGGCGATAGGATCATGCGGCATGGCTTGCTGCCCCCTCCCCTGGATACGCCACAATGATAAATAATATGGTCATCTTTCTCGTTCTGCATTCCATCATGTTCATAGATCCATTGAACAAGCACTGTGTGTGGAGGCTATCATCATCAAGTGAATTTTATGAACAAGATTTTTAATGTCAGTGACCGGCCAGGTCACGGAAGTCAAATTTTTGTTTTCAATGACATTATCGCTTTAATTTTAGAATATTCTTTGAAAGCTTTCGAGGCCAAGCCTGCCTATATTGTCAATGGGTCTAAAAACGTAGCAATGACGTTGGTGTCATTTCTTGTCTTTCCTGCCAACTCCAAGCAATTTATTTGCGTTGGCACAACACTGCTTTTCGACGATAAATTCTCCAATCTGAACCAAATCAAGTTTTATTATTGGACTGTATGTCAAACCCCGTCTGTCCAAACACAGCCTAAGTTCGTATACTGATTAGCGACAGTGCTACCATTCATCGTGCATTGCGTAATGCATATTTACTATTGGGATTTCATTGTACACAGTTATCCAAGCAACAAGACGCTGGTGCTGGCTGCTGCTGCTGAATCAATATTTAGCACACAGAATTAACGGCATGAATGAACGAAAAGTACCGTTTGTGATGCATTGAAAATAATGCATTTAATTGCGTAATTTATCATGAATTTGCTACCGTATTTGGGACCAGAGTCCGAAGTTTATCTTCTGTAACAGGTTGGTTTAGAAATCACCAGTCAAACTTAAGTAAATCATAACATGTTGGCCTTCCGAATTCGACAGTCGTTTCACTCGCAGTCGAATATCAAACTTTCCAAAACTCATTCTCAGAACAGAAGCAGTGCGTTGTTAGTTTCGTAATGTGCAGCATAGTATTGAAGAAGGAACTTACTGAAGTGAAATCACTTCCATAAGTTTTATGTGGCCAAACCTTTTTCATTAAGTTGATTAATTTACTCCTGTCCCGCGGCTATGTTTTTGTGCGGATCGGAGAGGGTGAAAAAAGAACGATTTTGTTGACCCGAAAAATCACCCAGCACCCCCGGGATTCGATCGGAAGACGATGATTTCCAGTCGATAAGATGACGTTATAATTGCTGGTTCCCAATCGATTTATTCCGTTTGAATCGTATTTAAAATTGGGAACCGTATAACATTGGGAACCAACGTCATTATATCGAATGGAAATCATCGTCTTCCGATTCGATCGCGGGACCTCTCGCACTAGTCCCAATCGGTATCGTAGTGCAAGTGTATCTTCGATACACGGTACCACTACCCTCCATAGACTCACGACGTCGCGAAAATCACATTTTGAAATCAAGATTTTCACATCAAATATAATTGAAATCAATCAAAATGCACTCACAAGTTGTTCCTAGAACTCTTAGTAATACATTGAGTTCATTAATTTTGATCAAGCATCCTCATTTTGGGGGAAATATTGTGGTGAAAAAAACGGCAGTGCTGACACTCAATGTGAATTTCGCAACGTCGTGTGTCTATAGAGGGTGTTGTGGCTATAGTATAGTGAAGCATGAACGATAGTAAAGCCACCATTGGGTCTACTCTCGCACCAAAGTCTGTCACCCTACCGACTGAGCTAAGGTCCTTGACCCAATGGTGGCTATACTATCTATCGTTCATGCTTCACTATAGCCACAACACCCTCTATAGACTATCACTATAGACACACAACATCGCGAAAATCACATTTTGAAATCAAGATTTTCACATAAAATATAATTGAAATCAATCAAAATGCACTCACATGTTGTTCCTAGAACTCTTAGTAATACATTGAGTTAATTTTTTTGATCAAGCATCCTCATTTTGTGGGAAATATTGAGGTGAAAAAATGGCAGTGCTGACACTCAATGTGAATTTCGTGACGTCGTGAGTCTATTGAGGGTAGTGGTACCGTGTATCAAAGATGCACTGGCACTACGGTACCGATTGGGACTACTAAGGTCCCAGCGCATTTGCGGGCAACAACTTCCTGCCCTGATATGCCTGCGGTAGGTGACGTAATCGAGTCAATGTAGCAGGCGCGTGGAGATAGTTTCTGACTGTATGATTATTGTAAGGATAAACAATTAGTCTCTACCCAATTTCTATACAATAATCTTTTTCTTGAACAACCCGCCACCATTCCTCTAAACTAAAAGCTGATTAGGGTTAGGCTATCGGTAATGAATTCAAAGTTTCCTGTTGGAGGTTTTGAAAACCTGACGAGGTCGCTATTCATTATTCATTATTTAGCATTATTCATTATTTAGCATTACATTAAGATTTGCCGTAATTCAACTTACGATAAGCGACTATTTCATCAAGTACCTTTTATTTTGCATCGTATATTAAAGAGGGGTCACCCAGACCATTGATGAATTATCTGCTGCAATAGACAAATACAAATCATGGACTATGGGTGAAAAAATTGCTCTGGCCCACGGCGTATGCTAAAAGTAGCCCAAAATTGCCAAGTCAATAGGCTTTTGAGAACCTAGGAAATAAGCGGGCGACAGGCGCCGTTCAGCGCCCGTCGGACGGCAAAAGGCGCCCGTATTGGCAAAAAATGAAGAGTACAGGCGCCTATAATTTCACCATTTTGGCGCCCGTTGTCAGACCTGGTTTGACACGAAGGAATTCATAATTGTTTGTTTACATCTTCTTACGATCGCGCGCCATTTTGTTATGATTCCTCGTGTCCGTGGTGCACCACTAGTTTTATTCCCAGTCATTTTGTTGGCGCTTTTTCGTAACACTCAGCGACATGGAAACAAGACTAGCATCAAATGTGACGTCAATTACGTCATGATTATAAAATTCTCCAACCTGCGCAGAAATCCGCCATTTTGAACCAATTTTAAACCGACGGAAAAAATTCTGCGCAATTACATGTAAAGCAATGGGGATTTTGACTCAGACGAAAACGAAATATTAACTTTCCGATACATCTAGATTTATCACACTTTTTCTAGTTATTTGAAGATGAAACTCTATATTTGTTGGTTTGACTTTGATGGTACGTGAGCAAATATCAAGTAGGGAATATGTTTGCGTCAGTATTTGCGACATATTTGTGCAATAGCATTGCAAATCTTCAAAAATTTGTCGAATTTCTCGGAGATTGATGATGCTTTGTAAGCTTTCATACAATACTCCCGGGTTTGCGATTGTAAACAAAATACGACGTCAAATCTGATTGACACAGGAATAATGAATAATGAAAACGTTGATGCGGCAGGGTAAATTGACGCGCGCGGCAACAGGAAACTATGAATTCATTACCGACGGCCTTATACACCAAATCAGTAATCCCAGAGAGATCTCTTTGTTAAGAAGATCAACAATCTTAATGTTGTGGGAAAGTCAAAATGCACTTTCTTTATCTTTAGATCACTTACACATTTTGGCTGAGATATCAGTATCAACTCATTCCAAAAATATACTGCCCTGGTTTTTATATGACTCAAGCTTCATCATACTCCGAGTAATATTATTATTTTATTATTATAAGGATTTATAATCACTCATGTTTCATTGAGGCTCATTTTACAATTACCTATACTTGTACAGGATAAACAATGCTGAGAGTTCAAAAAACAAAGTGATTGAGTACTGTACCAAAATTTGAATAATATTTTCATAAGAGATTTTAGATTATTAGTAAAAATAAATGTACTGTGGTGGGACATTTTATTTTCACCCCTGGTGGTATTGGTAGGATGTTCTATTTTCACCCCTTATGGCAGTGGTGGGATGACCTATTTTCACCTTGGTGGCAGCGGAGGGATGTTCTATTTTCACTCCTGGTGGCAGTGGTGGGATGTTCTATTTTCACCTTGGTTGCAGTGGTGGGACGGTCAATTTTCACCTTGGTGGCAGTGGTGGGATGTTCTATTGTCACCCCTGGTGGCAGTGGTGGGATGTTCTATTTTCACCTTGGTGGCAGTGGTGAGATGTTCTATTTTCACCTTAGTGGCAGTGATGGGATGTTCGATTTTCATGTTGGTGGCAGTGGTGGAATGTTTGACATATATTATTTAGCCTTGTGGAACACAATACTTATGTTCAAACTCTGAAAGACCAGTTTCCAGTAATTATTTGGTCCATGTTTCCCCTGATTGTTTTATTCCTGCAAATTACCCTGAGGGGTTAGGGTTAAAATGCGTATAGGGTGATAGACCCCCTCTCTCACACTGCTTCATAAGTCTTGATAGGTTGAAATCTGCAGGAATTATGATGGTAATTGTAATACTGACTCTGGCAGGCTGATTTTTATTCAAACTACTGTATAAGTAGTTAATTTTTGCGTACATATATTTGTACAATTTTATAGTTTTGGGGTAATGGGCAAGGCTTGAATTTCCCGGTATGTACATTAATAGTAATATAACTCTATTGCAAAATTATATTTTTGTGTGATTATATTTTGGCGTTTTCGTGTCCACTCGCAAAAATAAAACCATCCAGAAAATTACCATGTATACAGTACTTGAACAAGCCCATCAGGGACACTTGGCAGTGTATGGGATTTAACCCTGGACACCTCTGTGAAAGGGGGGGGGGGACACTATGTCTGCAAAACCATAAAAGTTGGCGTGAAAAATGTTGTTGTTGTTGCAATTTATATAGGCACTTGCATGGAAGGTCAGTAGTTCAAATCATCCTCCACAACCTATGCAAATGCATGGAGTACAATTACCAATCAACCAATAAACTATTATTGATTTACAAGTGGTTGGTATTGTACTCTGAACATTGTATATAAACAGGTCAAAAGAAATAAGTCCCCTCCTGGGAAATGTGAATTATTCTGGAAAACAGCTCCTTAACCTGTTACAAAATGTAAAACGTAGACTGAAATGTTACAAATTTAATGTGCAATAAAATTTTCACCCAACAGTTAACCTTCACCTTGAAGTGCTGCCATTTATTAGATTTGATGACCAATAAAAAATGACACTTTCTTGCATAGGGATTTGACAAATTGATGAAATTTTAAACCCATGAAAAATTGAAACACATGGTTGTCAACTGTTTAGATAAAAATGTGAAGGCACTGTTCATGGTTGAATGAATAACATCAATTGAAGGTGTATATAAACCCTTGGAGTACACTTCAGGTTCACAAATGTCATCAATTTGTCCAATCCCTATGCAAGAAAGTGTCATTTTTTTTATTAGTCATCATATTTAATAAATGGCATCATTTCAAGGTGAAGGTTAACTGTTGGGTGAAACTTTATTGCACATTAAATGGGTAACATTTCAGTCTACATTTTAACATTTTGTAACAGGTTAAGGAGCCTAACTGTTTTTCCACAACAAAAAAAATAAATCACATTTCCGGGGGGGGGGGGGGGACTAATTTCTTTTGACCTGTTTAGGTCGTGGAGAATGATTTGAACTAATGACCTTCTATGCAATTACCATATACCCTTCTATGATGACACGGTGAGACAGGGGCTCCTGGCTCAGAGCACAGTAGAAGTGCGGTATTTTGTGGTATACAAGGTGAATAAAAAACATATGCACGGATTGAACCGTCCCTTTGACCTTGATGTGTGCATTGAACCATGAAATTGTTATGGACTAGATTAAATACTCTTTATACAAACTACAATATCATGGTTCAATGCACACATCATGATGGTCAAAGGGCAGTTTCAATCCATGCACAATTTGTTTTAATTCACCCTGTATGGGTGGGTAAAGGTTAATGATTGTGCTACACACTCACTACCAATAGCTTGTTGTTTTATAGATTTTTAACTATATTTAACTATAGATGGGGTGACAGGTGACGTCACACCGGGCAAAACGTGGCTAGTTGCCATTGTTCTTTGCCCGGCAGTTTGCGCACGCATCCTGTTTTGTTTAGGACCCGTGCTTTTTAAAACTCGCGCCAAAGCATTATAAAGGGCAATACGGCATAGCGGACAGTGTTGTGGTTATATGGTGTTCCCTCAAGCATGTATCGACAGTCCAGTCCCTTCGACCGTTGCGTTTGTTGATAAACATTGGATGTAAACAACGGTCACCTCATTTATAGCATTCCAAATGTTTGTCTACAACTTGTGTTTTGTTCAATCAATTCAATTCAATTCAATTTTTGATAATAACCTTTTTCATGTTGCAGATAAATATGATTCTAAAACCAGGCACAGAAGAGCCCCATGACCAATCATGAGGTCTTCCACAGTGTACCCTACAGAGACGGAAACGGAAACCCACCTCACACGCAGATTAATCCGAGGTGCTAGCGCGAAGGCTCGGCCATCCGTCAAACCACACTCCTCCTCATTGTCAGGGAACAACCTCATCCCTATGGATGTCAGACAATCCGGCAACACTGGGCAGATGAAGTATCCATCACAGGGCGATGCAGTAGTCAATGTGGAAATAACGGTAGGAAAGCATTATTGGAAAAGATGGGCACTTTGAGAGTTGAGTAGTATTTCAAACATACTTTAATACTTTTTGGTTTGCTCATTTCAATTCCAGTTGATGCTGAATCAAGGCTCAAGATAATAGTTTTTTACCGGGAACTACTTTTTTTCAAAAGCAGCGTCCGGATCATGGGATTTATTGAGAACCGGGAGCTACTTTCAGTCTACCGGGAGCTAACTTTTTTTTGAATCCAGCGTGGCAGCATTGTAAACTCGAAATTTGATGTCTTGGGCAAGCTTGCCGATAGTCAACGGGCGCTGGTTTGGACAAAATATCAGCGCTATGGCAGAAGGACCGAGGGGTAAAAATCGCCTAGCGCCCGCTTATCTTGAGCCTTGTGCTGAATTGATCTTTGTCATTAATGTGACATGAGACAACGAACAAACCCCAACCCTGTCTCTACAGGCAAATGGGACCTCAGGTAGGATTGGTCATGCTTCAAAGTTTTCATGCAAATGTGGGGGCATTTTCAATCTCATTTAAATTAAAAACAAATCAAAATCTCAAAATTTCTCAGAATCTTTTTCCTTCTTCAATGTGTTTATTTGGAATCCAGAAGGAAATATACCAAGAATGTTTTAACTGGAAGAGCCAAGAAAATTATTTGTCTGATAGTTGCCATTCGATTGGTCTCACAATTTTACCAATTAATTATAAGGTCAGGCATATTTACATTTATATCCCTAAAATATGAATCAGGTATGTTTCCTCCTTTTTATCCCCCTGGTTTGTAAAACTAGAAGGGGATTTTGTCATAAAAATAATTAGAGGTCACCCAAGGTCATCTGAGGTCAAAGGTCATCCAGAGGTCAAATCGTTAAAGTTGCCCGATTGACCTCAAACTTGGAGAAAAGAAACATGAACACCGGGGGAACATGACCCATATATGACCTTTGACCTCATTTAGTTGATCTCCCAGCCAGGGGGATTCGCAAGTCGTGACTTGCAGTATTTTTAAGTTATAAGCTCTACAGTTTTTGGACCCAGCTTTTTGGGACACGCTGTATAGGAGTGGTCCCCAATGCAAGTTGCTTATAGTTGTGTCAAAGTTGTTCATATTTATGAAATTTTACATATATATATTCATGCCATTTTTTATGTTGACTTCTTCACACAGGAGTTAAAGCGTGGAGAATGGATTTCTAGCCACTTTGAAAAGAAAGAATGTATCAGATATGTAGCAGCTGCAACTCCAAAGAAAAAGTAAGAGGAATGCTAGGACAGTGGTCGGGAAGGGCAAGGGGGAGGGGTCGGATGCATGCATTTAATGTTTTTTATGATGTGATGGCTTACTGGTTGGTTGGTTTGCTTGGGAGTGCATGCAGGGGTGTTTTGGGTGCAGAGGGTAACATCTGCAAACTGTTGTGTGTCCTGTTTAGGCCAAACAAAGAAGATTGTCTTTCTCAGAAGCCCGCCCACATTGGTATGTGAAATGAGCTATGCCCATTTAGACCTACGTAGACGTAGGTCTACCCGCTGAGGCCTAATTTATTTATTTTGATTTGTGGATTTTTTTGGTGATTTTGTGTGTGTTTTTTTGTTTGTTTTACAAAATATTTTTAAAAAAAGGTCTCTGTAAGCTTGGATTAGCAAAAAAAACCTCATAGCCTGTTTTTCTCAATTATAAAAAAATAAAATAAAAAAAATCGCACTGCACTTTGCTTTTTTGCCAAATGTTTCTGAGACGGACCTTCTTCTTTGTTTGACCTTACACACCAACAAATTGTGGGGTCTCCCTAGTTGCAAACCCTTCTCAGATGAAACACTATTACAACTGTATTTTCAAGAGAAGGGCATAAATAGGGCTGTACTAGGTACCTACCCACACACCATTATACTGTTAATATGCTGTAGTTAGTGGTAATTTCTGTGCGATTAATTTGTTGTGTTTAGCCTATTATTAACTGCACGGTCTGCATGTTTTTAAATTCACAATTGTAGCTTCATCATATATACCTTTGTCCTATACGCAAAAGAAATACATGCATTTGTGTGTTATAATTTTTGCGGTAGCTGCTTCGAGCGTGATAATAAATATAGTGTGAAAACATAGAAATAATAGGCATATACGACGGGTATTAAACAAATTATAAATATTTTAAACAGGTTCGCCGTTGTGGATAGAAAAGAAACAATTATGGGAAAACGATCTCGCCCGGGAATCGAACCCAGGACCTCTTGCGGTACCCATTGGTTAAGGCACTTGCCAAGTAAGCATGAGGTCCCGGGCGAGATTGTTTTCCCATAATTGTCTCTTTTCTATCCACGACGGCGAACCTGTTTAAAATATTTATAAATAGTGTGAAAAATTCAACTTTTACAGTAATTTTATATCCCTATGATACCATACAGATGTTCATGTGGACGTGCCAAATCTCAACATATCCCAGTTGCACCGTTGTCATCAGAGTCACCCCCCAAACCATGGGATTCCTATACAGATACAGAGAGAACGCCAACGGATGCATATGGAAACGTGGTGTTTTTCCCCAAGATAGCGGGAAGGATCAAACCAGCAAAGGTGGGCATCTATTTAGTCTGCATTAGGATTGTATTTTTCTGTGTATTTAAAGGTAGATGTTCTGAATGCTGGCCCGATGTTTTCTATTTTACATGAAAGGTCATCCTTAAAAGTGTCGCATTCCAAAGTTTGAGTTGCATAACTCCAATGGTTCTTATTTTAGAAGCACAAGGTCACAAGAAATTTGCCCATTGAGTAGTACACTAACTGGTTGGTGGTTAACCACCTTTGGCAGTAATTCACCACATTTTAGCCTATACTTTCTAAATAGATCATTTCTGGCCCCTAAGATTTACAGACATAATGAGAAAAATATAGTCTCTTCTGATATCAAAATATCTTGATGTGAAAAAAAAAATCATAGCCCCCAAAAAGTGATCGGAACATACACCTTTAATACACATGACATGTTTATTTTACGTTTGTGTCACATGTACACGATTTAAGTCGAGAGATTGCAAATTATCATGATCGCTGAAAAAACAACAAAAAACAGAATGGAACCTTTGTTGTAATTTTTGATGATTGACATTTTGTCATCATTGGAATATTTTCCCATCATTTTGTTATTCATCCAATTTTCGTTTAAGTTGAAATTCAACACGACACATATTTCAGGGTCACGATCACATGCATATAGTGAGGGCTATTCACATTATTGAAACCAAAATGTTTGAGTCAATAACTTTAAATAATGAGTTTTACTTTGATATTAGATCATTTTAATATGTGCCTTTTACAATCTGGACTGTATGTAATTTTGGACAGCTAACTGAAGTTAAAACCCCCTCCTCCCAATCACCATTCATAAGGTATATAGAGAGTGCATAAATTCTGGATTAGCTTCCCTTCTTAAGGAAACAAATATAACTATTTGCAACATGGATTTGGACCAGCATTCCTCCTCACTTTTTTCAATCTGGTGAATAACCTCAACATTAGAATTAAGGGCTAAAAATACTTGAAAACTACGTATCCATGTCATCGTGGCCACAGAGATTAGTATTCTCTTCAGAGTGGCTGCCAGTCGAACTTTCTATTAGGTTCAATTGGTTAGGTGATAATTTTCTTAAGTTTTCAACATTTAAAAATCCCATTTCAAAACATGTCAGACAACAACAAAAATCAGCAATTAAAAAGTTTGTTTCCCTTCAAAATGTCATATTTTGTTCTTCTGATAATAAAAAAATATAGCTCTCTTATAGTTTCTTGGTGATTTTTGATGGTGATTCTTAGATAGACTGCTTTTGCTATTTTGATCTCGTCTCTTACAGTATGTAAGGTTAACAGAAGACACTGACCCTGGACTAATACTAAATCTACTACTTCAGCAGTGGAAGATTCCACGCCCAAAATTAGTGATATCTTTAACGGGAGGCGCCAAGAACTTTAAGCTTAATCACCAGGATCAGGAGACATTCAATAGGGGGCTTATTAGGGTAAGTGGTAGCATAATTTGTACATTATATCATCGCTGTTCTGTCAAAACCTTGTTTCTCCAGCCTTTCAGCATGTATGAAGTAATACTTCCTATGTAAACTCTTTGGGTAGTCTGCTCTAAACATCGCGAAATCAGTACCCGTGGACAGAGTAAAATAGGACAGACTTTGTTCAAATAGCATGATAGCTGTTATTTTGCAACCATAAGGTCATTTGTAACGATATTTTCAGCATACAGGGTGGTTCAATAAAACCTTGACATTTTTTTGAAGCCATTTTTTTAAAAATTCTGTAGATTTAAAAAAACAACTTTTTCAATATCATCAACTACATGATCTTGACCATCTATGCTGAAAATATCTTTACAAATAACCTTACGGTTGCAAAATAACAGCTATTTGAACAAAGTCTGTCCCATTTCACTCTGTCCACAGGTACTGATTTCGCGACGTTACATTGAATACTGAATGATGAATTGCATGCAAGTAATCTAAGATTTGAAGATCCCACCTGGTGAAACCAGTGTAATTGTTAACATCTTAACTATCTATTCAGGTGTGAAATCAATACGTAATAATAATACCACGAGTGACCCTAATTATAATTATTGATTTTCATAGATTGGAAATGTAATTGTGTATGCTCTATGCCTTAACAGTGACGATGCCATTTAATGTTATCTTGCTGGGCATTTCCCGTAGACTTACTCGTGGGCAAAGAGATTTGGAGAGATTCTCTTCAAATAGCTATCATTTTGCCGCCATAGCATTATTAACATTGACATTTTCAGCATAGACGGCCAAGATGATTGTTTTGAGGAATGTAAAAAAACCCACTCAAATCCCGCAATTTTTAAAAATATGGCTTTGAAAAACTGTCAACGTTTTATTGAACCACACTGGTTGTAACGTCGCGAAATCAGTACCTGTGGACAGAGTGAAATGGGACAGACTTTGTTCAAATAGCTGTTATTTTGCAACCGTAAGGTTATTTGTAATGATATTTTCAGCATAGATGGTCAAGATCATATAGTTGATGAATATCGAGATTTTTTTTATTTTTAAATCTACAGAATCTCAAAAATATGGCTTCAAAAAACTGTCAAGGTTTTATTGAACCACCCTGTAGATGGTCAAGATCTTATAGTTTATGAATATTGAAAAAGATTTGTTTAAATCTACAGAATTAAAAAAAAAAAATGGCTTCAAAAAACTGTCAACGTTTTATTGAACCACCCTGTATAATATGGTACAGCCTATACATTATCAGACCTACTTATATAGCAATATAGCTACAAACTATAATTTTGTCTCAATTTAATACACTTATAGGCATGCCAATCTACCGAAGCCTGGCTTCTAACAGGAGGAACAAACATCGGGGTCACCAAGTCTGTTGGATTGGCAGTGCGCGAGGGTCAGTCTATGAAGTGGGTGCGAAGAAGGGCGACACAGTCCGTCAACTGCATAGGCATTGCACCATGGGGCTATGTAGAGAATACGGAGAAACTGATTGGCAAGAATGGACAGGTGAATATATAATACTTTAAAACATTATTAATTTTGCTGAATACTTTATTTTGTGAATTTAAAATTACTGCTATTTTAGTGGGCATTTAATTTTGCGAATCTTGAAAGTTGACTGTTACTTTCAATGCAAAATTGTCAGTTTTACGGGTATTTCATTTCGTGAATCCACATCCCTCGCGAAATTCGCAAAATGAAATGGTTTTACAGTTTATGACATTTTTGTTGTTTTAAAGGTAGATGTCCCAATTGCTGGCCCGATTTCAACTCGAAATTTTCAATTCTACGTGACGGGTAATCCTTAAAATAGTCGTATTCCAAAGTTTGAGTTGCATAAATCCAATGGTTCTCATTTTAGAAGCACAAGGTGACATGAAATTTGCCCATTGAGTAGTACACAAACTGGCCAAGTGGTTAACCACCTATGGCAGTAATTCAATGCATTTTGGCCTATAACCTCTAAATGGAACATATCTTGCGTCTAACATTTAACCGAAATAATGAGAAAAATATGGGGTTTCTTCTGATATCAAAATATGTTGATGTAAAAAAGCTGAAGTGATCGGAACATCCACCTTTAACTCTAGAATATTTAATATGTATTGACCGGTGATTTAATGTAACAACTGCAAGGGTGTGGGGGGGGGGGGGGGGGGTCGGTTAGTAGACTTCACCCTGATATCTTTTACTTGGTAAAAAAGGAAAATTTGTCTAACCTTAAGTTGGGTTCTCCCTAATGTACGTACCCCTGTGACCCCTGTTATATAAATTTGGTTCATTTTTATGTACCGTACATCTATTATGTTTTATTTTGGCCACAATGTTTTACTTTTAGGTCCTTTCCCCAATACCTTTAGCCTGGGCACACATTTCATACTGTGTGTCAGTCGCGTCACATACTGTTCCATTCGATGCCAGGTAAGAAAGCACACACATACAGATTTGGCTTCCATCTTAATTATTGCTTGACCAAGTTTCCTAAAAAGGTGTTTCTTTATGAAGAAAACGAGGTTTTTATTTTGGTGAAATTTGTTTTCTAATCATTTAGTTAACATTGCTTAATTACTACGGTATTTACTACGGTATTTACTTCATTGAGTAGCGCAGCTTGATGTGGCTGTCGTGTTGAATGGTGGAAATACTCAATCCTCCTCTAAGGGTCTCTTGCAACCCCTTTTCTAAAGTTGACAGTGATAGTGATACGTAATAATTGCTTTATATTTAATCCACCTCTTCTAGGGCCTTTACCCAGCCTTGTACAATGTCAGCCCTGTGGTAATGAAAGGAGGACGCCCTGTTTCAGGACCTGTGTCTCTCAACCCTGACCACACGCATTTCATACTGGTGGACAATGGAAAGAAAAACAAATACGGGGCTGACTTGATTCTTAGACCTAAAATTGAAGAGGCCATAGCTGCATCAGGTGGCGGTGAGTAACATGATCAGAGGAGAATATTAGCCTCCTCCCAACGGAAAACGATGATTTCCACTCGATAGAATGACGTTGGTTCTCAATGTTATACGGTTGCCAATTTTAAATTTTAAATTTTAAATTGCTGATTGGGAACCAGCAATTATAACATCATTCGATCAAGTGGAAATCATCGTCTTCCCCTCCCAACTCAACACAAAAGTTTGTGGGATGTAAAAACACCCCTACATAAATAATGCTATGCTCCAATGTTGGTAGTTTGACTTCGCATTATTTATATTGATTTGAGCCAATCGGCGCTCAGATGTAAATAACCATTAGCCAATCACAGCTGAGCGCCGTATTGACGAGCGAGCTTGTAAAAATATATTCTCCCTCTTCTCGTGTTGTACCTTGTCGTCTGCAGACAACTTGTGTTGTCTCTCGTCATTTTCATTGTAACACTTTGTATAATTTGGAGCAACGTTTACTATAATAAACTGCCAGAATATGGCAACAAGTTGAGTTATAGACTACACTTCATACTGTAAGAAACCAGCAATAATTGACGCTTACAAGTTGGTAACCAATTCGCTTTAGCAAATTCCCCATCGTATTCATCCTGCTCTTAACTACATCATTCTAATCGCGAAATTTGCTTTATACAGAAATAGATGCAATGGTTCCAAACCGTCTTTTCAAAATATCCATAACACTGAAACACGCACGTTGGAACAATCTTTAACACTTTCCACGCGGCTATTAGTTTTACCATTGTTCAAAACACATTTTTCAGAAACATTCCAAGTTTTAAAGTCTTATCTCATAAATTACTGAATCCAAACTAGGCATGTTTGTACTTATTGTGATTCATTTCTCACTGTGATTCCAAATATGGTCATGAAATTCAATAATCTTAGAATTTTAAAAACATTTTGTGAAATTTTGGAACTGTCATCTGCAGACGTCTGCGGCGTTGAAAGTTTTAAAGAATATCAGTTTCAGTTTCAGTTTATTTTCACCATAGAATATAATACATCATCAAGTAAATTATTAGAAAAACAAAGGTGGGGAAAACCAAAAGGAGCACAGCTCGAAGTATAGTGGTCACCCTGATAATTTATGAAAAATAGATATGATAGTTTCTTAAAAGTACGACAAAGAAGACGACTACAAACAAGAGACAGGACAGGATATAACTGTGTAAACAAGACCGGACAGGACATCCGAAAAAGATATATACAAAAATGGGAAGTCTTTCACATGCTATTTGTATAATTGGCCTTTGTATTTTGTAATTTATTGTGTGATTAAGTATTTTTTGTACTATTACCATTCTTGGTTTGTAATATCTAGTTTAATGTTTAGTGTTACTAAATCAGTTATCCTCACTCATTATGCAGACGATTTATAATCATATATTACCTGTATTCTTTGTTTGTCATAGCAGAGAAAGAAAAGAAGAACAAAGTTGGTAACCATGTGTGTTCTTCATTTTTTTCTCAAGGATTTCTCATCAATTTTAACCCTTTTTTGAAAAATGGGGGTGTAAACTAACAGAATAAAGCTAGCAGTTTTCTATTAATATGCTTCATTCCGTAAAAATGTCATTTTTGATGTTTGCATTATGATCATTTATAACACATGAATCTATTTTAGTTCATAAATATTTTTTACTTGGCCCGGGCCTTAAATAAAAAAAGTGTCACAAAAAAGTGAACCAAAATGCCATACGCTAGCGGACTGTTTTTACAGCATCTACATTCCTGGCACATTGCACCTACTACATCTACTATTATTAAACCCTTTATTTGTTTATGTGCTATGAATTTTCAATAAATTACGGAATAAAGCTAGTTTTTTACTATAAATGTGTTTTATTCTGTAATGTTCTTTTTGTAATTGTTTGCATCACGGTATTGATGTCTTTTATAAGAGATTATAGTCATCTATTTTCCCTCCTATATTTTGTTTTAGAAATATTAAAAGTGTCACATAAAGTAAACCAAAATGCCACGCACCAGCGGACTGTTTTTATTTATTCCTGACTTTTTTTCTATATTATAAAAGCGCTTTATTCAGTAAAAAGACCTGTCTGTGTGTTTGCTCTGGTGTCTAGTGTTCAATACGGAATCAAGTTATTGTTACTATAAATGCGATTTATTCTGTAAAATGGTAATAGTTTTGATCATGCTCTGAGATATACATTAAATGAGCAAATTACTTTTCTGCAGTTTGATACCTCATTCAAAAAAATGATACAATGGATACTTTTAAAGTTACGGCGATTTCAATGACCGCGCATAACAACAGCAAAGTTGCACTAGAAATGGTTTTCTATGGGATATCTTTGATTTGTGTGTGATAAAGCAGTGAAAACGTGTGTGCAAAGACTCATAGCTAATCAGCAAAAGAGTTTAATCTTCACAGCTAGTCACACCCTTTATACCGCAATAGGCAAAAAAAAGAGGTTTTGTTGCCCTCAGCGACCGACCCTAAAATCGTAAAAACTAGGGTCGCATTTTTTTTTTTTTTTAAGATTTAAATTTGACTAAAAGTGTCTAAATGTTACTATTTCTTGCTTGAAATGAATAAATAAGCCTAACTAAATATTTTTTAGACTATTGCCACACTAGAAACATTAGTTAAATAACTTAAATTGACATATGGGCATATACCAATTTTGTCTTGACATAAACCATATATTTTTCAGCCAAAAAAAAGAAAGAAAAAAAAAGAAAATCATTTTTGGGGAAAAAAATGAAAAAGAAATCCGACCGACCGACCCCAATTTAAATTTTTGGGACTTGAGGGCAACACAACTTTTTGTTGTTGGCCAATCACTCCAGACCCATTCATCCAGATACCTAGGTGGCTAGTTCAGATAGCATTATGACAGTAATCACACACAAATCAATGATTTCCCATATCTAGTGCAACTTTGCTGTTGTTATGTGCGGTTATTGAAATCGCCATAACTTTAAAAGTATCCATTCGATTTTTTTTAATGAGGTATCAAACTGTGGAGAAGACATTTGCTCATTTAATGTTTATCTCAGATTTTTGGTACCGATTATCTATTTTGAATTAGATAACATCAAAGCACCTCAGGGACCTTTTGTGCTAGGTGTACTTAATAAATCTATTTGGTCTCCTATATTTTAGATTAGAGTAATGTTTTGGACTTTTACGACTAGTTTAATATTAAACAATGATTTTCGGCATGTTTATTGGACCATATCTCCAATGCACACTGTTGAATTAACACTCATTATGTGGTAACAGGTCTCATATATCACAACTATCAGCTTTTTTGAGGAGTTTTTCATGCCTTTACTGGTATTCGGGAATGGAGCTTGCTACCAACTCAGGTTAAAACATCCAAAACCCACTGGCAGTTCAAAAAGGCACTACAAATTCACTTTCTATCTTGATTTTTCATCTGTTTTTTATAATGCAGTTGTTTCATAAAATGTGCAATATTATGTGTGTGCAAATATATATGATGTTTTAATATGTGCTGTTTTAATATTTGAAGGACCCCAATGGAAATAAGCCCTTTTTAGAACTTTCTTGTGCTATCCTTGGCATTATATGTTTTCTTTTATAAATATGTTGCGTTAATTGTTGTAATTTTTAAGATTTGTATATTGATCTGATGTATTGTGTCTAGATATGCCAATAACTTATAACTTAACCTCCTCCTCAGAATCTGGTCAGGGTATCCCTGTGGTGCTAGTTGTCTTGGAAGGTGGCACAGACGCTATTACCAACACAAAGAACGCTACTTCACGAGGCATTCCCACAGTGGTATGCGAAGGCACGGGACGAGCTGCAGATATCATTGCTTATGCACACAAATATGCTACGATGGTTGAGTAAGTGTATTTTTATCTCTTTATACACATTTTTGTTTTTATCCGATAGTTGTATGCCATGTGGCCACATCTATGCATAGTAAAGTGCTCAACAAAAGAAAGTCATACACTTCCAATTATTTTCTGACCGAACAGGCTAGATAGACATTCGGATGAATTTTTTTGGCACAATTTGGTACCAAATTTGCCCCAAAATAACAAAAATTAGCCCCCGGATTAGCCATGATTAGCACCAGGTAATAAAAATCTGTGACAATTCCAACACACATTTTCAATACATTACACGGGAGAAAAGACCAGAGGTTACCAAGCACGTATCCAATATTTGTCCCGTATTGATCACTGTACATTTATCCCCTGCATGGGCTAATTCAAATATTTAGAACATCACAAAAAAGCCAGTTAAAATTTTATTTATAGACTGTATATATTTATTCTTGCTTTCATATTTTTTAACGGAACGTATCAGGTGGTCACTGTATAATTTATGCATACATTACGAGAGAAGCTAATAATGATCTATTAAATATCTATTCTTTTTTATTTGATAGCGGAGTGCGCGAGGTGGCCTCCCCTACATATCTGCTTACATTACGTGAGAAGCTACATGCAGCGTATGATGTCGATCCAGATAGTGCGAAGATGGACGCACTCGTTGACAATGTCAATGCATGCATCACAGAGGAACACTTGGTAGGTGCCTTATAGGATGTCTCCGGGGGGGGGGGGGGGGGGTGCAGCAGTCAACATCATAATTGTAAGCAAGCGTGACCAACAATTTTCCAAACGCCCCATAAACAGATATTGCTTCTGAAGCCAAAAATAGGATTGTGTATGTTTCTCCCCAATTTTACCCCACGAAACCCGTAAAAATCGACAGGATTTTGCAAATATATCCTTTTTCTTGAACACCCCAATCTCAGAAAACCCTTTTTTGTGTGTGGTCACGTATGCTTTCTGTGTCATAGTTGACTGGTCCCCCGCGGATGTACTACACATAACCGCATTAACATCAAACTGTGAGAAAGACTTTGATAAAGGATATTGTCTTACACCAAATCAATACCATTGACTGCACAGGGGCAGCAGCAGTTATCTAATACTTGCTAATAACCATTCAAGGGTTTGCCGTTGGGCAAGTTTGAAACTGTTCAGCTTTTGTCAGGATTAGCATTGACTTCATCATCAGGACCAAATTACAAAAAAAAATGTCCCTTGTCTATCATTTGGGCTGACCGTTGACTGATGATGTAAATAAGGTGCACTTTTCCCACTGAAAGATTGGTGATTCTGAAAAGAATTGATCAAATGGCCTGCCCCTGGTCCATTGACAATAGTTGGTGGCTCTGAAAAGAGCTGTTAGATTGTGGCTGGTAGCTTTGTCAAAACGACTGCTTGAAATTGTTTAGATTCTCCTTGTTTGCAGAATAAAAAGGCTTATTTAGAGAATGTTTAGAGTTGTGAATGGTCGTCGCAGATTATCTCTCTAGCTTTGATCATAACAAAAGTGAAACAAATATTATACGAATAATGAATGTTTATGAGCGCAATGGTAAAGCCTCGTTGAATGGAACATTGCATCTTTCACCTCATGAAAATATTTTTTCCATTGCACGAATGAAAAAACATTCATTATTTGTTTTATACAACATCTAAGAAAATTATTGTCATTTGAAACAATATTATTCAGAGATTTATTTATAGTCGTGGGCTTACGTGTAGGCCTAATCGCGTTACGGCCGCCGAGCGTCTTACCGTGCAATGTATCGTAGGGGTCGATGCACGGCAAATCGTGCAATGGAGCGGATATTTAATCACACGTGACCTATAATCCTCCAATGAAATAACAATGATTTTCTTAGGTGTTGTATAAAATTTATTATTTAATAAAAATGTATAGGTGTGATTCAGAGCTATAACCATGAGAAATGTCATGAGGCTGACATCCGATTAGCGATGTTATGAGTGAGGAGGTAGAACTTATTGAATGACCCTCGTAATTATATTACTATAAGGTGACCAGAATCAAAATGACTACTTTAATTAATGAGTGTTGATTTTCTTTATTTTTAAAGGTGTTTAAACAACTAATTCATTTTTATTAATTATCTGTATATCTAAACACAGATAACTGTATTTGAGATGGACAAAGGAGAGAATACGGACCTGGATTTAGCCATACTCACAGCTCTAATGAAAGGTAAGCTGAAACATAAAAAGTTTATATCTTTGAGAAAAGTTCAAAAAGTTTGCGGAAAGGAAGAAGCACAAGTCACAAGCGGTCATTCTGAGATGATAAACTTTAACACATGAAATTGTCAAATACTGGTTTAGAAATAGTCAGCATGGAAAACCTTCAAAAATAGAGGAAAAGATATCTGAAAAACAAATTGTCAAGTTACGCTTATTGCCACCACAGTAGAATCAGTTCATATTTATGCTGTGGAGACAAGAAGAACATACATTTTTTTCTTGACGGGCAAATAGTCAAATTTCTTTGTTTGATATTCACATAACTGCTGCATAAATTCATTCTTTGTCACCTTTTCTTAGGTCAACTATCAACGCCTACTCAGCAGCTGTCCCTCGCCTTATCGTGGAATAGGGTGGATGTAGCAGATTCTAAGATATTCTCTGATGAAATAGTGTGGAAAGTAAGTCATATATAATGGAATAGGGTGGATGTAGGCTGTAGCAGAGTCTAATCACTTTGCCCAAAGCAATTTTGCAATTTGCATTTGCCCTGCCAGAACCTTTATATTTCAAACTCTGTTGATTGATTGATTGATTGATTGATTGATTGATTTGTTGATTGTTTTGTTGATATGATTTGATTTATTGCTTTATTTGTTGATACAATTTGATTTTTTTTAAATTTGGAAAATCTGATCTGATATGATATGATATGATATGATGCAATCTAATTATTACTCCTCATAAATATTGTAGGCCTAGGCCCTTACCGATTATTCTGCTCTCTAAATTACCATTTTTCTTTGTTTCGCATCCTTTTTATCCAACATATTTTACAAATCCTTCAGCTCCGTTAACAACTGACAACATCATTTTATAACCATCAGCCATTGACAACAAATATCATGCATAAAGTAGGCGAAATACAAGCTTCCCGCATTGGCATATTGACTTGAATGTATCTGATTATTACTCCTCAGGATGGTAGCCTAGACCCATTTATCACATCAGCCTTGGTTCATAACCAAGTGGAATTTCTGAGACTCTTCTTGGAGCATGGCGCTATTATGAAAGATTATCTTACTGTTGCCAGATTAAGAAGACTCTATAATGCAGTAAGTAGCATTAATATTTTATCATTGCATCATCTTCTATACTCCATTTATGCATCTATATCTGTGCAGTGTTGTCAGAGTGTATTTCAGTGATGTGCCAATTATTGCATGCATTATTCATTTTGCCTCAAGGATCATGTGTTGGCCCTCAAATGTTAATTTTCTTTCTACACACATCCAATTTCTGATATTATCAAGCGCTACAAAACACATGATGTTCCATTTTTACGCTGATGATGCACAACTGTCAATTTTTATTTTACCCAAATAGGTCGGGGGATGCTGCCCATGCTCTTGTTACGTTATATACGTGCATTGATGATATAAAATCTTGGATGTCGCAAAATATGCTTTGCTTGACAGAATTCTTCATTGCAGCTAATCCAAGTGCCTTTAAATCACTTTGCAACATCTCACTGCGTCGGTGATCACATAAGACAGTCCCCCATGTCCGCAATCTTGGTGTTGAATTTAACTGCCATTTAAGCACGTCTCATTACGTTACCAACATTAGCAATTTTGAAAAGACCGATAACTATATTAATTGTAAGATTTCAATGTTTAGCGGGTAGTGAGTCGAAGAACAAAGCATCCAGGGGGATAAATGAAATTCCACAAATGCACTGCGCAAACAACATGAAGTATATGTATTGTTAAAGATATTCCTTTAATATCCCAAATAAAAGAGAATGAAACCATACACTTATTATAATTTTCTAGGCTGATGGTGACCACCACCTTAGGGTTCTGGTGAGCAAGATTACAAAGAATCTGGTAAGATATATTGAATTTTGGTGCCTGGTGTAGCGTTACTATTCTTAACCTAATCATAATGGCATTTCTTTAGTACCTTGAAAGTAGCCTATAGCATTGGTTTCAGTGAGATCAGAATTTATCATGAGCGCAGAGAAAATTGCTTGTAGAATTGGGACAATGAGACAACAATTCATAAATACTATGACAATATGTAGAAAATAAATAATCATATTATTTATTAGATACAAATTTACATAATATTTTTTTTGTAAGCACAAAAGAATTCTTTGATCAATGTGTCATTATCCCATTTTCTTACAAAAAATGTAACACTACAACAGTTGTGGGGTGAACCACATCAGCACTAGTGACCAGTGCCATGCATAATAATTGGTTTCGGTCATGTACTGTTTTCATAATATACAATTTGGTCCATTAGTTGCAAGCTCTAAAGAGAAGGAAGTTATTGTTGCATATTAGGAAAAACATTGGTTTTTGTTTAGGTTGTTTATATGGCTCGTCCACCTCTAACGCTCTAAATCTCATGGTTCATCTGCGCAAGCATACACAGGTAGCACACATACAATATATGCAATCATCGCAAATAGAATCTTGATACTATTTTGAGTTCTCAATTTTGTCTTCATGGCGATTTCCCCTCCCGGTACAGCCAAAAGTACACAACATGATTCATCACTTTGACATGCGATGTAACAGGAAAAGCAACTAGAACAATAGGCGAGGAGTCATCCTAAGACATCGTAGAAACATTCCCTGCAAATTTTAGTCCGACAATTCTTAACATAACGCCTAATGATTATTTATAACCTGTGTGGAGTGGTGTGGAATTGGGAAGCCATTCTATCTACGGCCTGGCAGACTCATATTTTGGAATTTAGTTTTTTTGTTTTGTAATTGGGGTGTCATTATGAAGAAGATAAAAAGCCTGACTGATTGACCCAACAACTGACCCGAGGCCTGTCTGCCTGTAGAGCAGGTATGGTAATGGACACAAGTCACATGAGGTTGAACTCGCGTAAAGTACGCGAGTTCAACCTCACCCCAAAACGGTGCAACAGTCATCTGTGGTGCGCACTACGTAATCTCGATCCTCACGGCTCTGATTGGCTGTTGCTCAAACGTGAGTGCTGAAAACCTCATGAATAAACATCGACGAAGTACATGTCCTTCAACCAGACGCAAGTACCTGTGATCACCACAAGTGAAGGCATGCGCCTTGAAAAAGTGGAGGACTTCAAATACCTTGGAGCCTGGATGAACAGCACTGAAAAGGACATCAAAACACGCAAAGCAGCTGCATGGAGAGCTTGTGGCAAACTTAGTCAGTTATGGAAGGCTAAAGCACTATCCAGAAAGCTCAAAGAAAGACTGTTCATAGCTATAGTAGAATCAGTCCTCCTTTATGGATGTGAGACTTGGACAGTCACCCCAAAGCTTGGTAAACAACTGGATGGATGCTACACAAGGATGCTAAGATCTGTGTTCAACATCAACTGGAGTCAGCATGTGACGAATAAAGACCTGTATGGGGACATGCCAAAAGTCTCGGACAAGATCAGAGAACGCAGAGCAAGATTTGCTGGACACTGCTTCAGGGGGTCCAAGGAGCTTGTACACAAACTCATACATTGGATTCCAAAGCATGGAGTAAGAAAGCGTGGCAGACCAGCCCTAAACCTACATTGACATACTAAAACGTGATACAGGACTGCAGGTGGAAGCAATTAAGACAGCTATGTTGGAAAGGAAGATCTGGAGAGGCATTGTGGTTCGGAAAAATCATCCGCCATAAGTCAAAGTCAAGTAAGTCAATCACGCCCCACTGCGTCGGTGGTTACGGCGCAGCGGGACCACTGTGTTGGTAGTTACGGCGCAGGGTGACGATCGTTAAAAAGGCTACAGTTTAAATTTGACAATCAGGTGCTTTGGTGTTGTTGGTTGGCTGAATTTCGTGAGTTTTCAAGCATGCGCAGTGAGCTGATCTGATGGCGCTCGCATATGTCGGACTGTGGCTAGGGTGATATGTGCCGTAGGTCCATTGTTATTGCCTGATAGCACTTGCTGAGAACAATGAAAGTTGCCTACTGTTAAAGTGGTAATTTTCGTGCGATTAAATTTGTGCGCTTTGCCGATTTCAGCCATTTCGCTGGTTTTTAAATTCGCAATTTGAAAGTTCATTACATTGACTTATACAAAAAAAAAAAAATATGTTTGGGTATTTTTTTATTTTTGCTGTAGCTGCTTGAAGCAGGAAAAGCGCAAAAAATAATAAAGTGCGAAAATGTCCATTTTCACATTCACAGTATATCAATGGTATACACTTAATCTGTCACCTCAAACAAATTCCAAATGTTCTAGCTTAATAAGATGACACCTTACATTTAACATTCGATTTTTAATATGATATATTTTTGACAAATCTCAAATAGATAATAATAAATCTATGAACTCTCCTTTTACACAGCCCAATTCACCAATCTACTTGCATGATGTCGGGAGACTACTTAACATGATTACTGGAGCACACGATGATCCACTGTACAAGACAGATAAACGAGTGAAGCAAGTGGAAAGGGGTAGCTTAGCACTCATGGTATTATCCACCAGTTTGTCAGGTAATTAAGGAGCAATTTTTTCACTATTTTTCTTTTTTCATTTTTTTCTTCTAATTTTGGTCTCATTAGCCCTAACACTCTTGAGTACTACGAATTACTACGATGCGGTGTGCTTGTGTCACCCTGCTCAGCAGTTTTTCGATGAAATAATGGCCCCAGGGTATATACAGGGCAGAATATACTCCGCCATGTATGGTTTCCCCCTGTGGCCTAGCGGTAGATCATCTGCCTCTGAACCCAGAGGTCCGGGGTTCGAGCCCCGGGGAGTGGGGTACTTTTTCCCCTCGCTATTTGGCCGCGGAAAAAAAATACTTTGGAAAAGGTGCCTCGGGGGTTAGGGTTAAAGTGCGAGCTGCACATGCTTTATACCGCATTAAGATGTCCAAGACCGCCCTGCACAAAGCTGCCAATATGATACAGCCTATACGTTATGAGACCAATGTATATATAGCAAAACAGCTATGAACTATGTTTTATTCTCTAAATGATGAGAAATAAAGGGATCAGCAAAAGAAAGTATACCACTTTGTTTATGTCATTTTAAGTAACATTCATTTTTTTTTGACCAAACAGGCTAGATAGGCATTTAGATAGGCTTTTAGATGAATCTTTTAGGCATAAAATTGATATCAAATTTGCCCCCTAACAACAAAGAAAAACCATGATTAGCACCATTTAAAGAACAAATTCCTATTTTCAAAAGTCTCATTTCCAATACACAGCACGAGAAGAAGGACTAATTGGGGTCTGATTGGGTGTGTGTGTATAGCCAGGATTGACGGGGCTATCGACCGCACAGTGCAAATGCTTTGGGTTGTACGACATTTAATTCTGACATTAAAGTGCATGGCAGTACAGTAAACTGCTTGGAATTTGACTTAGCCTTTCTTCTCGTGCTGTGTATTGGAAATGAGACTTTTGAAAATAGGAAATTTTTCTTTAAATGGTGCTAATCATGGTTTATCTTTGTTGTTAGAGGGCAAATTTGGTATCAAATTATGCCTAAAAGATTCATCTAAATGCCTAACTAGCCTGTTTGGTCAAAAAAAATTGAATGTTACTCAAAATGACATAAACAAAGTGGTATACTTTCTTTGTTGAACCCTTTAGTAGAAATACTTGATATGATTCCTGGAGCACACAATGATCTGCCTGGCAGATCTACAAGTCAATTAGCAATTAGGCAGGGGAAGCGTAGTCCTCATTGTATTTATTCAGAAGTCATAGTGCATGTTAGAAAATGATCGTTGTAAGGTCAACTGGCTCACACTAACTTTGTTATGCACCACTGATCACAGATCATACACTTTAGAGAATAAATAGTTCAGTCACTTCCAAATTGGCGAAACCTGTTTACAGCAGCAAATGAATTCAGAAGAGCGGCAAGCGCAAAACATTTACATGGCGCAATATGGCGCAATGTCGCGGTGTCATTACTTTTGCGCGCGGATAGATAAATACCGAATATTTCTCACCAATTTGGAATTGATTGAACTATAGAAAAGAATGTTAAATTATGTATTTAGTATCGCCTCTAAAATTGTATTGGTTGTTGACTGTCCAAGATCAAAGTGTAAACATTCCATCCTCTATTATTCACTCTGGTGACCATTTCATTCGTTTGCTTGAATATTTGTTTAAGGGGGTGTTAACCCTAAAAATATGAAATTTATTAAGCGCTGTGACTTTTGAACTATTAATGTGATGTATAAAAAAAAAAAAGTTTTGGTCAAAAATTCTGAAATTGCACCCAATCCATCTTAAGACACTTCTCTAGGAGCATTTTTTTACACATTATTTTTATAATTTTTGATTTTTTTGACCTCATATTTTAGGTTTAAAAAAAAAAAAAAATCAAATTTCTGGCACTTCTTGGTACTTTCTGGCACTACTTGGCACTTTCTGGCACAAACTAACCTTGCAGCCATTGTGTAGTGAGGAATTCTTCGCCTCTGGTGCAAGAGGTCCCTGGATCAAATCCCGAGAGGATCAGGGGGATATTTTGGTCGATTTTCCATGTTGAAGAAAAAAATCTGAAAAAAGTGTGTGTGGGGTGGGGGGGGGGGGGGGGGGGGGGTGTAGAGTTAGGGTTAATAGTTCAAAAGTTATAGCGCTTGATAAATTTCATATTTTAGGGTTAACACTACCTTAAAGCCAATAAGTACTTGCCATGATTTCTACTTAAGAAAAAATATTGTCTAAAAACTATAATATTTCTCATTTTAACATCAGGTACCAACCTTATCCAGAAGTCCCAAGAGGAGTATCTCCATTCTCAAGGCCGTGATGTCACCACAGGATGCAATATTCTCAGCATAGCTGAACTAGCTAATCCAGGTCTACACTTTGAACAGCCATTCAGAGAACTGTTTCTATGGGCTGTGCTTATGAACAGGTTAGCAATAGGAATATTTAGCATTTAGCCCCACCCCCAATAAGTGCTGTTTGTTCACATGACTTGCAAGCAGATGGTAATCAAACTTGCCGTTTGTCCCCGGGCCGGGGTAATGGGGCACCCGGGCCAAAGCAATGGGGTACCTGGGATGGGGCAATGGGGTACCCGGGCCAAAGCAATGGGGTACCTGGGATGGGGCAATGGGGTACCCGGACCACGGCAATAGAGAATGAAAAGGAGAAATGAACTAGGGCGATATGAAGGTGTCTCGCAGTCAGAATGGCACCACATAATGAACTTGCCAGTAGCGTAGCCAGAGTGGGGAGGGGGGGGGGACAATTGCCCCAACCTCAATATTTCAGTCTGTCGGTTAAGCTTGGCATTGTCAGTTCATTTGACAAGGAATCATGGAATTACAAAGGTGAAATTAGTACAAAGATAGCAATTTTGCTTACGCTACACACGTATGTAACGTGTATGTGCCCCCAATTAATTGTCATATTTTAGAAGCTCATGAAAGCCAGAAGGAACCTCAATCATGGCAAAACTATTTGAAAGTCTTGTCGGTTCACTTTTAGTTCTTGCCCCAACCCCCAAATATGAAAAACCTAGCTACGCCACTCAAACTTGTCAAGGGGTTATCAATCACACACTAAAAACATGTGGTGTATGCATTTGCAGAAAGCCTAAAATCAGCCTTGCTTTAATAGAACATGCTCTATATGAAAATGCTACATTGTGGTCTATATTTCTTTCAAATCAAAATCAAATCGGACCTCTATTACCATTAAACAAAACCGAAAACACTTACAAATTCTGTCATGTGATATCTGTGTTTTGTAGTGCTGTTATCGAGATCTTTTTTTCATGTCGACATGTTGCTATTTTAGAATCTCGATATCGACATGATGTCGACATATTATGATCCAAATACCAAGCCGATCGTCACCGCAAATTAAGGTCGGATCGCAGCTTTTAAAGTTTTATTATAATAATACCGTGTTTATATAGCGTCTTACAAATAACAGAAAGCGCTATTATACGATGGATATTAATTTCATTTGATACTGGTAAGTAGTGAGGGGGAGGGGTACTAGCGTGATTACTTTTAATGGTTTGCTTTCGTTGGATATTGTTTTTTTCACAACTCTTGCCGATTGTCATTTATGAAAATTACTTTGCCGATTACTTTTTTCTCAAATCATTACTGACAATTTAATGTCAATTATATCGACATACCAAAGTTGATATCGACATGTCGGGATAATAGCCGATATCTACATAATGTCGACATTGTCCATGTCGATGACAGCCCTAGTGTTTTGTAGGCCTTGAAAATAATGTATTTTTGGTTTCAATCAATTTATTTGCACCTTTATTAATTTAGAATGGAAATGGCCGAGTTTTTCTGGGAGCGAGGTGAGAATCCTGTGAGTACTGCTATAGCTGCCAGTCGTCTCATGTACTGGATAGGGAAATTTACACTTAAATTGGACGATAAGGAAAAGTACAAAGAAAGTGCAAGGTAAGGTCAAGGACAAGAATATTTGATTATTATAATGTTAATTTCAAGGTTTTGTTTTTAAATTGGTGAACATTTTAGAAAATGTTGTAAAAATTATTGATCATTTTGAAAATTTTCAAATATTTACTAGAAACTTAAAACAACCCATCAAAAAACGACCCAACTTGAAATGTTTGTCTGCCTGTAGCACATGGATTGTTTTTTTTACCTCTGTCATAGTTTATTCAGTACAAAATCCGTCATCTTTGTGTGCAAGATATGTATGAAAGCGTAACAAGTTTCAATCAAGAACACATCGCGAAGGGAGATTCTGTCTCTTTTGAGGTAAAAAATTAAAAATCAAAATTGTTTTTAAAAAAAAAAGATTTTTAAGCTAAAGCAAAAAATATTCATGAACATGGATGTTTTTTCAATACTACTAAGTTTACTATTCCATCCATATACAGGAGATTTGAGAGTTTAGCTACGGATGTAATTGACGAATGTTATCAGGTAGATGAGGAATTTGCGGGCATGCTTATAGACTGCCCTCACGCACACTGCCAAGGCAAAAGGACACTCATCATGGCAGCGTCTGCACGAGATCGAGTTAGTAGATTATTTGTTTGATACTATTTTTATTGAAATTTAACGATATATAACATGCTTTAAGGAGAGTAGTACAATCTATTGGTCACAAGAATTTGAGGATTGGACCTACTTCCTGACGTGACTTTCCCAAAATAACCATGTTGTATTTGTTTTACTATCTTACTATATTCACGTAATGTTGGTCTAGTGGTTAGCATGCCCACCTAGTGTTCGAAAAGACCGGGGTTTGAGTCGGTGAATGTTCTTGCTTATTTTTTCAGATTGGAATATTTGCCAGTGTCTGTTAATATTTGTTGTTATGTTTATTTATTGTAAAAACTGTGGGTGGTAAACTACTTAATATATTATATTAACACCTTAGCTTTTCCTTCAATTATTATTCTTTCTTTATAGAGCTTCATATCTCACCCATGCTGTCAGAGCGTGATAAATCGCATCTGGAATGGAGGACTTGTTAGCTGTCCATGGTGGCATGTCATACTTGCCATCTTTATACCGTTGTTTATCTTTAGATTAGACTTCAGACTGTTGACACTCAAAGATGGACGCACGATAAAACCGCCCTGGTACAAAAAGCCTGTTATATTCTACAGGGCTGCCAAGACCAAATTTTGGACTCACTTGGTAAGTATATTATACAGGTGAGTCAGAAAGAATGGGCACTTTTTTTGGCGAAAGTGCAACAGAAATATTAGACCAACTTTCAAAACCAACTATATATAGTGTTACAAAGAACACATATTTGGCTTTCATTCTAAAAAAGAAGTTTTGAATTCGATCATTACGTCATAAAGTTTCAACCATTTGATTAGAACGCGGTATTTTAAAGCCAATCCACGGAATGGCAATAACCCATAGTATTGTTGGCTGTCTGATTCAGAGATGCTGATCAATGAAACTAGTGCACATGAATGTTGGATACAATATCTTAAAATGACTGGAACTAAATAGATCTGTGTAATTATGAGTAATAAAAAGGCTGAAATCAAGAAGAAAAAGTAAAAGGAGGCATATCTACTGATTCAGGAGGTAACCCCAATTAGAATACTTTTAGGAATGGCTTGATAATTCTACCATTCCGTGGATTTGCTTAAGTTTTGAACTTTACTCAAATTAGTGTAACATGATAATAAAATGGTAGATTTTTAAAATTCTTCTTTTGAATAAAAGTCAAATTGTAGGTCTTGAAAGCGCTACCATTGATTTGGAATATGCATGCCTAGATCTTTTGTGACGCTTTTGTGAAAAAAGTGCCGTTCTTTCTGACTTACCCTGTACATGGTAAAAAAGATGGGTTTCTGTTTTCTTAACACTTTCCATGCGGCAGGCCTCTGCAGAGGACATTCCAAAATTTCACAAAATGTTTCAAAAGTGTCAAAACTATTGCATGTCATTACCATATTTGGAATCAGCATGGGAAATGCGTTAAAATAAGTACAAACATGCCTAGTATTGGTTCAGTAATCCTTGATATAGACTTTGAAAGGTTTCTGAAAAAATCTCTTTAGCATATGGTAAAACTAATAGCCGCGTGTAAAGTGTTGAGGATCTTGGATTTTTTTAAAATTCACTCAACTACGAGGTGTCCGAGTATGATTAATACCAGAAAAGGTGCATTTACGATGGGGTATCAAAAAGTTTTAGAAATCACCCAGACGTGAAGGAGCCAGAAACTTAATTTTGTTATGTGATCCTTCAGACATCTTTACTAAGTCCCTGTGCAAAGTTACACATTTCTCCTACTATTTATTACCTGTCCACAGACCGCCATTGTAGAGATCCCCAGATTGCCTGCCATTGATTGATTCTCAGATTGCCTCAGATTATGTTATTCCCAAAATAGCAATAAATAGTTTAAAGTGTTGACAGCAAGGGTCAAATGTCATGTAGGGGTCATTAGAGGTCAATCTGTGTACACCCCATGTTACCCATAAGTTTATTGTCACCAAGCTTATTTGTAATGACCTTTGACCTCTTTCTGTCTAAACTTTAAACTATTTATTGCTGTTTTGGGAATAACACAATCTGAGGCAATCTGAGAATCAATCAATGGCGGTCAATCTGAGGATCTCTACCATGGCGGTCTGTGGACAGGTAATAAATAGTAGGAGAAATGTGTAACTTTGCACAGGGACTTAGTAAAGATGTCTGAAGGATCACATATCAAAATAAAGTTTCTCACTTCTTCACTTCTGGGTGATTTCTAAAACTTTTTGACACCCCCTCGTATTTATGAATACCATTGTTATTGGTCATTTAAAAAAAAAAATTGATTACTTAATTGACCCCCTCTCTTGAACCAACAAGGATCTTATCCAAGATCTTTACTTTGTCTAAGTCCACACGGTATCTCAGAGACTCGATACGGATGTACTGGGATACCTCGGACGAGATAGAAAGGATGTATGTACTCTAGAAACCTGGTCTTTGATGAACGTTCGGTTTCTCAGATATATGTCACAGAAGAAAGGTTTAACAACAACTGAAATTCCATCTAATTATTATCTTGATCTTGAGAACGAAAAATAAATGTCAAATTATTTGATTACCAACACAGTTGAACTTTCACTCTAACATCGTTTCTAATAGTCTATAATCCCATTCTACTTTCTAGATATCGTACATAGCGTTTTTGCTGCTGTACAGTTATGTGCTGCTGTTCAGATTTGAAACCCAGCCCAGTCTCCTGGACTATGTACTCTTTGGTTGGATAGGTACCATGGTATTAGAAGAATTCAGGGTAAGTGAATAAAAGAGTTTGGCACAAGCCCGGGGGGGGGGGGGGGGGGGGGGAATAAGGTATAATTTTGTAATCATCCGCATTACAAAAAACGCGGAATAAGGGTGCTTTTTCAACCACAACATGGGCCTGTGCTAAGGGTATCAAACTCGCCATTTTCAGAGTATCAGAGTGTCTTTTTCAACCTGAATTAGGTTGCCTGGGCTGATAGTCACATGTCATCATTGTAAAAAATAGCCCAAAATGATTAGGCCTATATGATAAATTTACAAGCAAAACTTAATGACACACTTACTTCATACGTTCAATCCAGTCTCAACTCCTTGGGGCCTATATCTTTTGTATGAGTATGATTCTTCAAGCTATAACCCTGGTTAAGGGTCACTTTTTCCTCTTCTTTGAGAATCCACTTGTTGAGAGTGGATTTACACGGATGATTACAACTTTTATACATGAGTGCCCCCCTGGGTCACAAGACCCAATCTCCAAAGGCTGCCATTTGTAGGGATAGTTTGTTTTACAATCACAAACTATTTGAGCACCAGAATTATTGAACACATGGCAGTTATTACAGATATGATCTTTTCACATCAAATGATGTGTTTGATAATGCCACAAGGCACTATCTCCAATTGTAAGGCTATATTTGCAATGACATGCTATTGAGCACCAGCAGTATCAAGGTCTAAAGGCTCCAGCATACTCCTCTACGCTCAAACTCTTTGCACTCTCACGCATGCACAGTAGCTCCGCCACAACAAAATGACGCAACCAGATTGGAAAACGGCGGTCAACGCTTGCGCTCAGTGGCTGAGCGCTGTGGAGTATGCTAAAGCCTTAACTTGTTTTGCACATACCAACCGTTGACTTCAACGCTTTTTATTTCTTCTCATTTGACAGGAAGTAGTACCTGACCCGCGAAACAATGAGACCTTTTCTGACAAGGTTTCTGCCTGGTTGAAAAATGAGTTCAACATCATGGACTTCTTTATGCTGACAGTAGCCATTGTAGGTTTCAGTCTGCACATGAGCGAGACCACCCATTGGTGGGCTAGGACACTCTATGCAGTGAATAGCATCGTTTTCTTTGTACGCTTTATGCGCACATTCTCAGTGAACGAAAGCCTGGGACCGAAGCTGGTGATGATTAAAAAAATGGTAAGATATTTTTGGTGGCATGCAACAATATGAATGATTATTTTTCAAATGGATGGAGAGTCATTCATCCATGAGATATCCATTTTAAATTATGATTACTTGTGATTCTGATTATTTTACTCTATTTTACTTGAAACGCACGCTGTAAACTATTTAACTCTTATTTTTTATAAAATGAAGATATGCTCATGAGGGAAATGGGAAGAAATCTGGAACCATAGGTGTGGTTATGCCCAAAGCTGTACTCTGAAGGCATATCAGTAAATAACTTTGTGTAGCAATCCTATGCATTTATAAACACTATGGTCTTACATGTACAATGCAAGCAAGTTCGAAGAAAATGGACAAAAACCAATCATATTGCTTGTAGACATTCATAACTGACCAGCTACACCAATTATATAAGAATCTTGCATCACCCAATAAGTTATTAAATATTATATTATTTGTATTATGTTGCATTTTTCTCAAGCTGCAAGTCCTGAAAATCACGAAGTGAAATAACCTAAAGTCACATGTACAGCATGATGGAGGGATGAGGGTGCAATAAGGAATAGCTTAATTCATACTTGGCCATTGGCCTAGGCCCAAAAAATCCACAAAAAAACCAAGTTTGTCTAAGAAGACTGCGCGCATAGCTTTTAAAATTCTTTTTCCCCTTTTTTTCTTGAATCTTTGAAAATGATGTTGTGAGCCAAGTTGTGACTATATGGAATGTGTTTTTCCAAATATTAAAACAGTATTTAATCTCAAGAAAAACAACCAGGATTAGAGGATCTGTGATTTATTGGCCAACAATATTGCAGCTTAGCGGCCCCACCATCAATCAAAGACCAAAAACAAGAGCCAGCAGAATGTATTGATCACAGATGACAATGACAGAAATTAAGAACGTTGGTCTGAAGATTAAAAATAACGAATAGGTTGAGCTACTCTAGTGATTTATTATAGACTCTGCTTCTTCACATTTTAATTTCACATTGTGAAGTACCATATCAGCTCAATTGTATGGCTTCACAGAGCCCGTCCCATTGCTTCACAGAGCCTGTCTCATGTTTAAAAAAAAGTAAAAAAGAGATACTGCATTCACATTTTGCATAGCCTTTTTTCAGGTTTCTTTTGAGACAAACTTTGTTTTTTTCCCTTAACAAACAATAGACACATTCACCCTACAATCATATGACCTAGGAATTCTAACACAGGCGCAATGTAGACATTTGTAGGCGCAGTGATTGACAATTTTTGATAATATCATATGTTTTCTATTTCCGTTCTAGATCATAGAAATGCTGCTATTCCTGTGTATCTTGGTGGTCTTTATGGTCGGTTATGGCGTCGCTAGTCAGGCTCTTTTATATCCAAATCAAGAGTTCTCCTTTCAGGCGTTCAAGAATATTCTGTACATGCCTTACTTCCAGATCTACGGGGAGTTGTTTCTTGAGGTAGTTGTGGAAGGTAAGCTTAGCCCAACCAACAAAAATTGTTGTATTGGCGTAACACGCCATTGAAAATTAGGATAGGGCGGGGGCAGATTTTTTTGAATTGCGTATATACTATTATTGACTAAATTTGATCTCTCAGAGTCAAATAAATTGGAAAATATCATGAGGCCATTTGTGATTGTCTGATTTGCTGTGTACTGTATTCCTTTTTGATTAGAAGATCCTTTTTCTTTCTATTTGATTTTTTTTTGGTGTTTTGATGTTTTGTTTTTAAAATTTTCTTCTGTCAAAGAAAAAGAAAAGACTCAGGGCTGGGGGAGGGTTAAATTAGGGTCAGGCGGGTTAAGCCAAAGCATTAATTTTGTTTGCCTTATACCAATGATGAAGTATGATTAACTGAATCCTACTGTCCACATCATTTACATATGTCGCTAGTCAGGCTCTGTTATATTCAAAACAAGAGTTCTCCTTTCAAACATTCAAGAATATATTGTACATGTCATACTTGCAGATATACACAGTCATTTCTTATGCCCTGCATCGTGGCTGTCAGTATCTGTACAGGTTTTGTATATACTTGTATGGGACCTGTACAGCTGTTCAACCAAAGTAGCCAGACGCACAGTACAGTAGCAGTGTAACTGGTACTGTGTGAAGCCACTTTGGGGGTACTGCACTGGTACTTTTTATCAATATCCATACATCTGAGGATATATTGTACATGCCATACTTGCAGATATACACAGTCATTTTCTTATGCCCTGCATCACGGCTGTCAGTATATTGTACAGGAAATGTATGCTTTAGTACTTGTATGGGACCTGTACTGTACCTGTGCCGTTCAATGAAAAGTAGCAGTGTTACTGGTACTGTGCTGCTGTTTTGGTGGTACTGCACTGATACTTTATATCAATATCCATACAAGAACTGGGCATACATTACCCATACAGAAAAGGGGTTATTTTGACACCTGAGAATGTCTAGAAGAAAACAAATGTAGCCATCCATGTCAGAGAGCAAAATGGTGGATAGCAACTGAGGCATTTCAGCTTTTTCAACCATCCATATCATATTTCACTAAATTAGCAGGTTTAACAAGCCATTTGAAGATTTCACTGTACCAACAAGTTGAGATAAATAGTTTTTTTACAGCAAAATTTAGGTGTTGTGTGTAGTAGTTTCTTTTAAAAGTGTTATCGACAGGTTTCTCGATGCATTTTAAGACCTGGTCATTATTATAAAAGTAGGATGACTGTCTCACCTCAGGATCTAAACCCCATCACAAGGGTTTGAATAAAACAACCCTACAATATTCTTAAAGCATTGGTTTTATTTCTCTGTCTCTGCAGGTCGTTGTGAACCTAACCAAGAACAATGCCCGTCCAAGAACCCAGTGGTGGCCATCTTACTTGGTATATATCTACTATTGGGAAATGTACTACTGCTTAATCTACTCATTGCTATTTTCAGGTGAGATCAAATTATGATATTGAAAGTTTGAATGAATGAATACGCTATGATTGCAACTGTTAACAAGTGAGCACAATAGTACAGAATGCATTTTAAAAAAATGTTATTTTTTATTACCAATATGATTTAGAAAAGTTCTGTGATTTTTTTAAACGGAAAATACAGTTAAGATAGATTATTGAGTCCCAGAATTTTTTTTCTGATAGTCAAACTTTGTTATAAGAGAAAAGAAAATTGTCTAAAAAAATATGAAAAAGAACACATCGTATTGCTTTAAACTACTTTCTTGAAGTTAATCTGGATGGGAATAACGCCCTATAATTAAATTTCTCTGCAAAGATCAACTATATACCATTGCCATAATCATACATTATAGCAACTTTTTCATGGGCTTTGGTTATAAATGTTTATGATCTACCCTCTGCAAAATATGATAATCCCTAGCCATCTCTTATCTATAGTCACTGTCATAATGCTATGGACAAAATTCAAGCTATTTCAAGCGAGTGTGTTTTGTTGTTGTTTGCAGAGCTGTTGCCAGTGCTTGAAATGAGCGAACAACTATGAATGCATGCATGTGCATGACGATTTTCACGATTGACCAATCAGGATGCACTGTCATTTTTTGAAAGCATCCGGTACGCACTTCCGGGTTTACGCATGCACGCATTGTTGAAATGATGTCCATAGCATTATGATGCTGACTATAATTTCATTTATTGATTTCAGTTATGTATTTGATGAAGTGCAGACCAACGCCCTCAAGATCTGGAAGTACGAGTTGTACTTTCTTGTATCCGAGATCCGAGATCGGCCCACATTGCCGCCCCCTATGGTTATCGTGGAACATTTCTTCCTGGCTATTCATTGGCTGTGTAAGCTAATGTGGGGTTTTAATAGTGTAACAGGCAGCAGTACATGTAAGTGTTTAATAGCTATGGGGTGGGGATAGTGAGTGGATATGAAGTCATGGAGATGTGCTGCCAAATAAGGTCCCATATAGTCACCCGTCTGGTTGAAGGATCCCTCTTTTCATTCCTATTTTTGGTAAATCATCGTCTCTTCTTCTTGGCGATTTGCAATTTTCCAACACATTTTGGTAACATTTGAAAATTAATGTGTCTAATTTCTTGACATTTCTGGATTTAATACATAGTTGATCAGAACATTTTAATCAGATGTAAGGATTTTAGATCAGGTAGAAATATTTGAGAAGTTGCTAGATTTATTATTTTTTAAAAACAAAATATGCTAACTTTGAAATGTCAATGGATCTAATAGTCTGAAAATTGCCTTTCTCAAAGACAAAAAACAAAATTGTCAAGATGTGAAAATTTACAGTTCATTTTTTCCTTTCAAAAAGCTGATAAATTTTAGGGTCAATTTTCATTTTCCTGGTGGCACATCCCGACAAGAAAGGTATCCCAATACCCCTGGCATACAGCTATCAATCAATCAATGTTGACAAATTCATGATTAGCAGTTTAGCCCATTGATATACTTATGTAGACAAAAACCATGTTTGCCTCCAGTTTCTGATTAAATTATTTAAGAGTGAGTTAATTTTCAATAATTTTTTAGTGACTGATGATTTGTGACAGTGTGTATCCTTTTGATAGACTTATCATTTACCCACTACAATACCAGAGTTTGTTTTAGATCATGCAAGAAATATACCAGCACCTTATAATTGCAAACTCCGTAACAAGCTATGCTCAGTAGAATCAGAGACGGTAAAAAGCAGGGATCATCGTCTCTGTAGAAATTGTGTAGAAAATGTGTGCTATATCTGTCTCGCTCGCAGCTGTATGACTCGCAGGTTTGAAAAGCCTGGTATTCAATACAGGTACTAGTAGTCTGTTGCGACAACAATTTGTCTCTCATACCGATACATACTAAAATAATAATAATAATAATACACGGCATTTATATAGCGCTTTTTACAGACATCCATCTCAAAGCGCTTTACAATTTTATCCCTAGGATAGTCAGAACCACGGTTGCAGCCTATTATGGCGCAGGGTCCTATCAGTACAACGACTGTGACTACCTTAAATGCACAAGTAACAAGCCCGGGATGATATCCCCTACTCTTAACGATAAGGTCTGTGACTATTTAACGTGTTCAGGGTGAAGCGTCTGAATACACGGGACCACCGGCTTTACGTGACTTTCCGAACCACGAGACAATTGAGACTAAGTACCTTGCCCAAGGATACAAACACGTTGACCGCAGTGGGGCTCGAACTCACAACCCTATGATCGTGAGACTTGCTTCTGATCCACTGGACCACACGTGCTCTATATGTTATGATATATCTGAAAAAACAGTTTGAATAACTAAATTTACTGCCTGAAATCACCGACGCAATTTACGTAACAATATTTTAAAAGTATTTTTACAATTGTTTCACTCGGTGTTTTATTTACACCTAAACTCGAACCCACGATCACTCTGGACAATAAATGTATCTTTTCAGATCGATGATAGTTTCTGGGAATGAGAGTGTCAGGTTATTTATTATTGTTGAGGAGTTATTTCATGACAGCGCTAGAGACGACATGGCCTTTTATGAGGCTTCCTGATGATCGATTTTAATCCGAGACACGCATAGCTTTCATCAGAAAATAGCGGCTTTGCCGGCCCCGTAATTTAAATGTCACTGGTAGAAATACACTCTTCAAGTGAAATGAAATTAATGAAGAATAGGTATTTCTAATTTATAAGTATTTTTATGACAAGTACCGTATTATCCCTATTAAGCGCTTAGGGCTTTTAGCAAAGTCAGCTTTGTAAGTTACATTTTTTAAGTCGTTTATCCTGGAAACCGTAAAATTGTTTCAGACTTTTGATGCACATTTTTGGTGGAAAATGTGCACAGTCCGCTGATACGTTGATCGCCAACATGTTGTTGATGCTGGGACTTTCGGACGCTACTTGCATGCTTTATTTTGAGCTGCAGTGGCTAAAAAAGATGGGCGCTTATTAGGTGTTACTTTTTAGTAGTCATTGGGAAAAAGAGGGGTGGGCCCTTATAAGGGCATGGGCGCTTAATAGGGATAATAAAGTAGGTAGATTTGTGGTCTTATCTTTAAATCTGTTCCATTGATAGGTTGTGCAACCAGTGAACGTGACATGCAGCACTTGCAGCTGTTTGAGAACGAGTGCGCAGCCAACTACAGACGTAAGAAAATGGACGCAGAAAATGCGCAAGTACCCGAGAGAATACACAGAATTGAAAAAAGGTGAATGATGAAATATATGCTAAGATATATTGATTGAATTAATCCACAGGTTTAGGTGACTAAAAACACCACCCCTATGGGCGAACTGACCTCCGAGGTAGGGTTGGTCTCTCGGGCAGTTATTTTTTCTTCTTTTTCCCCAAACATTTCGGGAATTTTTGGTGAATTGTCAACAATTTTCAAGACATGTGAAACATGTTAAATAAAAATTCTAAGAAAAAAATTGAACAGTCAACAGGTTTTGCCCATCGCCTTAGCTAACTGCAGCCTATTCTATACTCTACACCTAGCACAAAAAGTTCAAAACATTCAAAATATATAATCGGTACCAAAATCTGAGATATAAACAAATGAGCAAATTTCTTCTCCGCAGTTTGATACCTCATTCAATAAAATTGAATGGATACTTTAAGAGTTATGGGGATTTCAATGACCGCGCATAACAACAGCAAAGTTGTACTAAACACAACACCAAAAGTAAGTCCCCCCCTAAACAATTCGTCATAACATCGTAAGATAAAACATTTTACCAATAAAACTTAGTTAGAAATAATCCTATGACTGTTTCCTAAGTGGTGTTTGAAAATGAAAGATGTCCATGACTTCATGGCTGAATAAGCTCAAAAATAAGACAACAACTGCCTTTCTCAAAAGTCACAACTCACTATGCTAATATCTGAGCCAAGAATGGGATTTACATGGCTGAATGATCATGAATTAATTACACATTACAGTAAATTTTGCTCAGCCACGGGTACTTTTCCATTAGTGAGAAGCAATTTATACACTTTTGTGATTTTCTTGAAGGGCAGTTTTTGTCTTCCATTTGAGCTCATTCAGCCATGAAGTAATGGAAATCTTTCATTTTCAACTATCACTTAGGAAACAGTCATAGGATTATTTCTAACTAAGTTTTATTGGTAAAATGTTTTATCTTACGATGTTATGACGAATTGTTTAGGGGTGGACTTACTTTTGGTGTTGTGTTTAAAAATGGTTTTCTATGAGATATCATTGATTTGTGTGTGATTACGCTGTAAAAATGTGTGTGTAAAGACTCACAACTAATCAGCAAAAGATGTTTAATCTTCACAGCTTGTCACACCCTTTATACCGCAATCACTCCAGACCCATTCATCCAGATACCTAGGTGGCTTGTATAAGATTCCTTAAAACTTGTGTCACAATTTTTTTTAGAATATGTTGTTTGTTTAATTGTTTAATTCACACATTTTGGGAACCATACCTTTTAGATTTTATAATACATATTTTATTTCATATCCTCAACACAGACTTGACGAACTTATAAAGAACAGTGAATGCCAAAGAGTCGCAGTCGATGAACCTGAACCACCAAGGTCAAGACGTACAACCGTTTCTTCTGCACCCGATCTGTCGTCCCATGATAAACAGGGAAATAACCCAGATACTGCAGATATGGCTTCAACACAGTGGTGGGGAAAGGACATCAGCTGTATGTCTCCATCGCGCCTTCCACCAATTGAAGAGTCCCCGCGTCATACCACAGAGAGAGATGGTGTCAATTCATTGGACGAGCCCAACGATGGCAACAAAGACAATGTTGTCATTGACCACCGTTCTATATCCCAGACAGATCTGCTGTCATCCGAGAGACGCCCACCAGATGGTGGCTCTGTGATTAAGGAAAAGCATAGCCACAGGAGGAAAAGCCGTAGATCAAGATCGGAAAGATCAGCTCAGCAAAAGACGTCATCATCGCATAGCCAAAGTCCAAAACCAAAGCACAGGTCGTCGAGACATAGCGACATAGATTCAGTTGACACTGCAATGAGCAGAGCAAGTCGGCAGAGCAAGACCAGTGATGACCGGATGTCAGACTTTAAGATGAAGCGGTTCTTTGAATTGTCTCAAGAACATCTGCCTGTGGCAACGGGCGAGACTTCATCAAGGTCGAAGGTCAAAGGTGAGAAATCGAATTCATCCTCGTCCTCCTCATCTGAGGATTCACCGAGGAAATTGGGTGATGAATCTAAGAAGGAAGATGTGACAGATGAGAACGAAGTCAGTTCATTAAACCACAGGATGAGGCAATTAGAAGACGGCTCTGTTGAAACACAAAATGCCCTGCAAAGAATAGAACAGCTTCTGCAATTGGTTATTGAATCAAAGGAAAATAATTGAATAAGAATTCACATGACAGATGATGCAATTTCCGACATTCCTGCCTAACTCTCCTGCTCTTTTTAAGCTTAGTAAACAGCCAAAAGTGTTTGTTAGTATCGTTTTAACCAGTATTCTTACATGATAAGCTGAAAGTAGGATTCTCTGGATTTCAAATGTTAGTCAAATTACACACGGGGACTGATATGCTCATAATTTTGAATGTAACTTACTGTTAAAACAGTTTCAGATAGGATCACACTTTAAGACAGATAATTTTGTATGAGCTCATTTATAAATACAATTTCGACAAAAGATGGCGCTCAAACAATCAACCCAGGGTATGTTTGGAGAAATTCGGAGTCCCGCCCGAACAATTAAATTGAGTCCCGGGAGCATGATTTCCTGAAAATCCCAACTCTAGTACGATGTTGTTATGCTTGAAGCACTCTAAAATCCTGAGCAAGCGATTACACTCCATACCATTCCATTAATACCGCTTACACACACTCAAAGAAGAATAGCAACACTCTGATGTAAATGCGGGAGACTCTGATGTCACTGGACATAGAGAGATAAATGAAGTTAAGTATACATATAGAAATAATGAACTGATAAGATGAATTTGTATTTTGTACTATTATAATGCAGGAGACAATGATTGTATTATATGTACTAGTAGATTACTTGAAATGTTTTTGTACTATTTGTATTGCGTGAGCCAACCAATGATTTTATTATTCTTATTGTATTATTGTTGCTTAACGAGAGTAAATGAGGCACAATGGGGGTATATGAATATTAAATTATTGATATCATGATGATACAAGTTAGGCACATTTTGGTTCCAAAGTCAATATTTAGTTTAGTTAATTATTTATTAGAACATACGCTTTTACAACAGCGGCACACGTCTTTAAAAACGGTGAGTTCTTATACAAAAATAACAATATACACACACATTTTTTTTAAAAATACAAAAATGAGCACCCATGAATACCAAGGCTATATACAGATGTGGGATAAAAATAAAGAGTCAAAGATAAACATATTGATATTTGACATAGTACTTTGTGTTGTGGAAGACAATTATGATTGTATTTCTCAGATTTTATTTAAAATAGTGTGACTATCTATACATTTGTACTAATTGAGTGCTATAACTTCTATTTTTGTACTAGACCTATTTATATATATGTGACCACTTTTCTGAAAACATCATTTTGAGGAAATATGACTGTTTTGGGAAAAGTAAACATGATATCAAAATGGAAAACTTTCTATTGGTAGCCAAGCGTTAATTGTTTTAATTTTTCAAAACGTCTAATTGTGTGTGAAGTTATGTAAACAAAAAGGGGGGGGGGGTGGGCTTACTTTTTTGACCCCTTTATGAATTAACTGTGGAATACCAGTGCAATAGTAAAAATAAATAATTCTGTCAAATTGTGCCTTCACCACATCACTTGGATGTCACCAAATCGAAAAGTTAAATTTTACTTCATGATGCTTTTTACTACCACACAGATAGGCTGTTGTTATTACATTATTTGTAACAATTTTTATTAGTATTTCTGATTATGCAAATGTGTATTAACGCACTATTTATATTTATACAGGGTGTGTAAAAAATGGTCCCTTGAAGGACAAAAATGATTAAAAATACATACATATTTTTTGCAATAGAAAAGTTAAATTTTACTCCATGATGTTTTTTACTACCACACAGATATAACAGAAGCTGTTATTACATTATTTTGAAACAATATTTATTAGTATTTCTGAGTAATATGTGACTTTCTGATTATGCAAATGTGTATTAACACACTATTTATATTTAATATAGGGTGTGTAAAAAGAGTGTCCCATGAGAGACAAAAATGACTAAAAATACATCCCATATTTTTTAGTTTTGATAACATAAGTGGTGGTTAGCAAATTAGTTCTCCGTCAATACACTGTATTCCGTTAAATTTGAGTGCCTTATTTCCCAAGATATAACCAATTCAGTTACAACCACTTTGGCCATTTACGAGCTAGAATTGGACTTCAGTATGAAAAGAAGCTGCTTTGAGATTCCACTAATGATTTACATAAATGTTTCAATGTATTGATTTTAAGATACATTTAGTATTTACATATTTCGTTTGTAATATATTACATGGCTGAAAATGTGTTTTTTTTGTTCAAATTAATCTTGACTGCTACAATAAGATTTATAATGGATTTTCTTGCTCAATATGTTCAATTACTCACTGCATGTCTATTCTAATAACAACGTCTCTGGACATGAAAAGTAGCCAAAGCTGAATTTGTCGTGCCTCTGGAGATGTGCTATAATTTGTTAATGAAAGCTGCAAAATTGACAGGGAAAAAAATCATATGATACATTAACCCTAACCTTACAAGAGGCTACAAAAGTCCACAGCAAATAGCCTCTGTGCCGTGTCAAGATAACTTTTCACCTCCCCTGTTAACGCAGTCAGTTAGATGTCCGCAGGGTACAATTAACCCGGTGTCGCATCACTAAATGTGTATAGCAGTTTTATACTATGCATTTCAATATAACAGTTTATCATTTTTAACGAACAGTTGAAATTTGACAACAATTTGCTACACACATTTTTTCAAGAAAATTGATCACTGGGACTCGTCCGCCTGCCATGCGGGCGGTCCGGGTTCGAACAGTAATCTTTCTTGCCCAAATTTGACCCGATTTTCTCCCCTGATAGTTTAATTGTCAAAAACCCGACTAGGAAGTTCCGGTTAAAGATTGTTGAATATGATTATTACTATTTCAGGTCCAATTTGAACATTTTTCATGAGCAAATAAATTGTGTTTTACATGGGACACTTGTTATGACATGCCCTAATGTGAACTATGAACCAATTATGAATAGACCTTAGCGTGAAAGTTCATCTGTGTTGGTAATCAAATAATTTGAAATTGATCTTTCATTCTCAACACAAGACAATACGAGCACAGACGTCCTAGTTCCACCTTGTCCGAGGTATCCCAGCATATCCATATCGAGTCTCCGGGACACTGTGTGGACTTGGATAAAGTAAAGATTTGGATAAGGATTCTTGCTGGTTCGACAGAGGATCAAGGAGGCTATTTACATCAGAGCCAACCAACTATCACTCAACAAAGACGGAGGGGGGGGGGGGGGGGGGGCATACCAATTACCGTGAGTCTATGACCCGATTCTGATGTCTCATTTCCGAAAGGTCAAGACCGTCAGGTCAATCATTAGTCTGCGGATGAAAGGTGTAGTTAACACCTGAAAATTCCAGGTAATTATTAACTTGTATTGAGAACAAAAGATCTATTTCAAATTATATGTATATACCTTGGTATAACCACATGACCTATTGTAGCATTCCATCCTTTATATTTGTATATTTGTAAACAATTGCAATATTTGTATATAATACTGTGTGTGAAACTTCCTTATTATACCAATGTGTGTGAAATAAGCTATTCAATATGCAATACATGATGCATTCACTGTCTTTGCCTATCTGAAACTTGGATTTTATATATAGGTAGCTTTTCTGAGATTTTCCGATCATTTATTTATTAAAGATCATTTTTATGGTGCTGGGCCCATCTATGTTACATGCATATCTGGAAATTTGGATTTTTTATGTACAGTGAAACCTCTTAACACAAACTGTGTTAACACAAAATTCCTGTTAACACAAAGTGTTATTCAAGTCCCAAGCTTATATTATATCATATTATATGACTGGATAACACAAATTCCTGTTAACATGCAAGGCACAGGCAACTTTGTGTTAAAGGAGGTGTCCCGCAAACATAAAAGTGTCCATAATATGTTACAAAAATAACCATCGAGCCCAACTTTTGTAATGATATAGAACAAAACACCACACTTATGACAAAAACAAATAAAAAACGCAATCTCTCAACATGCACTTTTTAAAATTCGCGGCGATCGAAAGTCCCAGTGTCGATGATGTCATAGTTATACAATGCACATGCGCAAATTTTAGCACCGATACCCATGACGTCATCGACACTGGGACTTTCGATCGCCGCGAATTTTAAAAATTGCATGTTGAGTGATGGCAGTTTTTATTTATTTTTTGTGACTAGTATGGTGTTTTGTTATATATAATTACGTAATCTCGGCTCGATAATTATTTGTCTAACAAATAATGTTCAATGTTGTGCTTGCGGGACCCTTCCTTTAACCAGGTTCCGCTGTAGTTAGCTTTTCTGATCATTTATGTATTAAAGATCAGTTTTATGGTGTTACATTTGAAATTTAGATTGCATATCTAGATCTAGTTAGTTTTGCTGATCATTTGTTTATTATTACAGATCCGTTTTAAGGTGTTGGGATAAAGTGAACCGTAGGTCCCAAATGTTGAAATAAAGTGTTCCATGACATATATGATGCACTTTATTTGGCAAAGACTGGACACATGCCAGGGACCATGCATGTACTGTAAAAGTCAATATTTTCGGGAGAAGATATTTTCACGAAAATGGTTATAACAGGGATTTCTGGATTTTTTATTTTCGCGATTTTCAACATTTGTGAACGAAACGGTTAATAATAATAATTTTCGCGAGTTTATATTTTCGCAGTTGAGGATTGATTCGCGAAATTCGCAAAAATATAAACCTCGCGAAAATGTCTACTTTCACAGAACTAATCTACTTTTACTGTGGATTTATCATGTTATGTTTATTTGATTGCGTTTCTGTTGAAGAAATACTATCAGTTGATTTATTTATGATTGGTTTTGATTGTTTTATCAATTGATTGATTATTCATTGATTAATAATTGATCGATTGATTGAAAAATTAATTGAAACATTGATAGATTGTCATACCTTTATGACCAAAAGGCTGAATTTTGTTATGCTTTGTGAACATTCATGAATCACCATGAAATAAATACACCATGAAAAACAAAGATACAAACGAAACATAGGGAAACATTGTTAATTTTGAATTTTTGAACAAATCAATGAATATATGCTTGAAAGGGACTTGTTCAAACTGATTGATACAAGAAGTAATCTTTATTATTGTATAGTTATTCCTCAACCATAACACCTCTGGAGGCTGCAAAACCCCTGCCAAGAACAGCCTATGTTGCCAGCCCTCTGCTTCCTCCTTCACTGGTGAAGTGGCTTAGGACATGGACTCCTATACTGGGGTCGTGAGTTCGATTCCTGCTATCAGCAGAGCTGTTTTTGTTTCACATAATATTCAAGCTAAAATATTTTAATTAAATCAAAGTTGATCAAAGGTATGAATAGATTTTCTTTTTAAATTTTAAGAGAATATCCGTTTTTTAAACAAAATTGTCAATTTATGTAACATCAAATTTATAAATATAGATATTGCCAAAGGTTAACAATTGCTATTTTAATCATGTTATCGTACAAAGAGTCTTTCAGTAGAATATCTCCGTCTTTCTATTAAAATTGTAGAAAAAAACATACCAATTCTTTGGTTTCATTGTGTATTATTTATAGTCTGCACTCAATGGGCAAAACAAATTATGTGGATTGTTGCAAGTGCATTATTATTTTGACTATATACTGTAAAACCAGAAAATGTTCTCGAGTTTAACATTTCACGAATCAGCAATACTGGCCTAATTCATGGCATGAAAATTTTGTGAATGTAAACTTTGGAGTTGCGTTGTGTAACTTTGCAATGCTAAGACATGACATTTTTGCATGCAAGTGCTTTTCGCGAAATTAACGAAATTTAAATGCACACACACATTTCTGGTTTTACAGTATTTGATTCATTAACCCTAACCATCCTCAATGCTGCAAATGTGCACGGTAAAGTCTGTCTGTGCCAGCTGGCGTGGCACATTTTCGATGAAATAATGGCCCCAGGCTACATAGTCGTGCCAATACACTGGCCCGAGTATGGTTGGCCCCCGTGGCGCACTGGTAGAGTGTTCGTCTGACAACCGAGAGGTTGTGGGTTTGAGCCCCGGTGGCGGCGCCACTCTTTTTGTCCGCGTTTTTGTCGTTGAAAAATAATTCTTCAAAATGTTACTTAGGAGGTAAGGGTTAACAGAATTTTTTTCTTCTTTTTTTTCTTCAAAATTTTCCATGTATGATTTTATTAACCCTAACCATCCTCAATGCCGCAAATGTGCATGGTAAAGTCTGTCTGTGCCAGCTGGCGTGGCACTTTTTCGATGAAATAATGGCCCCAGGCTACATAGTCGGGCCAATACACTGGCCTGAGTATGGTTGGCCCCCGTGGCGCACTGGTAGAGCGTTCGTCTGACAACCGAGAGGTTGTGGGTTCGAGCCCCGGTGGCGGCGCCACTCTTTTTGTCCGCGTTTTTGTCGTTGAAAAAAAAATTCTTCAAAATGTGACTTAGGAGGTTAGGGTTAAGTAAGTCCTTTGTATCATTGCACCCATTGGTTAGAAATGGATCCTCTATAGTTTAGTCAGTTCCAAATTGGCACAAAATATGTTTTATGTCTCTGCATATAAAAATAATCAAAGTGTACACGGACAAGTTTGGCATACACATTTGTCACATTGCAAAGTGCACCCTGATGCATAATACAAGCTTTACGCATGCCCACACTCTTCTGTATTGATTTGCTGCTGTTAGGAAGCTCACAAATTTGGAACTGATTGAACTCTATAGTTTGATCAGTTCCAAATTGGCGAAGTCACCTTAACGAATGAATGCAGAAGGACGCGGGCGCGCATGAAGGCAACAAAATGTCAGGCAAGCTTTTCATTTTGAGAAATACAAATTATGATTATTTAATCATCCTGTTTGGCAACGGCGATGGTTGGGGTGCATTTTAGGAAAGTATTTGGATACAGGTGGGCTAAATTACCCTACTCCAATGCTGATAACATCACTGGCTGATTGGTTATTCAAAAAAGGTCTATCATGTAAGTTATTAACTCTTTCCACACGGCTATCAGTTTTACCATTTTACAAAACAGATTGTTCAGAAACCTCTGCGTACTTTCAAAGACTATCTCAGGAAATACATAACTAATACTAGGCTGTTTGTACTTATTTTAATGCATTTCTCATGGTGATCCCAAATATGGTGATGAAATTCAATCATTATGTACATTTTTGAAACATTTTGTAAAATGAATGTTGCGCAGGTGGCTATCTAGTTGTTAACATCAGTGTGAATGAAACATTGATTAGGAGTGCATTTTCAACCGTGATGTGATCTTTTTTCATGGAACGCCCTCTATCTGTGATTTTTGTCTAAATATGCATTTTTTTGTCAAACTACATTTATAACCATGAAACTAAAATATATTATAAGTTACAGAGCAATACGTTTCATAATTATTTCAAAATCAGATTTTGAAAGAAGTTGTCCTAATCAGGACAGTTCATTTTCTAAGTCGTAAATAGAATTCCATGGTTTGACACTGTGTTAACGCCATTTCCAGTGTTTCCGGTTACAACCACAACTATGCACAAGTGAACACACCCCTACGAAATGCTTTATGATGAAAATTGAAACAAAATGTTGAAAATTTCCTTAAATTGGAATCAGATTTCCATTATAATTTAGTAAAGTTCTGTGATGGTTTTTTAATGGAAAATACAGTCAAAATAGATTCATGAGCCCAGGAAAGTATTTCCTGATAGTCGAACTTCATTATAAGAGAGAACAAAATATGTGTAAAATGTTGATATAATATTGCTTTAAAGGTATATTATGTGATCTTTCCAGGGAACGCCCTCCACATCGAAAAAAAAAATTGAAAGCAGATTTTCTTGCAGATTTACATTCTAATCATAAATCGTACATACATTCTAAGTTACAGGGCGATACGATTCTTAATTACTTCAAAATCATGGTTTTAGAGTGAAAATAAACTGTCGGGATAACACGACAGTTTATATTTTCACTCTAAACTCACTCTAAAACCATGATGTTGAGGTAATTAGGAATCGTATTGCTCTGTAACTTGGAATGTATGTACGATTTATGATCAGAAATGTAAATCTGCAAGAAAATCTACTTTCTAAAAAAAATCATGAATAGAGGGCACTCTCTGGAAAAGATCACATAATATGCAGGGTTCCCGCGGTCATGGAAAACCTGGAAAAGTCATGGAATTTAATTTCTAAATTCCAGGCCTGGAAAAGTCTTGGAATTTGATGAAAATGGCCAAAGTCATGGAATTTTATTTTCCGGAGGAAAAAAAATAAAAATAAAAATGACGATAGCCGTCTGGTTAAAAATTAAACGACTGGAAAATGAGAGTAAAAGGTCGTATTACACGGCACGCGGCGAAGTTGTCTGAAAAAGGTCATGGATTTTTCATAATTTGGTCATGGAAAGTTATGGAAAAGTCATGGAATTTAATTGTCTAGAAGGTGCAGGAACCCTGATGCCTTTAATTTAGAGACTAATAAAGGGTCATTAATTTCTTAAACTTGAATCTATGTTGAGGGTCACTTTTATATCTATATTTGATAACCCATGAAAAGAGTAGTTTCAAAGAGTGCATTCACATAGATGCTTCCCGTATTATCCCTATTAAGCGCCCAGGACCTTATAAGCGCCCACCCCTGTTTTTCTCAATGACTAACAACAAACAATCTCTTATAAGCGCCCAGATATTCAAATGGTCAGCATCCTCAAATGACCAATTGTACTTTTTCGTTAGTATGTCAAGTGGTCAGCCTTCTCAAATTACCACTTGTACATTGTATTTAGTACATCAAATGGTCAGCATCTTCAAATGACCATCAAATGGTCAGCATCTTCAAATAACCAATTGTACATTTTATTACAATAAATGAGTTTAAAAAAGGTAACATTATAAGCGCCAACCCAAAATGACTTTGCTAACCGCCCTGGGCGCTTAATAGGGATAATATGGTACATCTTATAAGATTTCAAAGATTCCAAAAAATGATGCCACAGTATTAAATCATTGATGCAGGTGTAAATATTCTTTATTAAAATAATTTCTTGATCACCAAACCGCTTGTATTGGTATTTTCATGTAACCAGCATAACAAGTTATTAACAGTGTTTATCAAATCTGATAATGCTGACAGGTTGTTCCCAAGATGACAAGTTACCTCCTTTTTAAAGCTGGCCCACTTGTCAATTTATTGTTGTAATGTGAGTAGGGGAAGCATTCCATATGCTGGTTAAAGATCGAATGACCTTTTGGGCTAATCGGGTTGGATCTAGTAAATTCAGTTGCAAGATTATAAACTAACACTATGATGGAGACAGTTATAGGAGTCTGCTGTCAGCTTGTCGGTAGTTAGCATACATGTTTGGGCACTTTGGTGTAGCGTATAAAGGCCCCAAGAAAATGTTGTGTTGTCCTCAGCGACCGACCCTAAAATCTCAAAAATCAGGGTCGCAATTTTTTATTTATTTAAAGATTTAAATGTTACTAAATTTGTCAAAATATTACTATTTTCTGCTTGAAATGAATAAGTTTACTTGCATAGATTGCTTTAAAACTGTTAGTCAAATTGACATTTACCAATTTTTTCTTGTCATGAACCACAATCTGTCAGTTATATTTGTCAGCAAATAAAAAGAGAAAAAAAGAAGAAAAAAAAGGAAAATCGACTGACCAATCAGACTACAAGATTTTTGACACTTAAAGGTATATTATGTGATCTTTCCATGGAACGCCCTCAACATCGAAAAAAAAATTGAAAGCAGATTTTCTTGCAGATTTACATTTCTGATCATAAATCGTACATACATTCCAAGTTACAGGGCGATACGATTCTTAATTACTTCAAAATCATGGTTTTAGAGTGAAAATAAACTGTCGGATTATTCGACAACTTATTTTATTCTAGTCTAAATTCACTCTAAAACCATGATTTTGAGGTAATTAGGAATCGTATCGCTCTGTAACTTGGAATGTATGTACGATTTATGATCAGAAATGTAAATCTGCAAGAAAATCTACTTTCTAAAAAAAATCATGAATAGAGGGCGCTCTCAGGAAAAGATCACATAATATGCCTTTAAGGGCAACACAACAAAAAAACATTTTGGCCAAAATAAACACTTTACTCCTTGTATTCGGTATATTTCTTATTACTTCCCTTCACTTTGTGTGCGGGATATTTATTAGCGTTTAAAGCCATCTTAGCGATAGCCTCTTTGGGTAAGTCTATCTCACATTTCTCGGCTAATCTGACTAGATATATTAGAACGTCACTTAGTTCTTGACCCAAATGTTTCTTGTCTTTCTCTGACCAATCTGTAATGGGAAATAAAAATATGGGATATCTTCAGAATTAGTCAATATTAATTTGAAAAGTATAAATTCAAGTATGGCAAACATCTCCCTGATTTTATTTAGATATGAATTGACAACTTGACCATAGAAAATAATGAGAAAACCCACAACAAACCAAAACAAATGAGGGTTGTAACAAATATTATCGATTGTACAAATGGTAGGTAATTTAGGGCAATGAAAAGAATGTTTTATGGGTGCACAGGATTTGTCATTCAGGCATTTGTATGTGTCCATGGTATTCAAAATTATTAACAATGATTGAAATTATTTAGTTTCTAAACAAATAAAATTGGAAACAAATCTTAATTCGCATGGGCCCATAGAGCAGGGGGTTTTTTGTCGCCAAAAGTGTAATTTTGAAAATAAAATGTTTTGGCATAATAACAGGATGTATCCAAATGATCTTAAGGGGGGTCTCAAGGAAGTCACTCTTTGAATTTTGTGAGTGCTGTAATTACTGAACTGTCTCGAATGTATATAAAAATATACATTTTTGGAAAGGAAATGGATCAGAGAATCCAAATTTTGCATCAATTTTAACCATAATCAAGTGATTGGGGAATTTTGTGCTCAAAATTATTGTTAGCTTTGTTAAAGAAAAATCCGGTCAAAAAGTGAATTTTTAGATTTTTCGCAAAAAAACAACATTTTTGGTCAAAATTGACGCCAAATTTAGATTTTCTGATCCATTTCCTCTCCAAAAATGTATACTTTTATATGTATTTGTTTACTAGTTCAATAATTATAGCACTCACAAAATTCAAAAAATCAAATCAAAACTTCCTTGAGTCCCTTAAATGTCAGATAAGGATTAATTCATGAAAATAGGGATATCTTTGATATTGGTGAAATTATGTTTGTGTGTAGAAGGGATTTTGTAATACAGTTAAATAAAAGGGGGCGGGGTAGAACCCATTTCATGTTTATTCATCATCATTCCATTTCATCATACAAGAGTTTGAAGACAGTAATAAGGCCAAAACAATTAAATACTTTGTCTCCGCGCCTTTTTGGCTTAAAGCTATGTGATTTTTTTTCTTCTCATAAAAATCAAAATATAGTCAATAGTTATGCTTATTGTCTTTTTAATAAAAAGTAATCAGATATGATTAATGCACATTGTATGCTTGTGTTCTCTTTATCTCTTAACTTCACAAAGTTAGTTGAATGTGTGTTCTCAGTCACAAGGTTGCCGAGTATCACCGAAACTTACTAGTTGTTTTTTTCTAAATAAAAATAAAAAATCGGGGAAAAAAAGGACACATTTTAAAAGCAATGCGCGCGGGCCGCTGAGAAAAAGTATTACATTTGTTTGGCCTAAGCTATCCCTATCTAAACAACCAATGTCTGATAAGATCACCTTCAGACAACTATTTGTTGTCTTTTTTATATTCTCATAATATCTTACCTGGTAATCCAGGTTTACATTCTCCTCTCCATTGACTGCAAAGAAATCAGCAAAATATTGTGGAATGTGTGATTATAATGAATGAACATTGGTTATGTTGAGCAGAAGGGGGCATCAGAACCACCTTTCAGACTAGCTACAAAAACTATCATAGACACACGGCTGTTTGATCCCACATAATTTGTCCGTTTTATTCTGAGAACACCGTAACTTGCTGGCCCAGTTCTGGTTTTAACTGATTCAAGTACCTGAATATACTGGCCATCTTTTGTAGAAATTTCAGAACATTTGTAGGTGCCATTTCTGAGAAATAGAGCTTTGAAAATTATTATTTACTATAATAGCGCCCTCATCGGCCACATTTCTCATAGAGTTACATGTAAAATGTGTGTAAAGTAGAAATTGCTAATAATTTAAAAAAGGCTCTAACAATTTTCGTGAAATTTTCACCGTATACTCGTATTCATTAGCGCTACCTAAATCAGGTCAAACCATAACTGGGCCACTATGTAATCTTTTTTTATTCCATAATTTTAACTATAAATCGGACAGTCAAACAGCCGTGGACACAGTTAAAAGGGTCCTAAATGGTGATTTTGTGACCACCAAGAGCAAAGGAAGGTTTGAGAGTGGATTTTGGTACTCTAAGATATTTAGAACAAAATGAGCTCTTATACTCCTCGCAACAGTTTGGGCAACTTCCAGGAGGCAGTAAAATCCAAAATGGCCACCATACAGGGGATCAAAAATTCAAATTGCTTCAATATATGGACTCTTTTTTTGTAAAAATGGTATTATCCCAGTGTGATCAGAATTACTTCTTTTGAAAGTCATTAAAATCATAGATCATGTTCAGCACGAAGCTCAATTAAATGATTTGCAGGTGGTTTGTTGTGTCCCCAATTGATTTCCACTTCACAATTAATACATATCAACTGTTGATGAAGCAATATTTGAATGTTGTGATGGAATTGTTCTGCCTGAGCGAATTAAATCATATTTTCTATCTCAAGCGGCAATTTTGAAGTTTGGTGTGAGTTTTATCAATTAAAATACGCTGAAAGTGAAAAACAGGTTCTCACTAATTATCAATAATGTCACACTATTTTGGAATATTTGAAGATGTTTTGATGAATTTAACAGAGTACGTATAGGAAACACATTCACCATTACGTGTATGTTTAAGGCATTAGACTTGGACTGCAATGTTGTTTTTATCATTTTATTATTTTTTCAAACAGAGTATAAATCATTCTGGGACACCCTGTATTCGAGGTTGATAAATGTCATGATACAGGGTGTATCAGAATGAACTGTACCGAGGCAATAGGATTTATTACGGTATGAATTAGATTGATATTGTTCAAACCGTTTTCACATATATATCTTGCGCAAACGTCCAGCTTTCATAAGAATTTTAAATTTTGAAAATCGGACATTTCTGATGGAAAATACAGACTTTCTGGTAAAGATAGTAGATTTCTATTTTGGTCAAAATTATCAATTAAAAAAATCTGAAATTACTAACCCTACCTAAGATATCCATCTGTCCATAGGACAGGGTTTATTTTTGGTCGCCATATCTCAACTTTTCACATCACTTGTATAACTATTTATCATTTGCATACTTTTGTGGGTGAAATTTGGAGATAATAAATTTGGATTTTTATTCCGCAAATAAACCAGGATTTGTTCTGCTTGAGTGGTTTTAACTTTCCTTTCTTTGGCGGGAGCTTTGAATATTGCTTATGTGGTGTGGGTTACATTATTTGAAATGTTGGGGGTAGTGGTAGAGAGGATTGATTGAAATTACAAACATGTTTTTCATCGATTTTCAATTATGTCTTGCCACACGAGAATAAAAAGAGATATATCGCAATGAAATTAACATATAATATAGGAAACATGTTCACCTATTTATATTGCAGGTGTTTAAATTTAAAACAATAATTATTTCGTATTTTCAATGTATTTTAGAAACATGGTACAGTTCTTTATGATACACCCTGTATGCTTATAGAAATTGGTCTTTACTTACAAAAGTTCAGCTACTTCCCCAACTTCCCCAACCTGTAAGAAATACACAAACAAGTTAGGACTTCAGACTACTTGAAAGTTAATGTTGATTACTGATCATCAGGGCTGGAACTTAACCAGCCAGTCAGGCAGGTAACTCCGGTATACTCACTTACACTGCGAGTTTTCATCCACCAGTTGGTCAGGTACTTTTGCATCTTCACCCGCCCGACGCCAAAGTTACCCGCTATAGGCCGGGGATAATTCCAGGCCTGATGATCAATGCGAATATGCAAATTCAATAAAATCTCAAATTAGATGATATATAGACTCGGACAAACTGGCGTGAATTAAATTAGTTAACATTTTGGAATTATTCATATTCATACTGTGCCATGAATTTTGACAAAACACCTATTGATTTTAAAGTTTGCTATTCTCGAAAGCAACACTACCACATGAGGATCTTAAAGGAAGAATTAAATGTGTTTGCTTCCGATGTTTAATAAATTGAGAAAACAAAGGATGTCCAAAGGTGAACTTCTTTAATGTGGCCCATATACCTAGGTTCATTTATACCATACTTGACCTACCCCTGTTCTGTTGGAGCCTTCATACATACCATTGCTAATAAAAGATTCCTTGGTGAATGGAATTGGTCCCAATCTCTCTCAGTTACAAACTGATTTTGTAATGCTCTTCTGCAATAAAGAATGAATTACTTTGTATATTGAATTGGTAACCAGTGTGAGAAAGGAGATTTATCACTACACTCAAATTATGTTCATTCACCTTCCGTCATTCTGTTGAGTGACTCTCAATGCATTGTCACTTGTACAACAGAACAGACTGAATATAAGACAAATGGAGGATACAGATCATAATTTGAATCACTACCAAGCCTTTATTATCAAATCAAACGATGGGAATGAAAATAAAATGAATAAAGCCATTCTGCTATCTACTGAAGATAACACGTTTCAATCAGATTGTAATGAGATAATAGCCCGTATTCATAAAGATAAGCAATTGCTTTTGCTAACCTTTTACTAACCATTTACTTGAATCTTTATACATAAAGATAAGCAATTAGTTATCGGCAAAATCTAGAAATGTTAAGTAAAAGTAAATACTATTACTAAGTAATTGCTAGACAGATTAGTAAATTCATGAAAGGTTATTCATAAAAACTCATGAAAATGAGCATTTACTTGTGTTTTTACAAGCACCTCCATTTGAAGCTTTTCCTTTTGCCAACACAGTCATATCCTTTTTGCTGCCATGTTTCTACCTGTGAGAGGACAGCCTAGGTGTATAACGACAAATTTAACCTTACTAAAAAGTCAATCCTACAACCTACAGAACATTATTTAGGTTTGACAGGGAACATGTGGATTGGCTTGCCGAAACATTTATCCCGGAAAATAATGAGACTCGTGGTGGATGTTTGACACCATTGGCGCAAGTGAGACAACTTTAGCTTATTTAGCTGATCCAGGCTATCAAACTTCTGTACACCAGATCATGGGCATAGCTCAGGCCACTGTTTCCAGACATGACACACACACTTTAAATTGCATTAATATTGCATTATTGTTATATTTCGAGCAATTGCTTATTTGTGACAAGTAACAGGTGTTCTCATAATAAAAAAAAGCTTATGAATATGTTTTTTAGCAATTACTTATGCTAGACCTTTCACTTATCTAGTAATTGCTTTTACTCATAGCTTTTACTAGTTATAGTTAGTAAATACTTATTTTTATGAATACAGGGTAATGAACCTAATGGGTTGCTTATGAAGAGGTGGTGGGCAAAATGAGGAACTTGTAATGAATTGAAACCAAATTTCTTGCGTAAAGACTGGATTTAAATCATATCAGTACAAGTTGAAAGGGTTTCTAAAAGGCATATTATGTGATATTTTTCAAGTAGCGCCCTCTATCATTGATTTTTACTATGAAAGCAGATTTTCTTGCAGATTTGCATTTTTGATCATAAATCATAAAGATCTTCTAAGTTACAGATCGATACGATTCCTAATTACCGTAAAACGGGGTGAATAGGGAAATGGGGGTGAATAGGGACAAAAATGGGAACAGTTTTTTAAATGTCTCCCGGCCAGTTTGTGTACCGTAAAACGGGGTGAATAGGGACATGGGGCCCTTCATGTCCCTATTCACCCCATTTTTACGGTACACAAACTGGCCGGGTGACATTTAAAAAACTGTTCCCATTTTTGTCCCTATTCACCCCATGTCCCCTATTCACCCCGTTTTACGGAACTTCAAAATCATGGTTTGAAAATAGATTGTACCGAGCTGTACAATCTATTTTTCAAATTTTACTCTAAATTCACTCTAAAACCATGATTTTGAGGTTATTATGAATCGTATCGCTCTGTAACTTGGAACATATGTATGATTTACCGTCAGAAAAGTAAATCTGCAAGAAAATCTGCTTCCAATTTTTTTTCGAGGATTGAGGGTGTCCCCTGGAAAAGATCACATAATATACCTTTAAAGATACACGCTGGACTGAAGACAGAATACCACTTATTGGAATCTGATGTCAAAAGAGCTGACCATTGGTTGTTGAAGAGTGGAATGGTCATTGGTCATTGGTCATATTAACACTTTCCACGCTGCTATTAGTTTTACCATAAACAAGATGGATTTTTCAGAAACCTTTCCCAACATTCAAAGTATATCTCAATAATTACTGAACCAATACTAGGCATGTTTGTACTTATTGTAATGCATTTCTCATGGTGATTCCAAATATGCTAATGACATTCAATATTTGTGACAGATTTGAAACATTTTGTGAAATTTTGGAATGTCATCTATAGAGAATTTGTACTTTGTACTGCTTGTTTGGTTTTTAAAGGGTGTTTTCGCAAACTTATTTTTGTCCACACTTACAAGTCTTCTAAAGTTGGTGAACTGCTAAATGTGAAATCATTATTGATATTGGTGGAGCTTTCCGGATCAATCCTTGTATCATCATTGTCATCTTCAGCTTCGTTTCCATCATTAAGCTTGCTCCTCTTTGATGTCTGTGAATTATTTGATGCCATTGTGATGTTACGCTTCGATGGGATGATTAAGTAAGATGTTTTGCCGACTGAGCGTGTGATCTTAGGGAATCTGTTGAAAATCAAAAGAGATTATCGTCTTTAGCCTTACTCCCAGAGGAGGGGGGAGAGCACAGTTCCCCTGGGATGGGTTTCACTAGAATGACCAGCTTAAACTATAGAAATAAGGAAACTAGACTAAAGGAGTGGAGAAGGGAAGCTTATAAAAGGGAGGGTATTTTTTTCTCTGATACAAATATGCTTCCAAGTGTTATCCACTCTTGACTATTATCTTATCTATATATCGTCCTGTAACAGAATAAACATTGGCATTGCAGAATATACTATGCATTTCGATAGTTAGGCACACAAAAAAAGAAATTGACGTGTTTAGCGTCCCCTCCTGCTTCCTTTTTGGGGTCTGCTTTTTGGGTTTTCTTTTCTTCTTTTTTTATTTCAGTCTTAACTTTTTTTTGTTCAGGTGTTTCAGAGTATGAGATGTTTGTAACAGCTTTGCGGGGGGTGCCGCTCTAATGGGTAGCTTTTTGGGAACAAAATCCCTAGTAAACATGGGGTATGATGTGCTGGAAATCCCTAATAATGGGGTCACTTTTTACAAATGGGTCTATTTTCGCGAAATTTTTGTCTATTTTCGCAAAAATTTGACAAAATTAGGTCTATTTTCGCGAAAAACTTGCTTTTCCCGATAATTTGCGAAAATTTGGTCTAAAATGAAGCAAAACCCCTAAAAATGGGTACCGATTTTTCCAAAATCACCCCTAAAAATAGGTATGGGTTTTGATTCTCCAGCGGCACACCCGCGACTAAACCAAATCTGAGTACCCCCCAGGGCTCTGTTACTCTTTATAACGCATCTAAAGAAAATAAATAAGTGAATGCCAACACAGGTCTGTGGCCGAGTTGCCTTACATGTATTATGGCAAGCTGTATCACATAGGCCGAGTTGTAGTATCGCCGAGTTGTCTTATGGCCGAGTTTAGTGACGTAGCCAGGGGGCAGGGCGGCCACTAGGGTGCATCTTCTCCCCTTATGTCAATGGATTTGTCTGTCCCTAGTCTTAAAATGTTCCTATTGTCACAAAACTAACATGTGCCAAGTTTGAATTAATGTGGAAGTTGTCATGGGGGGCCACCGAGAACCTAAAGTTACAGTATGTGTTCTATGTAGGAAAGTTCGTTGACCCCTGTACAATTCCAATTAGAAGCCGATCCAACAATTTCAAGTAGCTGCCATATCAAAACCGTTTGGACTTAGAAGCTCAAATCTTGTGAGCTAATAGAACTGATAATCATCTTCAAATCTGCAACCACAAATAATCGCTAACAATGAGCATGTGTGGTTTACTGGCACAAACGCCCTCGCGATCCATAATTTCATGTATTTGGCATTTTGTGGTTATTTTTACCCCAAATTTGGCATTTTGTGGTCATTTTTACCCCTAATTTTACAAATGTTGATGTCCTGATTGTGTTAATAGTATAACAACTTTAAATCAATGTATATTATCCACTTTCAGTGTGAAATAAGAGTATTATAGCACTTGGTTCACATAAGACAGAAATTTCCCCCCAGAATATGGGCTGGGGGCGCTTTTGACAATAAAACACACATGCTCATTTCATTGGCGGTTAATTTTTATCGCAGATCCGAAGATGATTATCAGTTCTATTAGCTCACAAGAGTTGAGCTTCTAAGTCCAAACGGTTTTGACATGGCAGCTACTTCAAATTGTTCGATCGGCTTCTAATTGGAATTGTACAGGGGTCAACGAACTTTCCTACATAGAACACATACTGTAACTTTAGGTTCTCGGTGGCCCCCATGACAACTTCCAAATTAATTCAAACTTGGCACATGTTAGTTTAGTGACAATAGGAACATTTTAAGACTAGGGACAGACAAATCCATTGACATATTAAAAATAAAGGGGGAGAAGATGCACCCTAGTCGGAACACAACGCATGCCGTCGGTACATTCGTGATTTTGCCCATGCAATTTTTTTGGCCGGTTTTGAACACAACCACATCGTTCTCCCCCCACTTATCAAGTTTTCGAGCTGACTACCCCCCCACCAAAAAATGTCAACATTTTACTATTTTTTTGTCGGTACATCAAGCCTTTCGTCGGTACAACTGGGTCTTGCCCCCCCCCCCCCCCCCCCCCCCCCCCGTTTCAAAAAACTGGCTACGCCACTGGCCGAGTTGTCTTGTCTCAAAGGCCGAATTGTCTTGGCCGAGTTGTCCTGAAATACTTACTTACTTACTTGGTATACTTGGTAGTTTAGTCCTTTAATCCATGGGAAGGACTCTCAAATTGCTCTTGAAAGGATACCACACTGGGTGCAGAAATGATAGATTCTGGAAGCTTATTCAATGGATTGACCACTTTGTTTGAGTAGAAGTGGCCAGCAAGTTGGGTTTGTGTACGCCTGACAAACAGTTTCTTGGAATGACCCTAAGGTCTTTTGTAGGATGAGTGAAGTACTTGTCGGACGGGGTTTTATAATGACCATTAATCAATTTATAAGTGTCAACCAGCTCAGTCCTTCCTCTCCTCTCCTGCAGTGATTCCATGGTGATTTTGTTTGGGCACAGACGTAGACAGTTTTTCTGCACCTTTTCTAGTTTATTAATATTGTCTTTGGTTAGGGGGCTCCACACAGTAGATGCATACTCCAGTGCTGGACGGACTAGGGACTTATAAAGGGTTTTTACCTTTGTCTCGTCGAGTCCGGTGAAGCAGCACCGGATCATCGCTGTCTTCTGGCGGGCCTTTTTTTGTAATCTCGTTTATATGGATTGTCGGTGTAAGTGTATTACTCACTGTAACACCCAAGTCTTTCTGACTGGCAACTTCTTGCAGATAAACCTCTGTTTAGGGAGTACTGGTACTTGATCGCAGTTTTGATGCGTAGAACGACACATTTGTTAGCGTTAAAATCAAGTAGCCATGTTTTGGACCAGGCAGACAAGGCATTTAGATCTTTTTGAAGTAAGTCACAGTCAGCTTTGGTAGATATCTCTTCGTATACTTTGGTATCGTCGATCAGTGGTGAATGAAGGTGTGTCATCCAGCAAAGTACCCGTCATCTCCGGAGTCCCCCAAGGGTCTGTCCTTGGGCCCTGCCTCTTTCTCTACTATATAAACGACATCGCGGAGCAGCTTACATCAACAACCCGCCTTTTTGCTGATGATACCATGATTTATATGGCAGTTAAAGGTAAAGAAGACGCTAAACTCCTACAAGCGGATCTCGACAAACTCACTGACTGGGAAGACAAATGGATGATGCAATTTCACCCTGATAAATGCGAAGTAATCAGCATCACTCGCAAAAAAAACCCGATCATCAACAAATACACTATACATGGCCACCAGCTTCAGAATGTCAACTGTTTGAAATACCTAGGCCTGACAGTGACAAGCGACCTGCGCTGGGATAAACATGTTGACCGTGTCGTCTTCAAAGCAAACAACACCTTAAACTTCTTGCGTCGAAATCAGAGAATCAACAACCCCAAAGTAAAAACCCTTGCCTACAAATCGCTCGTTCGGCCACTTCTAGAGTACAGTTGCTCCGTTTGGGATCCCCACACCGACAACCTCACCAAAAAGCTCGAGATGGTTCAACGCCGGGCAGCTAGGTTTACACTCAACCGCTATCGTCGCACCGACAGTGTCACCACCATGCTCGAAAAACTCTCCTGGCCTCCATTAGCCCGTAGAAGACTCCATGCGAGACTCTCAATGTTTCACAAAATTCACCATAGCCTTGTTGCCGTCGATGCCAGCCAGATTCTCTCATCAAAACATCACAACACACCAACTCGCACCGAAAACTCCCTCTCATACCACATACCTCAATCCCGCACTGACTACCACCGAAACAGCTTCTTCCCACGCACTATCCGTGATTGGAACCTCCTTCCAGAAAGCAGCGTTAAAAGCCCATCGCCAGCAGCCTTCAAAGAAGCCCTGAACAAAAAATTGCGACTAATTGCACACCGCGCACACACAGTGTCAGAGTCTTCAATCTTTGAAGTTGACGCTTATCTGGAAGAAGAAGAAGAATAAGGAGCCTGATAGCCTGATTCCATTATAACTATTTAAGGCCGGGTTAGGGAAATAACGTGATCACAGATTTTACCTACCCCTTCATCTGTACATGTATTAAAATATTATTAATATTTATCATAAGCCTAAATTTAGTAATTTATGATCATCTTAGCCTTAGGGGTGCACACCACTATTACAGTCCAACGCCCAGCTTCCGTCGATCGCGATCACGAATGTAGTTCCTAAATAACGGAAAGAATGGTGAATATTGACATGATATGTCATTCAAAATGATTGAATTTGGTCTATATTTATTCACTGAAGTGTACCTGAGATAATTTGAATGAAAAGAGTATACATCTACTGTTTTATTTGAAAATATTGGCGGAGGGATACACATTGGTCACAACGGGCTACAAGGTCTAATTTCGTGTTAAAAAATACTACTCCGTATAAAGGGGGAAATATAAAAAAATGTAAACGGTCACCCCCATCTGAGTTTTTGACCCAGGTAAGATCTATGTGTGTTAATAAATATTCCAAGATTTCATTAAATGAGTCGCAAGGTAACTCAAGATATTGCCGTTTTCCCGAGGCATCTTTCCCATAGAAACACACGTTAGCGCGTAATAGTGGTATGCACCCTTAAAGGGAGCACAGAGATAGTCTTTAAAACCAGGCGATTACGGGCTTTGTGGTTGTAAAACTTGGTTTGTGTAGCATTTTATTTTATTTTTATATTTTGAAAATACATTTGAAGTAATAATCGCAATATTGGACACTATTAAATTTGACTTTTTCATTCATTAAAGTGCGAAATTGTCAAAATACGGGCCAAACGGGCAAAGTCAGTCGGGTGCGCGCTTGACCGTTGCTATTTCAGACAATTGCAATTTGTTATTGTCGGACCATCATATTTAAAAATACCAGTGAGCGAGATTGTGTGTGAAAACTCAGTATTTTTATTTAGTTTACAAACAAAACATATAACATATAACATCCATTGACATCAAAACAAAAGCATAATGACTCAGAAACTCGTTCCATGGGCGTGGGGGGGGGGGGGGGGTAGGGGATACCGGGGCAAAACGCACCAGAAATCAAAATATTGACATCGTTTTGACCTGTAGGTCTTAGGCCTACTGACATATATTTCGTGAGAGTTTTGATCAATACATCTTTGTGGAGTGGTCAAGCCAATGTAGGCAATCTTATGATACAAATAGTTTTGAAAATATACTTATGATATCAAAAATGTAAATATACATGTACGACTACACGACGATTGAATTAAAGATCATGAATATTAACCATGGCAATAATGTGTGGCTTCGTGCATTTACATAAACATGTACTTCCTTTCCCCGGTATATTGGTGACAATTATTGCAAGTATATCATGACCAAATGAATGAACATGCTTTGCTATGTTATAGTAAGAGTGGTGTATCAAAAAAGATGAAGCATGCATCCTTTTAACATTCAATAAGATCAAGAAACACGGGCCTTCGTTGTAAAAGTGAAAATTGATATCTGGGAAACCCAAAATATGACAAAAATTAAGGGTTTTTATGAATTTCAAGTGGGTATGTAGCTTCTTGTACATGTTGTATTTACCAAACGGAGTATCCAAATCGAATACAAATTTATCATTCAATTTGAAATTTTCTGCTCTTTAATATGTAATAATGATTTCTGAAATTGGATGAAAATGGGTCTCTTTAAAAAGGGAGCACAGAGATAGTCTTTAAAACCAGGCGATTACGGGCTTTGTGGTTGTAAAACTTGGTTTGTGTAGCATTTTATTTTATTTTTATATTTTGAAAATACATTTGAAGTAATAATCGCAACATTTGACACTATTAAATTTGACTTTTTCATTCATTAAAGTGCGAAATTGTCAAAATACGGGCCAAACGGGCAAAGTCAGTCGGGTGCGCGCTTGACCGTTGCTATTTCAGACAATTGCAATTTGTTATTGTCGGACCATCATATTTAAAAATACCAGTGAGCGAGATTGTGTGTGAAAACTCAGTATTTTTATTTAGTTTACAAACAAAACATATAACATATAACATCCATTGACATCAAAACAAAAGCATAATGACTCAGAAACTCGTTCCATGGGCGTGGGGGGGGGGGGGGGGGGGGGGGGGGGGGGTAGGGGATACCGGGGCAAAACGCACCAGAAATCAAAATATTGACATCGTTTTGACCTGTAGGTCTTAGGCCTACTGACATATATTTCGTGAGAGTTTTGATCAATGGCTCATTCCATGAAGTTGGGGCATTTGTTAAAATAGCAGAATTTGGTACTTTAGGCAGCTTATAAACTGTTTTACTCTATGTGTATATCAACAAATGTAAGTGTCCAAAAACAGTACTAGGTTATAGTATTGAGCCATGAAAAAAAAATTAAAAATCGACCCTTCCTTGAAGAAAAAATAAATAAAAAATGAGGTGGTGTCCAAGACCATTTTTGCTAAAAAACGTGACATGGAAAATACAACAATTAATATGAGTTTTATGTAAGCAAAACTATCATAGAATTGCTTGGAAATCGATTTGATTAATAAAAGATACATGTATTCATAGTTTACTGACCAAAACACCTCGTCACGCTGGACTGATTTTTCACCCAAGCAACATGAAAATTGCCTTTCCGATGCTACGCACGGTGTCCACAAAATATACACGTGTAGCATCGGGAGTTTTCATTGCTGAATGGGGGTAGTTCTCTATCATACATTTTTTAATTATATTCCAAAATTAAGAGCATTTATCAATTGAAAACTATTGCAAATGAGAATAAATTTCATGAAGACCATTCCATATATTCATGAAAAAGTATACCGTGCCGTGTGCATGGTGTCCTAACCATAAAATGTAGCATCGTGATAAACATCCTATGCAATTTGTGGGAATCCCCCCTGGAGATAAATAAAACATTCCATATTTCTTTTTGTAAGGATAGAGGTCAATAGCTATCAGGTTTGTTTGGAATTTGCCACATGTGGGCTAGTTTTATCAAGGTTTCAGTCGCTGGTGTCCCGTTGTAGCATCGGGACTTTTATGTAGCATCTAAATGTAAACATTGGATAGTTTTCTGAATGGTAAGTGCGATTGTAATTATTTCTTAATGTTGCTTGTATGTCTGTATTTATTAATGCATTTTTATTGAAAGGGAAACACTGAATCAGAATTTCTTTTCATGTTACGATATTAATTTTGAGTCACGGACGCCATAATAATTTGGCCTCCATGTAGCATCGGGCACAGCATGGGCAATATTTTGCATTGGGTATCATTATAGTTCGTTGAAATTGTAATTTTTTTGTAGAATCACATCATTAATAAACTTTGAAGTTAATAATAAATTAGTTTTTGCTCTTTTAATGCTAATAATATAGCTTACCAATACGATGCTACATGGACACCATGTTCATGTAGCATTTCATAAAATTGGCCTAATTAGACTAAAACAATTACCCCATTCAAAATTATCCATCACCCAAAACATTCAAAACATTGCCTACATTTTACTACACTATACAGAAAAAAAGGCATATTATGAGAGATGTATATCTAATGAAATATATTAATACACAATGCTACATGGACACCATTTCCATTAGCATTTCACTGAATTCACAATAAACATTCCCTTATTTTAGTTTTATTTACTATAAATAAAACAAATAATTGTAAATCATTTAAGTTCTCTATCCTTTGCTATTCTTTTTCATGTTAAATGAATAATAAATAAAATACTCCAGCATGATTTTAATATAAATATTTTCCTGCAACACAAAAAGTGCAACATGAATATGAATAATCTACTCCAATATCAATACACAATGTTCCATGAAGATACTAAGCTATAGGGTTTATTTTGTTTTGCTTTGCAGGTTCTTGACATTAATTCAGAAGACAGTTCTATCGTCCTGGAATTTATGGAGATGAAGACAAGGAACCCATCATTTTCAAAAACTAGTACCTTTCCAAAGAAATCCATCATGGCAATTAAATTATTTTTTTGCAAACTGACTTTTTAAGTGATCAAACTTTTCAATCATCTTTATCAATAATAGAGGATGATTCAATCAGAAACGAGCAAAGAGACTAAGATCACAAAGGGTACTTTAAGAACAACACTGCATGAAGTTTGTTTCAGTGGACATCTTAAGTTTCTTTGATCAATGGTGTATTGTTATTGTGTAATTGTAAGAAATGGTGTATGTGTATCATAGGTAATTATGTTTTATGCTTCATGGCAGGTTATCTTTTTGTGTAATTTGTAGTTTTACAATCCATGTTATTAATTTTATCGTGTGCTTATAACATAAAAAGTTAACATCATAGTACATCCTCTCTATTGATCTGAAAAAGATGCACCTGTTCAAGCTGTTCCAAATATTTTAGGGCACGGTGTCCATGTAGCATCGTAATACTTATGTACACAGAAAAGGTAAATTTTACATGAACAGTGTTTAGATAAATTTCAAGCAATTCACTCTGTGTATCTACTTGATATGATGAACAAGTAGACAAACCATTCACACTCAAATAATTGTAACAGTATGAATAGTCTTATTATTAACAATGTTACAAGACGCGGTGTCCATGTAGCATCGGTAGTGCATTTTATAACATTATACAGGTAAATAATACTTCATATACTTACTTTATGACTATAATGTAATCAATGTGCATGGTTTATAGAGTACTTTACATCAAACAAATATTGATATGTACTTTATTTAAATTCATTATACAAATTGCAAAATAAAGAGTCACTTTTCAATGAGTTTTTACAAAAAACAGTTAATCTACGATGTCTTGTTCGATAAGTTATGTTCAACCTAGACAAATCTGGTTTCTTTTCATGTATTTGTGGTTCCAAGTAGTTAATTGAGGTATAGAAACTTGGCCCACATCTTAAGCTAATTTATTAGAAAATGATATGGAAATGGGAAATGGTGTCCATGTAGCATCAGGATTTTTGGAAATGTCATCCAACTGTTGAACATGTGCGGTTATTTTACACCAAATGTTACATTAAAAAAAAAAGTTCTACATTGGACTTTGGTAAATGTAGAACCTAAAAAAGAAGAAAGAGTTGGAAAATATCCATTTTGAAAATTTCACTTGGATGTCACATAATATGCCCCAACTTCATGGAATGAGCCCAGACTCATTCCATGAAGTTGGGGCATTTGTTAAAATAGCAGAATTTGGTACTTTAGGCAGCTTATAAACTGTTTTACTCTATGTGTATATCAAAAAAAATTAGTGTCCAAAAACAGTACTAGGTTATAGTATTGAGCCATGAAAAAAAAATTAAAAATCGACCCTTCCTTGAATAAAAAATAAATAAAAAATGAGGTGGTGTCCAAGACCATTTTTGCTAAAAAACGTGACATGGAAAACACAACAATTAATATGAGTTTTATGTAAGCAAAACTATCATAGAATTGCTTGGAAATCGATTTGATTAATTAAAGATACATGTATTCATAGTTTACTGACCAAAACACCTGGTCACGCTGGACTGATTTTTCACCCAAGCAACATGAAAATTGCCTTTCCGATGCTACGCACGGTGTCCACAAAATATACACGTGTAGCATTGGGAGTTTTCATTGCTGAATGGGGGTAGTTCTCTATCATACATTTTTAAATTATTTTCCAAAATTAAGAGCATTTATCAATTGAAAACTATTGCAAATGAGAATAAATTTCATGAAGACCATTCCATATATTCATGAAAAAGTATACCGTGCCGTGTGCATGGTGTCCTAACCATAAAATGTAGCATCGTGATAAACATCCTATGCAATTTGTGGGAATCCCCCCTGGAGATAAATAAAACATTCCATATTTCTTTTTGTAAGGATAGAGGTCAATAGCTATCAGGTTTGTTTGGAATTTGCCACATGTGGGCTAGTTTTATCAAGGTTTCAGTCGCTGGTGTCCCGTTGTAGCATCGGGACTTTTATGTAGCATCAAAATGTAAACATTGGATAGTTTTGTGAATGGTAAGTGCGATTGTAATTATTTCTTAATGTTGTTTGTATGTCTGTATTTATTAATGCATTTTTATTGAAAGGGAAACACTGAATCAAAATTTCTTTTCATGTTATTATATTAATTTTGAGTCACGGACGCCATAATAATTTGGCGTCCATGTAGCATCGGGCATAGCATGGGCAATATTTTGCATTGGGTATCGTTATAGTTCGTTGAAATTGTAATTTTTTTGTAGAATCACATCATTAATAAACTTTGAAGTTAATAATGAATTAGTTTTTGCTCTTTTAATGCTAATAATATAGCTTACCAATACGATGCTACATGGACACCATGTCCATGTAGCATTTCATAAAATTTGCCTAATTAGACTAAAACAATTACCCCATTCGAAATTATCCATCACCCAAAACATTCAAAACATTGCCTACATTTTACTACACTTTACAGAAAAAGGCATATTATGAGAGATGTATATATCTAAAGAAATATATTAATACACAATGCTACATGGACACCATTTTCATTAGCATTTCACTGAATTCACAATAAACATTCCCTTATTTTAGTTTTATTTACTATAAATAAAACAAATAATTGTAAATCATTTAAGTTCTCTATCCTTTGCTATTCTTTTTCATGTTAAATGAATAATAAATAAAATACTCCAGCATGATTTTAATATATTTTCCTGCAACACAAAAAGTGCAACATGAATAAATAATCTACTCCAATATCAATACACAATGTTCCATGAAGATACTAAGCCATAGGGTTTATTTTGTTTTGCTTTGCAGGTTCTTGACATTAATTCAGAAGACAGTTCTATCGTCCTGGAATTTATGGAGATGAAGACAAGGAACCCATCATTTTCAAAAACTAGTACCTTTCCAAAGAAATCCATCATGGCAATTAAATTATTTTTTTGCAAACTGACTTTTTAAGTGATCAAACTTTTCAATCATCTTTATCAATAATAGAGGATGATTCAATCAGAAACGAGCAAAGAGACTAAGATCACAAAGGGTACTTTAAGAACAACACTGCATGAAATTTGTTTCAGTGGACATCTTAAGTTTCTTTGATCAATGGTGTATTGTTATTGTGTAATTGTAAGAAATGGTGTATGTGTATGTATCATAGGTAATTATGTTTTATGCTTCATGGCAGGTTATCTTTTTGTGTAATTTGTAGTTTTACAATCCATGTTATAAATTTTATCGTGTGCTTATAACATAAAAAGTTAACATCATAGTACATCCTCTCTATTGATCTGAAAAAGATGCACCTGTTCAAGCTGTTCCAAATATTTTAGGGCACGGTGTCCATGTAGCATCGTAATACTTAAGTACACAGAAAAGGTAAATTTTACATGAACAGTGTTTAGATAAATTTCAAGCAATTCACTCTGTGTATCTACTTGATATGATGAACAAGTAGACAAACCATTCACACTCAAATAATTGTAACAGTATGAATAGTCTTATTATTAACAATGTTACAAGACGCGGTGTCCATGTAGCATCGGTAGTGCATTTTATAACATTATACAGGTAAATAGTACTTCATATACTTACTTTATGACTATAATATAATCAATGTGCATGGTTTATAGAGTACTTTACATCAAACAAATATTGATATGTACTTTATTTAAATTCATTATACAAATTGCAAAATAAAGAGTCACTTTCAATGAGTTTTTACATAAAACAGTTAATCTACGATGTCTTGCTCGTTAAGTTATGTTCAACCTAGACAAATCTGGTTTCTTTTCATGTATTTGTGGTTCCAAGTAGTTAATTGAGGTATAGAAACTTGGCCCACATCTTAAGCTAATTTATTAGAAAATGATATGGAAATGGGAAATGGTGTCCATGTAGCATCAGGATTTTTGGAAATGTCATCCAACTGTTGAACATGTGCGGTTATTTTACACCAAATGTTGCATTAAAAAAAAAAGTTCTACATTGGACTTTGGTAAATGTAGAACCTAAAAAAGAAGAAAGAGTTGGAAAATATCCATTTTGAAAATTTCACTTGGATGTCACATAATATGCCCCAACTTCATGGAATGAGCCATTTACCAAACGGAGTATCCAAATCGAATACAAATTTATCATTCAATTTGAAATTTTCTGCTCTTTAATATGTAATAATGATTTCTGAAATTGGATGAAAATGGGTCTCTTAAAGGGAGCACAGATATAGTCTTTAAAACCAGGCGATTACGGGCTTTGTGGTTGTAAAACTTGGTTTGTGTAGCATTTTATTTTATTTTTTGAAAATACATTTGAAGTAATAATCGCAACATTTGACACTATTAAATTTGACTTTTTCATTCATTAAAGTGCGAAATTGTCAAAATACGGGCCAAACGGGCAAAGTCAGTCGGAAGCGCGCTTGACCGTTGCTATTTCAGACAATTGCAATTTGTTTTTGTCGGACCATCATATTTAAAAATACCAGTGAGCGAGATTGTGTGTGAAAACTCAGTATTTTTATTTAGTTTACAAACAAAACATATAACATATAACATCCATTGACATCAAATATATTTATAATAGTAGTGAAGTAATCGATTTTGAAGAAGTGTTTTGCAGGTGTGACGTAATGCGAGGTGTAGTGGACCGTAGCGATGGTAGATAGGACACAGACCTAGTTCGGAGTGCAGCGCAGCAGACAGATTTACAGACGGATGTGGTGGGAAGGAGTACAAGACCAGACTGTGAAGGTGGGGTATGTGTGTTGGTTTAGCCAAGATCAGAGGGATATGCTCAGGTAAAGGACGGTTGTAGTTCTTAGATGGTTAAGAGGTGGATGGCCGGGGTAAGTCGGATAATTCTTTGTTTCTACCCCGGGGTCTCTACACGTCTGCTGTGTCTCACACTCGAAGCTCGGGTGTTCCCCAAGTTCAAGTGTATTATATAATGTGTCTTTTATTTCAGCTTCTATAAGAAGATGCTGATGCGGAATTATAAATGCTTTATTCGCGTTTGAGTATGCGAAATAGAGAATAAAACAAAAGCATAATGACTCAGAAACTCGTTCCATGGGCGTGGGGGGGGGGGGGGGGAGGGGGGGTAGGGGATACCGGGGCAAAACGCACCAGAAATCAAAATATTGACATCGTTTTGACCTGTAGGTCTTAGGCCTACTGACATATATTTCGTGAGAGTTTTGATCAATACATCTTTGTGGAGTGGTCAAGCCAATGTAGGCAATCTTATATGATACAAATAGTTTTGAAAATATACTTATGATATCAAAAATGTAAATATACATGTACGACTACACGACGATTGAATTAAAGATCATGAATATTAACCATGGCAATAATGTGTGGCTTCGTGCATTTACATAAACATGTACTTCCTTTCCCCGGTATATTGGTGACAATTATTGCAAGTATATCATGACCAAATGAATGAACATGCTTTGCTATGTTATAGTAAGAGTGGTGTATCAAAAAAGATGAAGCATGCATCCTTTTAACATTCAATAAGATCAAGAAACACGGGCCTTCATTGTAAAAGTGAAAATTGATATCTGGGAAACCCAAAATATGACAAAAATTAAGGGTTTTTATGAATTTCAAGTGGGTATGTAGCTTCTTGTACATGTTGTATTTACCAAACGGAGTATCCAAATCGAATACAAATTTATCATTCAATTTGAAATTTTCTGCTCTTTAATATGTAATAATGATTTCTGAAATTGGATGAAAATGGGTCTCTTTAAGGGTGCACACCACTATTACAGTCCAACGCCCAGCTTCCGTCGATCGCGATCACAAATGTAGTTCCTAAACAACGGAAAGAATGGTGAATATTGACATGATATGTCATTCAAAATGATTGAATTTGGTCTATATTTATTCACTGAAGTGTACCTGAGATAATTCGAATGAAAAGAGTATACATCTACTGTTTTATTTGAAAATATTGGCGGAGGGATACACATTGGACACAACGGGCTACAAGGTCTAATTTTGTGTTAAAAAATACTACTCCGTATAAAGGGGGAAATATAAAAAAATGTAAACGGTCACCCCCATCTGAGTTTTTGACCCAGGTAAGATCTATGTGTGTTAATAAATATTCCAAGATTTCATTAAATGAGTCGCAAGGTAACTCAAGATATTGCCGTTTTCCCCGAGGCATCTTTCCCATAGAAACACACGTTAGCGCGTAATAGTGGTATGCACCCTTAGGTATATAATTCTTAGGGACCGTTCATAAATACTTTGGTGCCCTCTTGCCATGCTCCCCCCTCCCCCTGTATTTCTGCTTGCACCTGAAACTTTCTTGTCCCCGTTCATTGTTATCAAGTTCAGAGAACATAGATATGATATCTTTTATGGGATTTTTTTTTACCATGTTTCATATTCTATTTTGATGGACGCATTACATCTAGGAGGGCAGGTTGTAGAATCTAGAGTTTCAGTTTCAGTTTTATTTGTTTTCATCTCGGTAAACATTATACAGTAACAGTTATTTATAAATACAAATATACAGGAGATGTGGATGCCAGTCTAAAACGCAGAGCGTGAGGAAGATGGCACCCAATGATAAAATAATTACAATTGAATAAATAATAGTATAATACATAATATCAATAAAAGGGAGTAATACAAAGATGTAGGTTACAGTAACAGATTAATTTATACGGATCGTAGATACAGTGTATAGGGTGTTTATACAATGAGATTACTAATATAAGCTATACACTGAATATGTGAATACATATAGTAAAAATGAGGGTGCAGGACAAAAACATTAGACAGACATTTACATTATATTGATAAATTACTTAATTGAAGCGTACTCGTTGTTAAACATTTCAGAGCGATATTGGAGTAGGATGTATTTTTTTAGGTGAATTTTAAATATAGCAAGTGACTTGCAGATTTTGAGAGTGTTGCTCATGTTATTCCAAATAAGTGGACCTTGGGATCTGAATGTATTCTCAGCCAGTTTGGTATGAGTAGGAGCAATGAGAATATCAGTGGCATGACGCGTATTGTGATTATGGATATCAGAGTGATTGATAAATAGGGTGGCAGGGAGGTCAAGGGGTAATAATTTGTGGTGGTATCTGTACATATGTATAGCAAGTTGATAGGTGTAGATATCACGGATTTTAAGCTTGTTTAGGGATATAAAGAGAGGTGTGGTGTGTTCAAGCCATAGAGAATTTGTGCAAGTTCTAATGATTTTCTTCTGGAGAATGAATAAGGATTCTAAGTTTGCATTATTTCTATCTCCCCATATAATGGTACAGTAAGATAAATATGGTACAACAAGGGTGTTATACAGTGTATGCAGCGAATCGTTGGTTAGATAGGCTCTTATTTTGCGGAAGATACCATTATATTTTGAGACTATTTTAGTTATGTGGGATGTGTGAGCTTTCCATGATAGATTATTGTCAATTAGAATGCCAAGAAATTTAGTTATATCAACTTTATTAATAATATTATTATCGATTACAATTTTAAAGTTTAGATCAGGTTTATTACTATGCTTATTTTTAAATATCATGAAGTTAGTTTTATCGATATTAAGGGATAGTTTATTAAGTTTAAACCAATTTGAGATGTTATTAAGTTCATTGTTGATTAGATTTTCAAGTTGATCAGGATCACTGTGAGAAAAGAGAATGTTTGTGTCATCAGCAAATATTATAAAAAGGGAAGTGGGTGAGGAGAGGGGGAGATCATTTATGTAAATCAAAAACAAAAGCGGCCCAAGTAGAGTGAATCAGAACTCCCACAAGTTTCAATTGCAGGTATCTTTGGTTTAGTGCCATGGTCTTTAATCCCCTGAATAACTTCACATATTTATGCACGGATCTCTGTTTTTGAAACCAATTACTCCAATTAGGATGCTCCCTCCAATTATATCCTGGCTTTAAATATGTTTTTGCTATTGACATGAATTTGCCATTCATTATTTTTAAGCTGGGCTAGTACATGAAAATATGGCCGTAGGCATCTAGCTTGCCAGAAAATTCGCTATTTTTACGTTGATTTATGAACGTTCCGTAAATAATGTGCATACATGTAAAGCAGGGGTTTGGAGGCGGAGCCCCCAGAAAATTTTGGAAACTAATGAGTGTTTTAAACTTTTTTGACCCCCTCTGTTGGGGTTTTCAAAAACTTTTTTGACCCCCACCTATAATTATCCAGCCCTCACCAAAGTATTTATGAACACTCCCTTAGGTAGGGATGTTCATATCATTGACTATTATAGAGGGCGACATATTCAATCCTATCAGGTGGCCAAATTCGGCCCCTGATAAAGTGGGCAAACATGGCCACCAAGACAAAATGCGTAATAAATTCACTATTTTTCATGTTTGAAACCCAAAATAATTGTTCCAATGGAATAAAAATCTGCTGGGGAAAGGTTTAAGTTTGATTTCCTGTTTGAATTAAGCAAATTATGATGTTTGTTGAAGAGATGAAGGGCAGTTGGTGATTTTGGTGTTGGGAAGCTTGATATCTCCCAGCACTATATCTGGGGGAGCTCACTAGCCAAAATGATGTCATAGGTACTTGTAGCCAATTAAATACAAGGGGTGTGTGAGGGGTGTGTCCGAGACATCCACTCAGCATCAAGCAAAAGTTTTGTCTATTGTAAAAAAGTATTAGTAGTGATGGGCACAACGGTACCATAATGATTTTTGTGATAGAAATAGGTGGAGTGTATACTCTCATCCCTATTGAATTGTGTATGAATATTGATGTATATCAAGGGGAGTATGTGGCCAATGATATGCTGGGTTTCATGACAACCAGTTATGCATGGGTTAGGGACAACCAATCAGCTTTGAGAAAAAAAGTTTGTGGATATCCTAAAATAGTGATGGGCTAACTTTTATTTGTTCTCTCTCTCTCTTTTTCTTTCTTTTTCTTTCTTTTTCTTTCTTTTTGGGATTTTTGAAGAATTATTTAGATATATTTATTGTCATGAGTGTGGATTAGTTTTTTTGGGGTGTTTTTGTGTTGATATATTTTTGTTTTGGGTGTGATTATGTTGTTTTAATGGCTTTTTTAAAGGTATTTTATTGTTGTTTTCTTGTTCAGTTTGTGTGTTTTTTTAGTTTTGTCTATATTAACTTTATTTATTTATTCATTAATTTATTTATGTATTTACTGTTTGGTGACTTATTTTTTAAACATTTATTTACTTGTTTATTTATCAATGTTTTTCTTTTCTTTTATTGTTTTAAGTGTTATGGGGGTGGGGTCTTGTGAGTATTCTAGTAGATTTGGGGACAATCTTGTACTTCTTGGCTTGTTTGTTTCTTTTTGTTGTTTATTTTTCTTTGTTTTTCTTTCGTTTTTCTTGGGGTGGTCTGTGGGGATTGTCTTTTTGTTCAGGTGTGGGTGGGCTGTTTGTTTTTATCGGGTAGGGGGTATTGTCTTTATCCGGGGGGGGGGGGGGATCTTTTTCTGGATAATGGGTGCTGGGAAAAATCAAAAATCCTTATTTTATTCTAGGTTGTTGTTTTTTCTCAAGGGGGGGGGGGGGGGTATTGTATTTGCTTTTTATTGATATCATTTTCTGGATATTAGGTGCAGGGAAACAGCTTCTAATATGATTAATTTCATAACTTGTGGAGGGGATGTTTGTTTGGTGGTGGCTGATGTATGTAATTAGGATTATTGCTCTTTTTGTGTTCAAATTGGTCTTTATTAGCTACAAGAAAATGTCTTCCTTAGCTTTTTGTTATGAACCAACATTATGTCACCTACATGTACGCAGGGATAGTGCTACTGGGGGTTCTTGCGCGTTTAGCGCATATTTTTTCATTTTGGCGCAATAAATTAGCTGAAAATCCAAAATAACTTCTTATTTTTCAAACTTTTGTGGGGTTCAGGGTTCTAAAAACCCCTAATTTAAAAACCTAGTGCTACCCCTGACATGTAGTATACATACCCTTTGATGGTAGAGTAAAATGAGAGCGGAACAGAATCTGCACCCCACTTATTTCTCTGCTGGAATTCCTTGACCATGCCTACACCAATCATGTTTGAAGCCAAATTTGCCATACTGAGATGTAAATGCTTTATATTTGAATCTAGTAAAATAATGTGATGGTAGAAGATGTTGGATCAGTGTGTGCAGATTGGAGCATCGATGTGTAGTGTATGATGGCAGGTTATCAACTGACTGACCATGTGGCATTTGTGTAACTATTGGGCAATCTTGCCTAATCCCATACACCTGGCATGGTTGCTTTTATTATGCAAATTATAATTCAATGCATGAGCTTTTACCAGGTATCTTGTTTACTAGTTCAGTTCACCTGTATTTCAAAGTTGCTATTGTTCATATGAATGTCCATTGAATATACCTTTCTTGAATCAAAGGCGTGGTCATCTGTACATGTACTAGTATGTTTGTATGATGCAATATATAGCTAGTGGCCTTGATCAGCTGGGTCATAACAGGACTAGCCACACTATTTACTCAGCTGATAGTGTATTCAAACCATGGCAAAAACTAAGCGTGTAGCACCTAGGCATAACTTGAGTAGCAATGCAGGAAGGGGCAAGGTAGGCCAACCAGCCCAGCCTCATTCTAAACGACAATGTTCATGTAAAATTCATGAATACACTTTGAGGCTTTTATATTTTTCTCTGATATTACAAAATCCAAGTGAATCCAAGTATTTATGTTTAGAATTTGTTGCTGTTGTAACAGCATAATAACATGCTTTTTTGTACATGTATGTAAGTCCCATTTCTATCAAATTAAAATAAACTTTCAATGAAATATCTTGATTTTTGGAGGCCCAAAATGACTGACATTTAATTAATTTTCCAACAAAACATAAAATACTTTTTGGACGTTTCACAAAATGTTTAGGTATTGAGGATTTCCGTTTTGTTAATGTTAGAGCACTTTCAATGAAAGTTTGAAAATTATATTACAAACATTACAAATATTTTGGCCAAAAATGACTGAAATTGCATCATTTTTCTGGTAAAATGCAACCCAATTTTTTTCAAGCAACACTAAATATTTTGGTATAGAGTTCAGATATCGATATAGGAAGGATAGAAGATGCCATTTTGTGTGTGTGAGAGCGCTACTTTTGGATTAACTGTAAATACAGGAAAAATGTCTACTTGCCACAAAATGACTGAAATGTCATCATTTTTCTGGCAAAACGCAACCAAGAATTTTTTTGAAGCGACACGAAATATTTAGGTATTGAGTTGAACAATTGATATATGATAGGTAGAACATGCCATTTTTTGTGTGGAAGCGCTAACTTTGGATTAACTGTAGATACTGGCAAATATGGCCACTTAGCGGCCATATTTGCCAGTACACTGGCAAACTTGCCAGGGCTGGGGAATTCGGCCACCTGCTAGGAATGTATTTGACCAAAATATGTAGAAAACTCATGTTTACCTCTTTTAAATTCAGCGGAAAAGTACGAAACTGCTGGGATGTATTCACTGATGTATAAATAACCCCACACAAGCAACTAGACATCATGAAAGTAAACCCTTAATTTACCTAAAATGGTTTTAAAATGTGCATGACTTAAACTACTTTTCAGTCTTTTGGTTATAACTTTTTTATTATTCAGCCTGCAGACAAGGTTGAACCATCATTTTTTATTGTGAAGTTGTTTCCATGTATTCCATTTTCAAAGAGATAATTTTATTTTCAAAATTTTATGAACATGCCTACCTTAGGCAAAAAAGCTTACTTTTCCCCTGAGACGAATATACAGGTATATTCGTCTCAGCTTTTCCCGCTTACTTTTTTTGTAATAATAACATGCAAAATAATTTACTAGTTTTCCAATCGTGTTCCATATCATCGGTCTCTCGAGCCGATCATACAATCAAACTTTATGTAACACATACCTGTTTACTTCAACCCGTTACATGTATTTCTGATTGTCTGCGTTGTGATGTGCATGTGCCACATGTGGGAAAGTTGTTGATGTTTACAATTTCGGTCATAGGTCAAATATGCAGATAGAGTTCAAAGGTCAAATCAAGCTGTACAGAGAAAAAATGGCGACTTTACGATTGCTCTTCAATAGTTCCAAAATTGGTAAGGAATTGCAACTTATTTGAAGACTATAGTGACACATTTACGTTATTATTATTTTGTATATGTTCTGAAGAATTCATCGTCTCAGATTCATTAAATTTCATGACGTTTTAAGCATGGTTAATGTGCCCAAATCGAGCTAGAAATCGGGACTGGAAAATTAATACTGTCGAATTCGACAGTTTGGCTTTAATTTAACATACCGTATAACATCGTCAGAATTACCCAGTCTTGGATTAATCCTTTATGCTGATTACGTTTAGCCAGTCGCGAATTGTGGAATTTAGAGTCGCTCGAATGGACAATGAAACACAAATTGCTTTATTGCACGATGACAGATGTCGTAAAAATTAACTTTTAAAAGTTTAATTTCATTTATACGCCGTACGGGAAAGTAACTAGGCCCCCTAAACAGTAAATGCCTAAAAAAAAGGCTAAAAAAACCACCGGCAATATCCTCAAATAGGTTTTACATACGGAATAAAGCACAAAGCAGCTATCATATTTACAGTGCCAATCAACTGCAAAACGATAGCTGCCTTTAGTACAGGAAACCCATACGTTGGTGTTTTTTTCTCTTTTTTCCCCTACCAACGTATGGGGAAATTGTATTGCGAGAAACTGTCAATTTTATTTGCTATATAAAGTGAATGGTGTGGCTTTCGAATGAGAGCCGGGGTGAACATGGTGAATTACAGCAAAACTGCATTTCCGTTGATTTTCATATTAGCTACGCACCTTCATAAAGTCCTTTTATTATTAAAACATGGCGCCGATTTCGATACCGCTAGTGCTGTTAAGTGAATGGGCTTAGAATTTCACCTTAAATTTCAAGGGAATAGTGCATTTGTACAAAATGTTAAGCGAATGGCAAGATAGATGAGAAAGAGTAGATAAGAGCAAGCACAAAGAAGTGTGTTTTTGAGCTCTGGTAAGCGATACAGAAATTACCACAAAAATCATATTTAGAAGGAGTCATACTTAGGATGGGGACAGATAGTGAAACATGCAAAATACCCTATGATGAATAATACCAACTGATGACAAATATCACTAAGTATGATTTGTTGTACTAAGCTGCCTTGTGCTTTATTCCGTTTGTAAGACCTATTTGAGGATATTGCCCTGAACACCAACAGTTTATCAAAATATGACATGTATGAGGTGCGCTATATAATTTATATATTTATACAAAATACTGGATGTAAATACTGAATGTAAATATTGGATGCCCAATTGTATCTGGCCATGCGTTTTGAACTGGGGGATTTTCTCGAGACATTCTGCAATTTTCACAAAATCGCATGTTTTTGGTTCAAAATGATTTTGTTCACTAACAATATATGCCACCATAGTAAAAGTATACCTTTTCTGAAAGGAGATTTCATGAGGAACTCAAAAATATGGTCATTCTTGAGGTAGGGGTAATGCTTACAAAAATATCCACCAGAGAATGAAGAAATTTCCACAAAAAATTGCAAAAATTCAGGTTGATATTTTGAAAACATGCATTACCCCTACATCAAAAAGGACTTCATTTCTGAGCTCCTCACATGAAGGCCTTTCCGAAAATATATACTTTTACTATGCTACCTATTATTCATTTAAAATTGTGCGAGGTTCAAATTAATGTCTTATCCCAAGCCGGTTCCCCCCTGTGATTTTGTTATTTAAATGAGCATAACTCAAGAACTATACGACCTATGTGCAAACTGTTGATGTCATTTTAAAGCACTCAATAATAGCTTTCATTTGATAGGTCATTTGTCTATGTAGGTACCTGCCTTTACGAAATAAATTGACATTTGGGGCGATAATCGCGCACAAATGTCCCAGCTCCCCAATATCAAGCCACCAGTTCAAAACGCATGGCCACATGCACAGGTAATTACAAACTTGAATACATTAAATAACTTTAAAATTGTATGTTTGATTAATCTAAAACACCACAAACAACTTTCCATAGGATAAAATAACTCAAAAAATTGAATTTAATACATAGTCCTTTATTCAAAGCAAAATGTCTTATCCCAAGCCGGGGCCTATCCCAAGCCGGCTCCATGCTGTAATTTTGTTATTTAAATGAGCATAACTCAAGAACTATAAGACCTATGTGCAAACTGTTGATGTCATTTTAAAGCACCTGTTAATAGCTTTCATTTGATATGTCATTTGTCTATGTAGGTACCTGCCTTTGTGAAATAAATTGACATTTGGGGCGAAAATCTCGCACAAATGTCGTAGCTCCCCAATATCAAGCCACCAGTTCAAAACGCATGGCCTACAATATTGGTTTGAACACTGGTAATTAAAAATAATTACACACTTTAATACATTAAATACCTTTTAATTGTATGTCTGATTAATGTCAAACACCACAAACAACTTTCCAATGACTGAAATAACTCAAAAAATGAATTTAATATGTTGTCCTTAATTTAAGAGCAAATTGTCTTATCCCGAGCCTTCTTATCCCAAGCCTGCTCCCCGCTGTCATTTTTTAATTTAAATTAGCATAACTATAGAACCATAAGACCTATATGCAAACTTTTGATGTCATTTTAAAGCATTCATCAATAGCTTTCATTTGATAGGTCATTTGTCTATGTAGGTACCTGCCTTCATGAAATAAATTAACATTTTGTGTGAAAATCTCGCACAAATGTCCCAGCTCCCCAATATCAGGCTACCAGTACAAAACGCATGGCCATCTATAATGGCGTCAAGAATGTTATCGGATCGCCCCCAAAAAGAAGCTCAATTGCAGAGCTTATAGGACCGTGCTGAACTTTAACTTCTCTACCAGCGACTATCCCACTACATAGCCATAGGGTCTCAGCAGAGATAGCAGCAAAGTCTCGAAGAAGAAGGGAACCAATTTAACTATTTTCAGTCACCTGGAAAATCCTCCATTTTGTCCACCTTTTTTGGAGACCCAAAAAGTTGTCCTTAAATGTTTTCATCTTTATATTCATAATCATGGCATTGCAAAAAAATTAAGAGCTAGCAAAAAAGTGTTCAGAAAAGTCACATTATATATTTTTTATTTGCGATTAGCGTTTGAAACGCACAAAATCACCTTCGTCTGCCATTTTGTAAAAGAATAAACCACATGGTCAATTTGGTAATTCTTTATGTGTAAGGCTACCAGATTGAATTTCACCCAAATAATCTATGCGTTGGTCAAGAACCAGGTGAGCAGTAAATTGTAAGTTAAACCTGTCCGTGAAATACAGAATTTATGAAAATGAAAATGATTTTTTGTTCAAAAGTGGCAAAAATGGGATTCACACTCTTGTTATTGAATTGATCATATCTCGGGAGTAAGGGGGTGAAATTTGATAGGATAAACTGTTTTTTTATAGAGGACTAATGCGTCTTACCAACAGTTTTGAAACAGGAGCATCACTCAGCATGGGATGTATTTGTAAATACTTTCGCCTCATGGGACAATTTTTTGACACACCCTGTAAGTGGATTAAATACATTTTAAATAGTGCAATTCTAACGAAAAAAATGTAGCAAAGCTTTGCAGCTGAATCTAACATTAGATTTACATAGAATTCATTCAAAATACATTTAATTAAAACAGTTTGGGTTAACCATTGATCCTGTTAAAAAGCCTTCTTTATTAATAATAAGTTCATTGGACTATTTGTTTGGATTTGGTGACAATTTGGTTGACCTGGAAATTATGTTACATGTGTATATACTCCGTAGGCTAACCTTAAATTGGAGATGATGTTGTGGGTTGTTGGTGCATATTCTATAGTGATCCTGTATTCCAGTCATAACATTCACTGCAAATTATGAGCGTTTACTTTTGGACATAAACTTAAAGTAAACTCAAAAGTAAACGCAATACTAAACACTTATGTGAGCCCAACAACAAGCTCTGTTTTCCACCCAGCCTCTAATCAATAACTGTCCCATTATATCACAGATGGTAGAAACATTTGTGATAATATTCACTCACCTGGAGTGTGCTTTGAGGTCAATTGGGTGCAAAATGCAAGAAACGTTTAGTTTTGCGTTTACTTTAGTTTTGTGTTTAGAATTGCGTTTACTTTTGAGTTTACTTTTAGTTTGTCCAAAAGTAAACGCTCATAATTTGCAGTGATTGCACTTGCGCTAATTACTCCAATGCAATGTTGTTTAAATTCATGTGCTCATAGAAGTAGAATATTGGCCCTGGTGCAAAAAATGGCGTAACCTTTCACTAGATTATGCGATGACATCACCTGCTCTAACTTGAGGTGACTACCGAGTAGCGTAGGGCATTAATCAGACTAAAAATACTTATTCTAACAAAGCAACAATTTGTATACAATTGTTTAGGAAAAAAAAAAAAATTGACTTGCCCTTTCCGACCGACCTGAATTTTCGGAAATCTAGGGTCGCTATTTTTAGGTCGTCCGTAGGAAGAGACCTTATGGCAGCATCCTTCGTGTGTAGTCTGTCTGTCTGTGTGTGTGTGTAGTGTGTGTCAACAATTTGGTATACACTTTTTTCAACAATTTGGTATACACTTTTTGTTTTGTCCATTTCTTTTCCATACAATGTCCAATTGCAATCAAACTTCGGTCATAGATGCAACATGGGAACCTTCATATGTTAATGAGGTCAAAGGTCACATACCAAGGTCAAAGGTCATCCGAGGTCAAGATGTATATGTAAAAGTGGCTGCATATGGCTCATTCCATGAAGTTGGGGCATTTGTTAAAATAGCAGAATTTGGTACTTTAGGCAGCTTATAAACTGTTTTACTCTATGTGTATATCAAATTTTTTTAGTGTCCAAAAACAGTACTAGGTTATAGTATTGAGCCATGAAAAAGAAGAAAAAAATTGACCCTTCCTTGAAGAAGAAAAAAATAAAAAATTAGGTGGTGTCCAAGACCATTTTTGCTAAAAAACGTGACATGGAAAACACAACAATTAATATGAGTTTTATGTAAGCAAAACTACATAGAATTGCTTGGAAATCGATTTGATTAATAAAAGATACATGTATTCATAGTTTACTGACCAAAACACCTCGTCACGCTGGACTGATTTTTCACCCAAGCAACATGAAAATTGCCTTTCCGATGCTACGCACGGTGTCCACAAAATATACACGTGTAGCTTCGGGAGTTTTCATTGCTGAATGGGGGTAGTTCTCTATCATACATTTTAAAATTATTTTCCAAAATTAAGAGCATTTATCAATTGAAAACTATTGCAAATGAGAATAAATTTCATGAAGACCATTCCATATATTCATGAAAAAGTATACCGTGCCGTGTGCATGGTGTCCTAACCATAAAATGTAGCATCGTGATAAACATCCTATGCAATTTGTGGGAATCCCCCCCTGGAGATAAATAAAACATTCCCTATTTCTATTTGTAAGGATAGAGGTCAATAGCTATCAGGTTTGTTTGGAATTTGCCACACGTGGGCTAGTTTTATCAAGGTTTCAGTCGCTGATGTCCCGTTGTAGCATCGGGACTTTTATGTAGCATCAAAATGTAAACATTTGATAGTTTTGTGAATGGTAAGTGCGATTGTAATTATTTCTTAATGTTGCTTGTATGTCTGTATTTATTAATGCATTTTTATTGAAAGGGAAACACTGAATCAGAATTTCTTTTCATGTTATGATATTAATTTTGAGTCACGGACGCCATAATAATTTGGCGTCCATGTAGCATCGGGCATAGCATGGGCAATATTTTGCATTGGGTATCGTTATAGTTCGTTGAAATTGTATTTTTTTTGTAGAATCACATCATTAATAAACTTTGAAGTTAATAATGAATTAGTTTTTGCTCTTTTAATGCTAATAATATAGCTTACCAATACGATGCTACATGGACATCATGTCCATGTAGCATTTCATAAAATTTGCCTAATTAGACTAAAACAGGGGTGGGCAACCTACGGCCCGCGGGCCGCATGCGGCCTGCCAGTGGTTTTTTTGCGGCCCGCGAGATGTATCAAGAAAAATAAAAAATAAATATATTTGGCATCATCACAAAAAACGAGCTAGCTGCTATGCATTTATCGGCACAAATGATGTTTCCTCAACGTGCGTAGGTCTATTTCCCCATTAATTGTCATCTGTCAGTGGCATAACCAGAGGGGGGGGGGGCGATCGCCCCCCTCCCCCAATATTGACGTCGTGTCGGTTGAGATTGGCACTCTCGGTTCATTTGACAAGAGGAATCATGGAATTATGATGGTCAAAAGTACACAGATGAAAATTTGTCGCGCGCTACGCACGCATACAGGGTGTCTCAAAAAACCCCGTGCACGTGTTTACCCAGCTTATTGACCGTGACCTTATAGAATATGGTGTAACAATTGTATACATAGTGATAGCCATAACGGTTAGCTTTCATATTCCGTTTATTTCATCTGATTTGGATTTGTCTATCTTGAGATATGACCAATTAACTAAAGCTACCTAAAGTCGACGTTGTGCCACTTTACACTTTGCAATGAATAGAAAGGGTTACTCCAGAGAGAGGGTTGTTACCACCGGGGTTACCAACCCCTAACAAAATTCAATCCGAAATGCAGAATATGCTTATTTGGGTACCATGTTATAGCTAGAGGTTTCCTCTATCCATACATACTAAAACAAGTACAAACGTCCCACGCATGACGTCACAATGACGTCACCAAACATGGCCGACCTTAAAATCCCGCCGTATTCGCTGGACAGTGAAATATCATAGAAATCTTCGCCAAAAAAGTTCTAAATATCAGAATTTCATCCGATTTTTTGCTTATAAGTGATGGAAATGGTGTTTCTAACATAGGCCTATGCTAAAATATTTCAGGAACATACAATAAAAATATTTTTCAAAATGGCGATTTAAAAAAAAAAATGGAAGGTGGCAACCACCCCCTACAATCGGACTTTGACGGCTTACCCTCCCCCCGGGTAAGATGGCAGCCTCAATTTGTTTTCGTCAAAATGAGCGCAGGGAATGTAAAAGCGATCACCTAGACGCCCTAGGTCACTGTTTTTTGCGTTCTAGCGCAATCGGCGACCACCCTCCCTTAAGAGGACGAGGGTTTTAATGCTTATATTAAGCATTCTTTCCGTAAAAGTGGCACAACTTCGATTTTAGGTAGCTTTAGTTAATTGATCATATCTCAGGATTGACAAAACCAAATTAGATGAAATAAACGGCATATGAAAGCTAAGTGTTTGGTCTATCAATATGTATACAATTGTTACACCACATTCTAGAAGTTCGTGGTCAATAAGTTGGGTAAACAAGTGCACGGGTTTTTTTGAGACACCCTGTATGTTTCCTCAAATTGCAATATTCTTAAGTAACGGCTTGTTTAGAGCCAAAATATACCTCAATCGTGCCAAAATAAGTGTAAATTGTATTGAGATTACGTTTTGTGAAAATACCGGTAGATTATTAAGCACACACACCTATTGCATGCTTGAAAGTCTTCGGAATCAAAGGTTTGAAATCAAGAGCAGGCCATTGCTACACAATTTGGTTAGGTGCGGCCCAGTTAATTTCTCACTCCTTAAATCTGGCCCATTCATTGAAAAAGGTTGCCCACCCCTGGACTAAAACAATTACCCCATTCGAAATTATCCATCACCCAAAACATTCAAAACATTGCCTACATTTTACTACACTTTACAGAAAAAAAGGCATATTATGAGAGATGTATATCTAATGAAATATATTAATACACAATGCTACATGGACACCATTTCCATTAGCATTTCACTGAATTCACAATAAACATTCCCTTATTTTAGTTTTATTTACTATAAATAAAACAAATAATTGTAAATGATTTAAGTTCTCTATCCTTTGCTATTCTTTTTCATGTTAAATGAATAATAAATAAAATACTCCAGCATGATTTTAATATAAATATTTTCCTGCAACACAAAAAGTGCAACATGAATAAATAATCTACTCCAATATCAATACACAATGTTCCATGAAGATACTAAGTCATAGGGTTTATTTTGTTTTGCTTTGCAGGTTCTTGACATTAATTCAGAAGACAGTTCTATCGTCCTGGAATTTATGGAGATGAAGACAAGGAACCCATCATTTTCAAAAACTAGTACCTTTCCAAAGAAATCCATCATGGCAATTAAATTATTTTTTTGCAAACTGACTTTTTAAGTGATCAAACTTTTCAATCATCTTTATCAATAATAGAGGATGATTCAATCAGAAACAAGCAAAGAGACTAAGATCACAAAGGGTACTTTAAGAACAACACTGCATGAAGTTTGTTTCAGTGGACATCTTAAGTTTCTTTGATCAATGGTGTATTGTTATTGTGTAATTGTAAGAAATGGTGTATGTGTATCATAGGTAATTATGTTTTATGCTTCATGGCAGGTTATCTTTTTGTGTAATTTGTAGTTTTACAATCCATGTTATTAATTTTATCATGTGCTTATAACATAAAAAGTTAACATCATAGTACATCCTCTCTATTGATCTGAAAAAGATGCACCTGTTCAAGCTGTTCCAAATATTTTAGGGCACGGTGTCCATGTAGCATCGTAATACTTAAGTACACAGAAAAGGTAAATTTTACATGAACAGTGTTTAGATAAATTTCAAGCAATTCACTCTGTGTATCTACTTGATATGATGAACAAGTAGACAAACCATTCACACTCAAATAATTGTAACAGTATGAATAGTCTTATTATTAACAATGTTACAAGACGCGGTGTCCATGTAGCATCTGTAGTGCATTTTATAACATTATACAGGTAAATAATACTTCATATACTTACTTTATGACTATAATGTAATCAATGTGCATGGTTTATAGAGTACTTTACATCAAACAAATATTGATATGTACTTTATTTAAATTCATTATACAAATTGCAAAATAAAGAGTCACTTTTCAATGAATTTTTACATAAAACAGTTAATCTACGATGTCTTGTTCGTTAAGTTATGTTCAACCTAGACAAATCTGGTTTCTTTTCATGTATTTGTGGTTCCAAGTAGTTAATTGAGGTATAGAAACTTGGCCCACATCTTAAGCTATTTTATTAGAAAATGATATGGAAATGAGAAATGGTGTCCATGTAGCATCAGGATTTTTGGAAATGTCATCCAACTGTTGAACATGTGCGGTTATTTTACACCAAATGTTACATTAAAATAGAAAGTTCTACATTGGACTTTGGTAAATGTAGAACCTAAAAAAGAAGAAAGAGTTGGAAAATATTCATTTTGAAAATTTCACTTGGATGTCACATAATATGCCCCAACTTCATGGAATGAGCCATATGAGGCTGATCGGTTAAAGGTTAACATGGTTATGAAAAAATAAATTTCTGATTTTGATATTGATAGGTACCTCACAATGTTGGGCAATATCTAGGCTATCTGAAACTGCATTTAAAAAAAATTAAAATGCGGTACGTTCGCGGAACAGTCCATTATTGTCCAAGGGGTGAAAACAAGATGCGTCACGGACGGACATTTTAGCTCAAGTTCATCATGCTATATTTTTATGTTAATGTAACATTTTCAGAGTTTTGTGATGTAATGTTGATAGCTGACACACTTTTCCATCAAATAAGATAAATATTTGGGTAAAAAGTTCTGGGAAAGTTATATCGCTAGACTTGCGTTAACATTTTGATGTTTTGCTGTCCGTCCGTGACACAAAAAAAGTTTAAACGTTTTTTAACTAATTTCAAGGACAAAGTAAAAAAATAAAAACATAGTGAAGTATCTCCCTTATATGTATTCTTTCCCATGCAGGAGTATTACTTAATTAGTGCAGGCATAAATTAGTTAAATCTTTAATTGAAAGTTGTCACGGACGGACACAAATTTTGTCACGGACGGACACTGTTAGCTACTGTTCAGTTCTGTGCACACAAGCAAAGCTGAATACCACCCCTCTTACCATTAAATGAACTAGTCCATACAGGTATGCCCTTTATGCAAATGAGTAGGTTTGCTACAGCAGTGAGCGCATGTTATGATGCTCACCAGGTGCACTGTAAAATTACTTGAACTCAAATGAAGTCATTTGCGCATTTGTGAACCCTCAGCAGATCTTCTTTGGTGAATCTGTAGTATAGCTTGCGCTTGTTAACCTTACCTTACTGCCTGTACATCCTGAAATAATGCTTGCAAATAAAAGGGGTAGCATGAGATCAGTTAAAAGACACTGTTTAAAATTGCCCCATATAATAAGTGTATGTAAAATAAAAGCAAGTAACAGCATTGAAATCAGAAAGTATCATTGGAGATGTTAGCACAAATTTAATTTTAAGCTTTGCACTATCAAAAGTTGCAGGCTTTTTCTTCATAAAACTTTGAAAAACTCAAAACACGGTTGGATGCCTACATGTATCCATTATCACTAACCTTTAATTACACAATTAATTGAACAAAAACTTATCAAAGAAGGGTCAAAATTGTTTTAAAAAGTTGTATCACAGCATACAGTCTTTTACACAATTAATCAAACAAAATTTATCAAAGGGTCAGAATTGTTTTACAAAGTTGTATTACAGCATACAGTCTATTTATATGATGCAGCAGGTCTATCTCTTGCCATTTATGGTAAGAGGGGCAGGATTCAGTTTGGCATTTGTACTCAGAACTGACTAATGTCCGTCCGTGACCAAATTTGTGTCCGTCCGTGACAACTTTTAATCACTGATTTAACTTATTTATTGACGCCATTGTTAAGTTTCATTTCTACATGAGAAAGGGGGTATATAGGGGAGATAGCTCACTATGTTTTTATTTTTTCTCTCTTTCCTTGAAAAAAGTTGTAAAACTTTAAAACTTTTTATGCGTCACGGACGGACAGCTCTGCATCAAAAAGTTATCACAAGGGCCGGGTAATTACTTCCCAGAACTTTTTTTCTAAAATATATTTCTTATTTAATGGATAAATGTGCCATCTATCAATTTTTAATTTAAAAAATTTAAAATGTTTCATTAACATACAATATGGCAAGGTCAACTTCTACTAAGAATGTCCGTCCATGACGCATCTTGCTTCTACCCCTTGGCCAATAATGGACTGTTCCGAAAACTTTTCCGCATGTTTTTTCTTCTTTTCAAATGCAGTTTCAGTTAGCCAAGATATTGTCCAATATTGTGAGGTACATTTCAATATCAATATCTAAAAGTAATGTGAACCTTGAACCGATCACCCTCTGCTATCAAAGTGCCAAATTCCGCAACCTTTGAATATAACCATCACACTGGTTTTGGTATCTTGTGATCCTTTTTAATTACTAAGACTGAAAAATGATGACATACAAATTTTCTTACTATTTTGTAAGTATTTGATACGATTTTGTCATGTAAATAAGTGGCGATTTCAAAGTTCTTCAACATCTGTGTCCGTCCGTGACGCTAACAAATTTCTGTCTGTGACACAGTTTGTTACAGGTCTACCCTTCTCCTGTAAAAAATAAATCCATTTTCAAATGCTGTGTATCAAACCATGTATCTCACTTACTATTTGACCTGGAAAGCTTGAGGAATATGGAATATGGAATATGTTTAAATAGAAATTAAGAAGAAGTACTAAAGGTCCGGAGAACCCTATTTCTATCTTGTCCGTAGTGTTGGAAAAAGACTAATATCTTGACTGCTTTTTATTGCTAAGACTGAAAATTCATGACTTAACATTTTTCTTACTATTTTGTAAGTATTTAATACCATTTTTTCATACTAAAGTGTAAATAAGTGGCAATTTCAAAGTTTTTTATGTAGTTAACATTTGTGTCCGTCCGTGACGCTAAAAAATGTCCGTCCGTGACAAAATTTGTTACCCTACCCCTGTAAAAAAAAAGAAATATTTTCAAATGCTGTGTATCAGATATTCAAACCATGTATCTTACTTACTATTTGACCTGGAAAGCATTGGGGAATATGGAGTTGACTAGATAGAAATTGAAAAGAAGCACTAAAAGGTAGAGAACCCTATTTCTATCTAGTCCGTCCGTGACACAAACATTTCCGTCGTTCTATTTTTAGTAACAAACCACTCCTTTTTTGTTGTTGTGTATTTCAATAAAGTTGATGATTCTCTATAACATTAAACATAAAAAGTTGAATAAATGTCAGCAGTTACTTTTTACAAACTGTTTTTCGCTCATGTTTTGCACAAACGTCCGTCCGTGACAAACCGATCAGCCTCATATGTAAAATTGATTACATTTGTCCATTTCTTTTCCATACAATGACCAATTGTAACCAAACTTTGGTCATAGATACAACATGGAAACCTTCATATGTTAATGAGGTCAAAGGTCACATACTAAGGTCAAAGGTCATCTGAGGTCAAGATGTAAATGTAGAAATGGCTGCATATGTAAAATTGATTACATTTTTCCATTTCTTTTCCATACAATGTCCAATTGCAATCAAACTTCGGTCATAGATGCAACATGGGAACCTTCATATGTTAATGAGGTCAAAGGTCACATACCAAGGTCAAAGGTCATCCGAGGTCAAGCTGCATATGTAAAATTGATTACATTTGTCCATTTCTTTTCCATACAATGACCAATTGTAACCTAACTTTGGTCATAGATACAACATGGAAACCTTCATATGTTAATGAGGTCAAAGGTCACATACCAAGGTCAAAGGTCATCTGAGGTCAAGATGTAAATGTAGAAATGGCTGCATATGTAAAATTGATTACATTTTTCCATTTCTTTTCCATACAATGACCAATTGCAACCAAACTTCAGTCATAGATACAACATGGAAACCCGCATATGTTAATGAGGTCAACGGTCGCATAGAAAGGTCAAAGGTCATCTGAGGTCAAGATGTAAAATTTAGTACACTTTTTTTTTGTCTCTTGTTCATTTTTTTTTGTCTCTTGTTCATTTTTCCATACAATGACCAATTGCAACCAAACTTGGGTCACAGATGCAACATGGAAACATTCATATGTTAATTAGGTCAAAGGTCACATACCAAGGTCAAAGGTCAAGATGTAAAATTAGCTGCATATGTAAAATTAATTACATTTAAACAGGTGAAGTACAATTGCAACCAAACTCCAGGATGTTTATTTTATTTTTTATATCCTGGATCCGCTAGTGGTCTAACCTCTTTCTTTCTAGATGCCTGTGGTTTGAGATCCACCTTGTTTTTAATCTACCCATATAAACGGACGACCTATTTGGGACCGCTGTCCCTATTTTTTATTTTATTTTATTTTTTTCAAAAAAACAAAAAAAAAGATTGAAAAAAAAAATTAACATTTTTTTGAAAGAAGCACATAACAATAAGAAAGATGAAAACGTGTTTTTGAGTAGTATCTGCTTGTTTAAAAATCAAAAAAAAAAATCAAAAATCAAAAAAAAAAAATCAATTTAAAACGTGTTTTGTGCAGTAAATTTTCAAAAAAATTCAAAAAAAGAAAAGAAATCCGACCGTCCAACCCTGACTTTGACCCTGAAAGGGCAAGTCAACTTTTTTTTTTGGGGGGGGGGGGGGCCTTAAGCTATTTTGGCATCTTTACACATTGAGCAAATGTTTGTTATAAATGTTAATTGTTTGAATTTATGTTTATTCTCTGTTTAACTATTGCAGGTCAACATCACATCCTCACCCACTCCTTGAGACCGGTCACAGCTGTATCAAACAGAACGTGTTACAGTAAGTCTTCCTAACACTGTCCATGCGGCAGTTGTCTGCAGACGACAGTTTCATAAACGACAGTTTCAGACGACAGTTTTCCAAAATTTCATAAAATGTTTCAAAAATGTCAAAATTATTGAATTTCATCGCCATATTTGGAATTACCATGAGAACAAGTACAGACATGCCTAATATTGGTTCAGTAATTCTTGAGATAAGACCTTGAAAGTTGGGAAAGGTCTCTGAAAATTGTTGTATGTGGTAAAACTAATAGCCATGTGGAGAGTGTTATATATTTTCTGTGATTGTTGTCAATGTGATCAAATAAGACTATAAAACAGGTTTTTGTAGTTTGTGTGTGTAGTAAAATGCCTGTATTATGACAGGGTACCTTAACATAGTAATTTAAAATAAACATGATAACAATTATATTTAAGGCACTTTCAGTGACATGACTTTATTGCAAATAATTTGAGGTCAAAATATGTCAAAATTCATATCATTATCCCACATCGCTAAACTCATTCCTATCATTTGAATCAAAAAGTAAATACCAGAATTTGACAAGAATTTGAAGACAACAAATTCTTCGATGACAATAATGGCTTTTTATACAGCTGTTTTTAAGTAACAAAACAGATCAATTTGTCATTTTTGTGACGGTTGGAAAGGCCTGCAATTCCCATGAGTACTTTACTGGTTCTTTTAGCTGAGTGCTGGTAACTGCCGACCGACCAGTGTAGGGACAACTCTGGTGTCATAGGTTAAGTGCTTACATCTTCAGTCTTGAAATATGAAATGATGACTGTCTAGTTAATTGATTGATTCAGTCATAATTTATAAACCATTTGTGGAATCGAGTAAAAGTGCTTTAAAGGCTATTTTATGTTAATATATCAATACTAAATTTAATCCTTGGGTTGTTAATATTTTGTAGAATATGTGAATGCAGTGGAGCTGGATGACAGCATGAGAGCTATGACAGATAGAGTGGCCAAGAAACTGTTACTTACAGAGATGCTAAGGGGTAGGTACTTAAAAGCCAGGCTAGAATATGAGGAAAATGTGGTTCCTTAGGCATAGAACAAGTGGAACCAAGTTTAAATGGTATTTTATTCCTACAAAACAAGATTAAGTTTGAGTTGCGTACATGTATCTCCAATGGTTCTTATTTTAGAAGCACAAGGTGACATGAAATTAACCCATTGAGTAGTACACAGACTGGCCGAGTGGTTAACCACCTTTGGCAGTAATTCACTGCATTTTGACCTAACACATCTAAATTGAACATATCTTGAGCCAAACATTTAACAGAAAAAAACAAGACAAATATGGGGTGTCTTCAGATATCAAAATACATGTATGTTGATGGGCAAAAAAATCTAAAGTGATCGGAACATTCACCTTTAATACCTAAAAATCATTTTTGTAGCGCTTTCATTTAAACTAAAATCAAACTTTGATCAATGAATTAATACAGAAAGGTGTATAATTACAAATGTTATTCATTGTACAGTCATCACAATAAGTAACTGACCAGGTAATAAACATGCTGATAACTCTAAAAGTATACATAAACATATTTAATTATAAAGTTGTTGAGAAATTTCTCTTCTTGAATTTGAGATATTACACGCTAAGAATGGTTGATTAATGAGGAAGTTACGATCCCAAATGTTAGGGCAAGTCTGATTTTCATTTTAACATTTTCTTTTCAACACGGACAGAGAGAATGATCTCCCCCCTCTCCTCCCCCACTTCCCTTTTCATAATCTTTGCTGATGACACAAACATTCTTTTTTCCCATAGTGATCCTGATCAACTTGAAAATCTAATCAACAATGAACTTAATAACATCTCAAATTGGTTTAAACTTAATAAACTATCCCTTAATATTGATAAAACTAACTTCATGATATTTAAAAATAAGCATAGTAATAAACCTGATCTAAACCTTAAAATTGTAATCGATAATAATAATGTAATAAATATAAGAGGACCTGACGTTTCGATTCTAACAGAATCTTTATCAAAGGTAAAAAACGATAATAATAATAGGTATGCGAGCGGGACACGGTTCGACCGTGTCACGCACGTATGACCCGTGGCCCGTAAGCAAAACACTGTATACGAAAACACGAACTAGATTTTACAATTTGAACTAACACATTTTCGTAATAAAACACAAGGAAATACAAGGAAACTAATGGATTATTAGCCATTTATTTAGACTATGTGCATGAAAGTTCAAATAAAAAACAATGATTCCGTCCCTTATTACTGCTAATTAATATAATAATATGGAGTTTACCAGGTACTTCGATCGCTCGCGAGTGATACTAAAGCGCCATTGTTACAGCTAGTCTTATTCCCAATCATTTTTATTGCTCCTTTTCGTAACACTCAGCGGCATGAGAACAAGACTAGCATTAATTTAAAAGTGACGTCATGATTATAATTGATAAATTCTCCGAATTGCGCAGAAAGCCGCCATTTTGTACACATTTTAAACCGACAGAAAAAATTCTGCGCAACTACGTGTAAAGCAATGGGATTTTTAACTCTGGACGAAAGTGAATATGAACCGCCGATATTTAAGGATTTACCATACTTTGTTTTAGTTATTTGAAGATGACACTCAATCTTTAGATTTGGCTTTGATGGTACGTGATCAGAGATCAAGTAGGGAATCTTTTTGCGTAGCTCTTTTTGCTACATATTTGTGCATTAGTGTTCAAAAGTGTGTCGAATTTCGTGATGCTACATTGGTTAAATCGAACGCTGCGTGGTGGTATGCACTATGCCGGTTATTACGGGGCTTGGGCTCTACTGTGGGTTGGGTTTGGGAATTCACGGAGAGTGAGACTTACGGGATACGGGTACCCGTGACACGCACGTATAGAGTGACCCGTGTCACGTAAGAGAAAAAACACGGGATAACTCATACCTAAATAATAATATTAATAAAGTTGATATAACTAAATTTCTTGGTATTCTAATTGACAATAATTTATCATGGACAGCTCACACATCCCACATAACGAAAATAGTTTCAAAATATAATGGTATCTTCCGCAAAATAAGAGCCTTTCTAACCAACGATTCGCTGCATACACTGTATAACACCCTTGTTGTACCATATTTATCTTACTGTACCATTATATGGGGAGATAGAAATAATGTAAACTTAGAATCCTTATTCATTCTCCAGAAGAAAATCATTAGAACTTGCACCAATTCCCTATGGCGTGAGCACACCACACCTCTCTGTATATCCCTTAACAAGCTTAAAATCCGTGATATCTATACTTATCAACTTGCTATACATATGTACAGATACCACCACAAATTATTACCCCTTGACCTCCCTGCCACCCTATTTATCAATCACTCTGGTATCCATAATCACAATACGCGTCATGCCACTGATATTCTCATTGCTCCTACTCATACCAAACTGGCTGAGAATACTTTCAGATCCCAAGGTCCACTTATTTAGAATAACATGAGCAACACTCTCAAAATCTGCAAATCACTTGCTATATTTAAAATTCACCTAAAAAAATACATCCTACTCCAATATCGCTCTGAAATGTTTAACAACGAGTACGCTTCAATTAAATAATTTATCAATATAATGTAAATGTCTGTCTAATGTTTTTGTCCTGCACCCTCATTTTTAATGTATGTATTTACACATTCAGTGTATAGCTTATTATTATATAGTAATCTCATTGTATAAACACCCTATCTACGATCCGTATAAATTAATCTGTTACTGTAACTTACATCTTTTGTATTACTCCCTTTTATTGATATTATGTATTATACTATTATTTATTCATTTGTAATTATTATATCATTGGGTGCCATCTTCCTCAAGCTCTGCGTTTTAGACTGGCATCCACATCTCCTGTATATTTGTATTTATAAATAACTGTTATTGTATATGTTTACCGAGATGAAAACAATTAAAACTGAAACTGAGTATGACAGGTAAAGGGTGTGTGCCGTATTGATCGACCGTAACAATGCCACCGGCCGACTATCCAACAACCAGGCCATCGACGGGTGAATTGGCACTACCACTACCAGTAATCAATAATTTGCCGGTCTGAGTCCCCACGTTGAAAATGAAAATGTGAAAATGAAAATTAGACTTGACAGTACATTTGGGATTGTAACTTCCTCAATAATCAGCCATTCTTAGCGTGTAATATCTCAAATTCAAGAAAAGAAATTTCTCAATATGTTTATAATTTAATATGTTTATGTAGGAGTTATACTTTTAGAGTTATCAGCACATTTATTACCTGGTCAGTTACTTCTTGTGATGACTGTATATAGTGTGTGCACAAGTGTGTTTTACACATTTAGAATACATGATATCAAACTAATAAAACTCAAGCATTTCAGGTAGCTATATGGGCTGTATTCGATTATACAATGCACATGCAATTGATTGTCCTTGTCTCTTCAGGTATGAGCACAACATTGAGCTATTTGTTCCGTGAGCCAGCCACCATCAACTACCCCTTTGAGAAGGGACCCCTTAGCCCTAGATTCCGTGGGGAACATGCTCTGAGGAGATACCCATCAGGAGAGGAGCGTTGTATTGCATGCAAGCTGTGTGAAGCTGCATGCCCAGCACAGGTAAGGTCACTTGGTCACATAAATCCCCATCAGTACCCCCAAGGGGTCGTCCATAATTGTCACCATTTACAGATACGTACAAAGCGTATGTAACAGGGGGAGAGGGGGTAGAAAGATACCCTAAGCGTTCATAACTTAAATGGCAATCTTGAGAGGCGTGCATATTTTATCAAGCCATGACATTTTCACCATTTATTTCGTACATAACTTGACGGGGGAGGGGGTAAAAAGTTACGTACGCTCTGTACGTATGTGAAAATGGCGGTAATTTTCGACGACCCCTAACCTAACCCCACCATAGACTCTACAGTCTTCAAAAAGTAACTTACCTGAAATACGCTCCGGACTCCATTACTATAGCTTCTATGTAAAAATATTAAATTATAAAATTGTAAAGAAAGTTCTCCTCTTCTGTAAAAGTTCAAGGAGTTGAAGTGAGTCTGACATATTTGCAGCGAGTCACAATCAAGGGAACCTTTTACAAGTAAGGCCCAAAAAAAGGTTTGATTGGCCTAACCCGACCGACCCTAAATACATCGCCGACCCTGAACATTGTTTTTATTATTTTGAGGGAAGAAAAAAAAATTGAAGTATTAAAGTTTTTGACTGTTTGCTTCCATTTTCGGCTATTTTAAGTCCCCAAAGCTGGTGATTTAAAAAATAAATTAAAAAATCCCGACTGACCTACCCTATTTGTTTTTGTCATGTTATGCCAATCAAACACCTTTTTTTAGGCCTAACTACTGACTTTGTTGACTGTTAAAATTGCCACTGAAGGGGTACACACATCTTATTAACTCTACTGATTCCTTGTATGTTCATACTACAGGCCATTACAATTGAAGCCGAGCCGAGGGCAGATGGAAGCAGGCGAACTACCCGCTATGACATAGACATGACTAAGTGTATCTACTGTGGGTTCTGCCAGGAGGCTTGTCCCGTTGATGCAATAGTTGAGGTGAGATTGAGGCGTTACTTTACTGAAAATTATCCTGATCTGTGGACATTTTGCCAATGTTTTTCTTTTTTTTTCAGAAATTTGTTTCTATACTTTGTTGTAGAATACAGCATGTCCCAAAAACTGGAGAGCTTATTTATTAAACTGCTCATTTTGGGTTTGCTCTAAACTGTCATATTTAATAAAAAATCACTTTGACAGCACAAAGTCTTCAAAGATGTATGTTCCTTCAAATAAAACTTGTTTCCTTTGGATTTTATACTGATATGATGATAGCCAGCTACTAAACTGCGCCAATAAAGTATCTAAACACTTACAAATGGTCAGATTTATCGGAACCTGAAATAGTATGCAAAAAAATAATTAATTAATTTGATTCACAGTTATCTTCTGCGCATTTTGACACCTTTTATTGCGCTACGATGTTGTTTGGCGGATTTATGGGCACTTGAGTGGCTTGACGATCTGACCATTTGTAAGTGTTTAGATACTTTATTGGCGCAGTTTGTATCCCTATTCTTTATTTTTCATTGATTTTTTGAAAGGAGATACATGCATCAACTCAAGTCCAAGTTCCATTAATCTGAATGTATTGTATTCATATGTTATGTAAGGCATGTGTGGTCCAGTGGAAAGAGCACCGACTCATAATCGGAATTATGTGTTCGAGTCCGACTGTGTCCCAACGGAGTGTGTCCTTGGGCAAGACGCTTTACCGCACTTGCCTCTCTCCCCAAGTGTTAAAATGGAAGTTGTTTGGAGACAATCACAATTCACAATCTATAAGTGTCTGATAGGAATGTGCGCAATTATCAGTATTCGTAAGATGTGCCGCCAGCTTAGTGAAGCTAACTGATTCTGATGTATCCCATTAGTGACAGCGGATTAAATTTACATGCTTTGAGCATGTTTGGAAAAGTACTACACTCGTCAAAAGAAGTTCCTGGACACTCATTGAAGTTCAAATATTTCACATAAATATTTAATATAAATTAAACAATTGCATGTCAAAATAAGCAGACAATAATTCTCTATCATGTCTGTATGAAATTAAGATGTACTCATTCATGCATGGCTGAGCACATTCATTAAGCAATGGTAAGGTGCGTAAAAGGAAATTGGAAGAAATGAGCATTTACAGTCATTTGAATGGAGGGATTATCCAATTTTTTGCAATCTTCTTGCCATTGTCAAGTGAATGGGATCTGCCATGCATGAGTGATCATGTCTAAATTCCATGTTAAGCTGTTAGAGGATTACTTTCTGCTTATTTTGATATACAATTATATATATATAAACACAAATAAATCAGTCTGCAATTTGTTCCTGAGGAGTGAGGGTCTATATCAGGCCCTCACGAAACAGTTCTGTAGAACAATATGTGATTGCTCAAGTCGTTTTTAATTATCTATATAATTATATATATAATTATATATATTCTATTAAATATTAATTTAATTTAAGTGTCCAGGAACTTCTTTTGACGAGTGTATATAAAAACTGTCATTTTGTAGTCTTGCCAAACATTGAGCTTAATCTGGAAGTAATCAGATTCTCTTCTGTGTTCTCATAACCATCATACAATTTCAATTCATGTAATTTCATTCAATTTGTATTTTTCAGGGCCCAAATTTTGAGTTCTCTACCGAGACCCACGAAGAGCTGCTCTACAACAAGGAAAAACTTCTGAATAACGGCGATAAATGGGAAGCTGAGATCGCGGCTAATATTCAAGCCGATCATCTGTACAGATAACGTCAACATTTATTGTGTATAATATTATAGAATGAAACAATTATCAGAATGACTTTTGGAGAAAAACTACTGGTGGTGTTAAAGGCATATTATGTGATCTTTTCCACAGAGCGCCCTATATTCATGATTATGATTTTTTTTAGAAAATAGATTTTCTTGCAGATTTACATTTCTGATCATAAATCGTACATACATTCCAAGTTACAGAGCGATACGATTCCTAATTACCTCAAAATCATGGTTTTAGAGTGAATTTAGTGTGAAAATATAAACTATTTTCACTCTAAAACCATGCTTTTGAAGTAATTAAGAATCGTATCGCCCTGTAACTTGGAATGTATGTACGATTTATGATCAGAAATGTAAATCTGCAAGAAAATCTGCTTTCAATTTTTTTTTTTGATGTTGAGGGCATTCCCTGGAAAGATCACACAATATACCTTTAACCAAGCATATGACTGAACGATTCTACCAATAAGAAATGATATTAACAAAGCCACAATTGTGTGTGTGTGTTCTATCAAGCCCAGAGGAGTAGTTTATGATGGATGGATCCGTATTTGCTGTGATTATAAATATTGCATGTTGACCATCGACATATTTTGGATACTTATGAAGACGTCACCATTTTCTTTTTGCCATACTTATTTATGATAAACATGAAGATATAGGTGTGATATTGCCTCTATGTGATGTGATCAAGCCCAATGAGTCGGAAGTCGCACATATTGATTTGGAGATATTAGGCACAAAAAAAAGAAGTTTCAAATGACCCGCGCGCATTCCCGAAACCGCCCGTGTTAGGATTTTTTCCCCATTTTTTTCCCCTCATTTTTTTTTCTTTTTCAATTTTCTCAAAAAAATCTTGCAAAATCCAACTTTTTTGACCAAACAAATGACGATCAGGTCTACATTGAAAAAAAAATTGAAAAAAATCCGCAGACCGCATTAGATTTTAGTCTCTCATGTCATTTCAGACAAACTTTTTTGTTGTTTTTGCCTTAGCAAACTAAGAATTGAATTTCTTGTGTATTCTATTGTTTTGAAAACATTTCAGTTACTCATATCTTTGGATTTAATTGTCCAATCTTAATGGGGTTTCCTACAAAATGGTGCAGTGCAAATGGCCAATACAATCAAGTAGAAAATTAAAAATGTGATATTTTTGACTTCAGACTCATTTTGCTTGATCGCACCACATATTGTCAGCCTGCTTCGATAATTGCCTAACTCACTTTTCAGCCAAATTGAGTTTTTTGCATAAATCATGACTTCATTACATTATGCACATGCTGTTATAATACCTAATAAGTCATTGACCAATCAAAAGTGTTGATAAATGAAGAGCTACCAGACCATTCCAACATGTTACTCATTTTGCATTATTGAATTTGCATTGACAAATCCATGGAATTAATCAAATTATTGTATGGCTGTGTTCATCTGTTTCTATATGACTTGGATTAGTGCATCCATGCACGCCAATCCTCAATTGGCGTGCATGGATGCACTAATCCAAGTCACATCAACAATACAAGCCTCACATCAACAATACAAGCCTCATTCCACATAATGAATATCCATCCATCAATAATGCAAAATGAGTAACAGGTATACAGGTAACAGGTTTCATACTTTTGTTGTTTTCTAAGAACTAGAAAAAATGAGTTAGGCAATTATTGAAGCAGGCTGATGATATGAGCCCTGTCATCACAAAATGAAGAGTTAAGTTGGACAAATTGATTTTGAGTTTTGTCCAGATTCAAAATGCTCAGAAAACAAGCTTTAAAACTATATGCAACATAACGTTATTACTCAATGTTTTCCCCGTTACACTTCTAATTAAAGTTGAAAAATTCCTTTGTTTTCGATTGATTTTTGGCATGTTTATTGGATCATATCTGCTATATGCACACTGGCGACTTAACGCTCATTATGTGGTAACACAGTCTAACACTGTAACAGGTGGTTATAGTCTGTGTCATATCACATAATTTGCACAGGTTGATTGCATGATCAATTGGTTCCCAACTATTGTAGCTTATCTATCTACTATTGTCACTGGACACTGGTTACCAAATATGTATCATACTACAATTATTTGTTTGCAAAAGTTAAAATTGAGCAATACCTCACTTTTTACCATCAAAAATTAAAGGCACATGTATATTTTAGCAGCAATGTCCCCATTTTACCTGAGAAAATTATGGTAAGAATTCCTGTGTTTCCTACGGGTGAGATATTCAGTCAACGGATTAAAGCTCATCACCATTCAAATGCTCATAGGTACATGTACAACCAGAATTCTATGGTCCAAAATACTCTGTTTCACATCACAGGGGCTTATCCATGTCATAGATGCAGCATTTTGGCAGTGGCACCAGTATTGATCACAATATTTTACTGTAATCTGTTGAAAAATGCCTCACAGTGAACAATGATAGAATTTAAACATTACCAAAATTTAAAAATGTGATTCAACCAAATTTGTATTTTATTACTGTAAAACAACTTAATTTCGCTAGCAATTTAATTTCCCTTGGAGATCCAATTCACCAAATTGAATTGCCGCCAATTATGTTATTTATAATGGTTATATATAGGAAGATGATACAAATTAGTGAAATTAAATTGCTGCAAAAAGTTGACTAAATGCTAATTCGCTAAATTAAGTTGCCGTGAAATTACGTTGTTTTACAGTATCTAAAACTTGCATGTGTGTAGGATTTTAGTAGATTGGGGTTAGAGTTAAGGTGGGGAAGATGCATACATTTGAGTAGGAATGTGGATTTACACTACTAGCGGGATACCCTCGCTACGCTCAGGTCCCCGCTACGCTCGGGTCCCCGCTAGATGAGCAAATGAGATTCATGAGTAGTAACTTGAGTTCATGAGTTGTCAATTCCTGGAAAACTTGAGTTCATGAGTTGTAAATAAACTCCCGTGGAATATAATTATAAAACGCGGCACCACAGGCGGTATGTGAAACTCGGCACCCGATAGGCGTTACGCATACTTCCTTGCCGTCTAAAAATGCGCACAAATCTGCGGGTTCTGTATTTGAAGCAACCCCGTCATGTCCGCAGTTGTAATGTATTAAGAAACCACATTATGTTAACATGTTTAATTGCCTCATGGCCCTCCCATACGTTATACCAATATATATGTATATTATAAATCTATGATTATGCCACATTACTTTATTAACCCCTACCTCTGAAACCATATAACCCCTACAACCCCCCACAAACCAGGTTGATTTATTAATCCCCACCCTGTTTTTGGAGCCAATTGTTAAGCAATTTCACTGGAATATACTTTATCACATTTCCTCTATATTTTATGCAAATTAGGCGACACTTTGATCAAAAATAACGGAGTACTAAGGATAACAAACACACCGTTTCCAGATTTATAGTAAGATAGTCTAAATTATAATTGAACGAACAACACGCACACAGCTCAAAGATGATCGTGCCTGAAATTATCACTGTAATGGTTGTGCGTGCTTCATGCAATGTACGCAATACACTGCTTCAATGTGTTCATTTAATTATAAATCCGACTATATAAAAAATGAACCCGAAAGCAGTGTTACCTCATTAACTTTAAAATTGCGGGGCCCACAATTTAGTTGTGTTAACAGGGATTAGTGATATTGGGTTTTATAATGTAAACTTGGGACTTTTTGTGAAGAGTTTTGTGTCAAGATTCTGTGCTATTGAGGTTCCATTGTCGGTAATTTCATTAAAAATATACCCATACGATATCCCATGAAAAGTTCATTGCATAACCCCCCTTATACTCAATAAATTAATACCGTAGATACATTTTGTGTATTGTACATACAGCAAATAAAACAGGTTTACATTATATGGCATGTTTCTGTGTTTTGTATTAATGTACAGGGGATTTTCTTTTTAATTCTAACAATTCTAGTCTCCACACAAATTTCAGGCATGCTCATTCAAAACCAAGTTGGTGCTTAATAGATTAGCTTTTCTTTATTTTATTTTCTATGAATGAGGTGTCAAACTCAAAGGGCCATATTCTCGTACTAAACACGGTTTTAGCTTTAAACCGTGTCTAACTAAACGTGTGTCTGAATTAAACGCTAGTTTATATTCTAAACGATACCAAAACCCGATTTTAGACTCCGCAAATCTTGTCCTCAGAGTTGCCGACTAGTGGTGCGTTCATTGTGTATGGTTATTCAACTGAATGCGGCCCGAATAGGTTGCAATAGATTTCGACCAAATTCCTCAAATGCAAGTGTATTTTTTAAGACTACACAATCTGCTCAGCTTGCACCGGGCACGGTTGAGTAATCATTGAAGCCGTACAATTGGTGCACAAGATTAGTTAAACGTGTGTTACCCATGTTTAAAGTTATACTTTTCAGTGAGTTAGGCGTGTGTTTAAGTTGAACAAATTTGAGAGAATTGTGTTTAGTTGATAAAGGAGGTGTTTAGAGTCAGTCAGTTGAAAAGTAAAATGTGAAACTGAAATTGTGACTTTACCTTGCATTTTTAATTGTCACTTCTTCAATATTCAACCGATCCTAACGTGCTATATGAAAGAAGATAAATTTCTCAACAACTTTATAATTTATTATTTTTAGGTAGGATATGTATTTTTAGAGTTACAAGCCCATATTACCTGTATAGTTACTTTTTTTGACCACAATGCGTACATGATATTGGATGGTGAATTTTCTTCACTCCCAAGAATTTACACTACAGTAGGTGCATGAACAAATTTAATTTGTTTTATACAAATTGTACAAAATATTAATCTTGTCACACATATCATCTGCAATTATGGGATTTTTTTATATACTGTGTGTCCTCTATGTTGATCTGAGTAATGTGATCAGAAGCCTTGGCAGTTCTCCCAACATTTATTGATGGGCTGGGGTGGGACGGATACGAATGGGGGAGACTTCTGCTTTATCCCAAATTTGGTCTGAATTGAGAGCATGGCGTCGGTTGTAATATGTTGCATCAAGTGTTTCAACTATAAATTTCCATGATTGTGGTTTTATAGCTGAACCTATTCCAAGAGACCGGGGATGTGCATATTTGTTGGAACCAATCAGCAACAATTTTAAAGTGTTATTCTATATGGAATAAACGCTAACCTCGTTGTAGCATCATCCAAGCGGCACAGTTCTTTCCCATTGAATAGCACGTCCAACAATTAAACAGAGCTGTGGTGTAATGAGGGGTTGTGTAGTTTCATGATTCAAATAAAAGATCAATCAAATGTTTTGTTATTGGTCCAGAAGTAGTTCAACAGGAGGTGAAAGAAAACCTTGATAAAGGGACAAAAAAACATACCACCCCGTTCTACTTCCCCATTTTACAAATGTTTGTTGTTGACATTTTTGGAATATTTTGAAAATTGCTGAAAATTAACCAAAATAATTTCCCAACTGCACGGTTGGTTATTGAGCTTGAATGTTTGCACTAGTTTTGGGGAAGCCATTTCACAATACCCCCTACCCCACCCCCTCAAACATTTGGGTGAATTTCCAAGAATGTTTTGAAATTGTCAGAAGATTTCAATTAAATTTTCCTTTTAAAAAAAGAAAAAATCAAATAAAAAAGAAAGAAGGTAAACAAATAAATTAATTTGAAAAAGGGTCTGTTTGGCCATAGAACAGGGTTCACCCTGTCTCCTTAGCTTAAAGGAAGGGTCTCGCAAGCACAACATTGAACCTTATTTGTTAGAAAAATAATTATTGAGCCGAAATTACGTAATTATATAGAACAAAACACCATACTAGTCACAAAAAAGAATAAAAACTGCCATCACTCAACATGCAATTTTTAAAATTCGCGGCGATCGAAAGTCCCGGTGTCGATGACGTCATGGGTATCGGTGCTTAAATTTGCGCATGTACATTATATAACTATGACATCATCGACACTGGGACTTTCGATCGCCGCGAATTTTAAAAAGTGCATGTTGAGAGATAGCGGTTTTTATTTGTTTTTGACATAAGTGTGGTGTTTTGTTCTATATAATTACAAAAGTTGGGCTCGATAGTTATTTTTCTAACATATAATGCACACTTTTATGCTTGCGGGACACCTCCTTTAATAAGAATTATTATAGTCTCAAACTTCAAAATACAATACAAATTACACCTCATTGGTAGAAAATGCCTTGTGCTACAGGAATTTTAATGTGTATACTGTATATATGTTACAGACAAGTAGGGTACTAATAATGTCCTTGAACAATTGCAATTGGCAACTGGATCACTTGTACACTATGGAAAACCAGAGGGTGATTTAACACTTTCCATGCGGCAGGCGTCTACAGACAACCCAAAATGTTTCAAAAATGTCAACAATTATTGAATTTCATTACCGTATTTGGATTCACCATAAGAAATGCATTATAATACATACAAACATGCCTAGTATTGGTTCAGTAATTTTTGAGATAGAGTTTGAAAGTTGGGAAAGGTTTTTTGCAAAATCTGGTAAATCTAATAGCCGTGTGGAGAGTGGGAAGCCCCAACATTCAGAACTATTTAACAAATTAAGTCATTAACATCTAAATCCCTCCTTTAATTGCCTATTTTTTTACATGTAAACTAAAGGCGCCTGATAGCCTCTTTTCAAGTTCTTCCGATCTCTGCGAAAAATCAGTCGATAAGGATTTTTAAAGCAGATTCAAAATGATTAGAACGTTCTCTAATATATCTATCTTTTTTGTCTCATCGACTGATAAATTACTTAGAAACAAGGCCTGGTTCCTTCCTATAAATCATTTGAAACCAGCTAGCTGGAGTATCAATAAGCAGGAGTCATGCCCATTCAAACAATTTTTAAACAATGGGATTGACACCCGACACCTTAAAGAGGCCCTGCATATAACGCAGTTTACCAGAATCATGGTGGACTATACTGAACTTCGTTCACTAAAACTATAAGAAGCTAAAAATTCCATTTCATTCATGCGAGTTTACATAACTTTCAAAAGCCTGCATCAATTCATAGAATAAACTGAATGGGCTGTAATACACCCTGATTCCGGTGAGTGACGCATGGTCGATTCCTTTCTGTAAAGCCAATCCATGAATACGGAAGGCCTCTATTGTGGTCGACTTCAATACTGCTGAATATGTGTGAGCGTGTGCACAGTTCTACAGCACAGTGACAGCTTCAAAATATTGGATTATGGGGCTTCCTTAAATCACCCTCTGATGGAAAGTGTACCAAAGCAAACAAAAATAATATGATTTTGAAAAATAAGGTAATGAAAATAAATGTTATAATTTACATGTTAACTATACATAAGGCTTGTATTCCAATGTTGTTGCTATTTACCATGTCTATAATGAAACCAATTTCAGCCAACACAATCACTTGGGGATTGACATATTATGAGGCTTATAAATAAATTCCTGATGTACATTTATCAATATTTAAAACTTGATTGGTTACCTATGTGCTACATCATGAGCCAATCACAAATGTTGTAACAAAATGGTTACAAATTGAGCTAACCAATTGAGTGAACCAATCACAAACAATGTAGGGCAAAGTCGCCAGTTTTCGGTCAGCGTCAATTTTCGGTCACTTCGCCCAAATCGTGTAATGAAAATGACCTCGTCCTTATAAACTGACGGCTAGAAAACCGCCGCATAGTCGATGCTCGGTATTGCTTTAAAATGGCAACGACCAATGCAATTACACAATTTTGGTGAAAGTGACCGAAAATAGGCGCTGACCGAAAAACTGGCGACTTTACCCTACATATTGGTGATAATGCAACTATTATAGAACTATAGCCCTTTTTTGAATGTTTATAGAGGAGGCAGGAGCTACATCATGCAGTGGGACAATCACAGACATCGTAAACATTGGCGTAGAGTTGATCTAGAACAACAATCTTTTATTTTGAATGGCTACAAATTGAACTGTTATCATTATTGAACCAATCACATACAATGTAAAACAGTAGTGTACAGTTAATATGGAACTAGACGCATTTTTTTTGATAAGTTACAAATTGAGCTACATCATTAAGCTATGCTTAGTTTTTACTGTTTGAGATTGGATCAATATCACAAACACTGTAAAAATTGGTGGCAAGGTTGATCCAGACTTTCCTAGATCGATGCACCTGTAGTTCCTTATGTGTGCAGATTTTTATTTGGAAATAAACGAGGCAATCCCTAGGAGAGCAAGGTTGATTTATTTAGCTACAACTAGAGTTGGATTTCTTGTAGCATTAAGTTAGGTACCCATCCTATCCTAAGACTTTCGAAACCCATAAAGCTGATGAACCGATATTGCCCCTTGACAAAAAAATCAGTCTATTTGTTACGCAAACAAAATGAATCTACTATCAGTATGTGCATAGTAAAAAAGTTCCAGAGCTTTACTCGTATCAAAACAAGAGCACTGACATTAAACCGCATTAATTATACAGCAATTTCATACAAAAATAGTAACAGATATATCACTAGTACAAAGTAATGTTTACTCTCTATGGAATTTGTGTGTGTTTTTAATGAAATTCATTCTTATCGTAGGTTACAAAATCAAGATTTTAACAAACGCAATTACAACAGGTTCAGTGCTACTATCTGGAAGCACGCTTCCAAATAAGCAGGGAAGTTTTGGTTCTTGGTATTTTCCAAATGCACAATTATTTGGAGACTTGTCAGGAAGTGTAGTAAAATAGTCACAAAAATGTATACTCAATCAGGCGTAGGACTGGACATTACGTACATTTCTGATGTAATTAACACAATTTCAACGATATCAATTGATTTATAGTCAAGTGCAAAAGACCAAACCCATACTAAACTCCAGCCATTGTAAGTACAAACATGACATTGTGCAAATTCCAGTGATTAGTGCATGAGTTGCGCGCCATTTCCAGCATTAGTCTTTGATTGCTTGAGTACCAATGCTAGGGCAAAAGAAACATAATGCACTTAGTATGGTCCAACGTGAAATTCATACTTCATGTGACAAGCAGTAGACACTATAGTTCAATCAGTTTCATATTGACGAAAAATATTTGGTTTTAAGTCTCTCCGCGCGCAAAGTAATCTAAATGTATGTGTGCGATTATGGTCACACGCCTGCGATTTTGGCCACACGCACACATATGATGGACATTGCACTTGTTGTCTTCACGCGGACCTGTGTCCTTCTGTATTCATTCCCTGCTGTATGGAGGCTTTGCCAATTTGGAACTGATCAAACTATAATCGCCTATTGGTGGATAGCTCCACATTCTTCTCAAATCTCAACTGGTACCAACAAGTATCTCCTAGACTAGAGGCATGATGAAGGGGGAGTTGTCTCCATGGAAGTGTTTCTTGAATGGCTCAAGTGTGCTTTACAAAATTACTTCACATCCACATAACCTTAACATCTAACTCATAAATCACATTCCACTCACATAAGTACAGGTTTTCACCAACATGTTTAATAGACTTATTTTTTTTACGGTGGGAGGTCATGTCATTACTAGATTACTTTGACAGAATGTTTTTTGTTAAACTATCTGTTGTTTAGTGATCAATCTGTCTGCATCAGAATCAGGGCTGGAACTTCAGGGTTTTTTCAACCCAGCCAGTGGGCAGGCAACTCACAAAAATACCGGCCCGAAAGAAATTCCAGCAGCCAGTATAACTCCCTTACACTGCGAACAAATTTACCACCTTCACCCGCCCTACACAAAAGTTACCTGCTATGGGCAGGTGCTAGTACCAGGCCTGCATCAGAATGCTCCTTCTGTATGAATATCACCTTTAATCGGGGCAGATATTTGACGAGCATCCAAGAATCAATATTTGCAAAGAATCTTGCCAGTAGAGTTGCAATGGTTGATTCTCGAAAGATTAACTTTTCAACACACTATTTGAAATGAGAATCTACAGATTCTCAGAAAATTCTTTGCAAGAATCTAAATGGGTTCTCACAACCTGAAACTAACTTCTGGCAATTTATTCGCCTTTTATAGAGTCTGTAAGCATGCATTGAACACCTTGTTTAACCATCGGTTACCAGGACCAGAATGACATATGAAATGAATACAATAGTCATGACCGGTTACGTTTACACTATTCAATAAAATACTGTAAAAGTGGTCATTTTCGTTTGATTAATTTTTCGCTTTATATCTATAACAATGTTGTGTACCGAGACTGAGAGATGGAAAGACGTGTTACATTTATGCATGGAAAAGGGTTCAGGTTAAAGGAGGTGTCCAGCAAGAATAATGTTGTACATTATATGTTACAACAATAATTATTGAGCCCAAAATTACATTATTATATTGAACAAAACCTCATACTTATGACAAAACTGCCATTTTTAAAATTTGTGGCTATCGTACAATGATGTGCTTGCTGGACACCTCCTTTAAGGAACATTATCTTACAATGGTTGCTGGACACCTCCTTTAAGGAACATTATCTTACAAGGGAACATGGTGTTAAATTATTTTATGATAAAAAACATTTGCACCTGCTGTCCTTTGGTCCTAAATTGTACTGGATCTCATATCCTAATATTCCTGAAAGATGTCATTACTGATCAGTACCTATTATCATCAAATGGGGTATTTTCCTATACATGTACTGTAGCGTAACACACAGGCCTTAAATATTGAAAAGCATGGCAATATCCATCCTCAAATAGGTCTCCAAAACAAAATACAAGGCAACTATCGATATCCAATTTAAATCAAATGTAAAACAATTGCTGCCTCATGCTTTATTCCACATGAGAGACTCATTTGAGGATACTGCCAGAGCATTAAATGTGAAATTCGATGCCGATATAGTTTTGAACCGTATCTGCAGGTAGCATTTTCCTCCATTTTAAGGAACGCGATGCCAAATTGCCAATATTGTGAAATTTAGAAATTTTGCTCTCAAAATTGTGAAAATGTTCACACTACCCTTGCCTTACATCATTCGGATTAGGAATCATATCAACACTTTTCCTAAAATGGCCCCCTTTAGACCAACATTTTTGAGAGGTTAACACTTCCCTTGCATCACAGTAACTTATTTAAATGCTGTATGAGTCCGAGTTGGCGTTTGATATTTTCATCAATATTTGTCAACTTTTCTGAATACAATTAGTCAAACTTTAGCTTCAGATATCATGTTTAATATTCAAATAATATGTACGTACATGTCTTGGTTATATATCTCAACCTACTTCTATTTCCAATAAATACTGGCTTGAATTTGGATCGCTCTATTCCAGCTTCAGTCAAAATATGGCGCGGACTGTCTATGCTTGTTTTTGTAGCTAGTTTTAGTGAAATGTCAAATCCTATGAAATTCTTTACTCACAAGAATCAGTGAAATTTTGGTATACGAACTGGATAAGATTCGTCAGATCTGATCAACCCTGTTGTAATTCACGGAGGGCATCATTCACTCTGCTACAAAAAAGGAATAGATTTCCTGATAAAGGACTCCCAAGTAGCTCGAGAGTTGATAATTACATGAGCTGAAGCTGATATGGGAAAAACACAAAGATAGATGTACTTTAGACCCGATATGCATGAAGTCTGTGATGGAAAAAGTGTGGCATATGATCGTCATGAAGCATGTTTTCTCTATTGTGTAATTGATATATCCTTAAGGCGACGACAAAAACCTGTTGTACAGGCCTTACTGCCTTTTTTTAAAAAATTTGGCAACAATTTAAAAAAAAAATTGTGTATAGAAAATTTGCAATCCTGTTTTTGAAATTTTGTGCAAATCATTGCCATACCTTCTTGTTGTTGAATGTTTTTAAATATTTTGAAAATTGGTCTGATAGTGGTATACGGCATACGGCAAAACAAAACTGACCGACCCTGAGGGGTTTGTTTGCCCGTACAACATGGTTTTTCCGTCGCCCATTTCTTAATATTCTTTCCTTATGAAATTAATCAAAAGGCAATGAACTAAACAAAGGTTGCAATTTTGGTGAAAATCGCAGAACCATTCTCACAGAGATTCCCCCACAAAATGGCAACAATCTAACGCCGACTTTTTTTTGGTCAAATTACTTTGCAAATGTTAAACACATTTCTACCCCTGTATCCATGACAATATTTTATATCTGGACAGTTAAAAAAGTACTTAAGTGAGGGCAATACCTCCAACTCTCTATATCGTCAGCCTGCTTCTTGCCTAACTCACTTTTCAGCAAAATTGAGTTTTTTGCATAAGTTATGACCAAGTCATTAACAAATCAAAAGTGTTGATAAATGCACAATTGCAATTCTGCCTAAGTCAGCATTGTGAGTTAGGCAGACTGTAATAATTATGTAAAATGTTTAAAATGGGTCATATTAACTCGTATTAGGCCTATAACAAGCCACATTTCACTTAAAGGTATATCCCCCAACCTTATTCTATCCAATGCTCTTGTTGGAATTCACCTGTATACTATTCATGGTGCAATTCAACATATCGTCAGCCTGCTTCGTAAACTGCCTAACTCACTTTTCCTATATTTGTTGTTTTCTCAAAACTAGACAAAAATGAGTTGGCAATTATGGAAGCAGGCTGATGATATACTCAATGCATCAACCTCTGTGCAATGACATCAGAGCGTATCCAAGTGATCGATATAGCATTTACGCAACTGTGTCCAGGTTTCATCTTACACTAGCGCACTGAGGTCATGCCAGTTATAACAAGGTATGATCACTGGGATATTTCCTGAAGCTACGTACATCAGAGGTAGACTGAGTCCCCGCGTCCCTCTATATGGCCGCCATCTTTAAAAATGGCGGACCGTGTATAAAATAGAGAATACAGACGGATCGAGTCTACATCAGAGGTACATGAACTAAGAATGCAATGTTAAATTCATGATGGACTCATCCCCCTCCCTCCCCCATAGCCAATTTGGAGTTATCCCCCAATAAACTATTTTGTTGTATACATTTGTATATAGTAGTAATAATTTACAGGCTGTTTCCAAAAAAAAAGGTAGTTTATATTCCTGCCACAATTTGCTAGCGTAGTGCACGTCAGAATATTGCCAGGTCAACTGGCTCACGCTAACTGTGTTCTAAACCACCGATTACAATAATCATTAACCCCCTGAGAACTACCGGCCGATTGGTCAGAAAGATAGATACATCATTTATTACACCAATCAGAGACATTTTTACAATAGTTGTATCCCTGATAAAGATTGGAGTGAAATTTTTTACAAGCTGCATTTTAATTGGCTATTCAAATGAGTGTATCTTGCAATAAACCAATCAGAACCACTGTAAGATAGACAGGTAGACCCCAGGGGGTTAAACAAAAAGCCACCTATGGCATATCATAATTCCAAAACAGTAAAAATGAGTAACTAACGTGCACTGCGTCAACGAATAACCAGTTCTCTCACTGGACACGCTACCATCACATGTTTTCAGTGGGCGCTACAGGGCATACTCCACATAATTCACTCACAGTTTAGAATAGCAGCGTATTCTAGCCAAAGTTAGTTCTGTAAGTACACAATAATAATAATTGTCAAAATTGACTGTACATTTAGCATCAATCTTTCGACTCAGTCTTTTCTTCCTTTTCTGTACCGCCATCGGTACTCTTTTCTTCTTTCTTAGGGGTTGTTGCATTCTTCTTCTCCTCCTCTTTGTTGTCATCAGTTTTCTGGTCGCCTGCTTCGTCAGCTTTCTTGTCGTCCGTCTTCTCCTTGGATTCCTCCTTGACGGTCATTTCACCTAATTTCTCTGCTACCTCATCGGCGGTTTTGTCACCATTCTGTTTCGGGGAGTCCGCTGTTTCTTCCTCATCATCCGCTGTTTCTTCCTCACCTGCAACATCAAAGAAAACAGCATAATGATAACCAATGGATGCACGTGACAGTAGGTTGACCTCATGTACCTCTCAAAATGGTCAAATGTACATCCGTGGTGTGCAGCCCGTAAGGCTATATAATATTTTTAAAAATCTTTTGTCTCAAAAAAATCTTTTTTTAACTCAAAAAAAATCTTTTATCTCAAAAAAATCTTTTGTCTCAAAGCTAAAATCTTTTATCTCAAAAAAATCTTTTGTCTCAAAGCTCCCGCCCGCATTATGAGCATTAAATGATGAGCATTAGAATTTTTAATTTTTTTCCCCTCCCAAATCCAGAGTTTCATAGATTTTTCAGATTTTCATTGATCACATCATTTTAAATACAAAAGGTCACTTTTACAAGGATTTCAATATTTAATATTAAAAAACCACCAAAAACTTAAAAAACCCGCATTCCAAATTAGGTTTTGAAAAACTGAAGAGCTTTGAGACAAAAGATATTTTTTAATATAGCCTAAGCTCGACCTACCACTCTGACATGCTTGACAACTCGGAGGCTGATCGGAGTGTGCTTTTGTGCGTTTGACCAGATCAGGTGGATATGTGCCATAGGTCCATTCCAACAACAGAATAAGCTTTTTTGAAGACTAGCTGACACAATAGGAGAGGGCAGTATACGAGAGGGCCGTATTTAAAGGAGAGTGTCCAGCAAGCACAACATACATGTAGTGCATTAATGTTAGAAAAATAATTATGGAGTCCAAATTGGGTAGATATAGAGAACAAGAGATCCTATTTATCATAAAAATGAATAAAAACTGCCATCTCTCAAATGTCATTTTTAAAATTTGCGGTAATCTAAGTCCTGGTATCAATGACTTCATGATTATTGGTGCTCAAATTTGCGCAAATGCATTGTATAACTATGACTTCATAGTATGAATTCAGTAATACCAGAAATTTTTAAAATTGCATGTTGAGAGATGACAGTTTTAATGATTAGTATGATGCTTTGTTCTATAGAATGTATCTATGCGATTATTTTTCTAACATATAATGCACAATGATGTGCTTACTGGACACCTCCTTAAGTTGGTATAGGGAGGAAATACATCACTTAACGCTTTGGTTATATCCCAGGAAATACAGAGAATGAGTAGTCGGGTGTGGAAAGCTTGCCGGACAACTAAAAGGCTTTGTGAGAATGCATCTAGTGCTACAGAAAAATCCTAAAACACAAATCTTATAACTATGAGAACATTAAATAATATTCAATATGAGGGTCATTCAATAAGTTCTACCTCCTACCTCATAACTGTATTATTATATAAGCCAGTCTTATGAAATATTACATAATAATGGTAGCTTGGAACCTCAGCGACCTATTCATTGTAAATTGATCCGAGTACTGGTTGGAATTTGTCTGGAGATGCAGTGAAAACCAAACTTACATTTAGTGTGACGGAAACGGGTGAAAAACAGCAAAATATTGCCGAAGTGCTATTCATTTGACCTTAAAGGCACAACATACCTATCGGTCAGTTATAACCCATCTTAATGTCAGATCTCTTTAACAGACCATAAACATTGAAGGTGAATGATTCCTATGGAAAGATTATGCCCTCTGATTAACCAGAATCAGATCAAGACAACTATAAGTTTACCCATCCACGAGAGCAAGTTAATATTGTTATTATTCATACCTGTGAAAAAACCCATAATATTATCAGATTTCCATTTTCAGTTTTAAAATCATGCTCTTGTTTCTAACCCATATGGTACGGAAAACCTACCGAAAAACATGCATTTGTTTTTAAGGTAATTTTCGGTTTCCGCTGTCCATTTTCTCCCTCCGGCTTTGACCGCGTCATATGAAAAGTAAAACAAATATCAATTATCATTTACTATATGTGTAGCTATGATTCAGAGCTAAATGTCATGAGGCTTATTGAATGACTCTCGTATAAACATCAATATCAACAATATAAATTCTGTTCTTACCTAATTTCATATTTTGGCATTCTTCAAATTTGTCCTTGAATTTTTGTGCATCTGTAAAATAAAACATTAAAATAATTACTTTTCATTTGTATTTACATTTTAACGAACAATCATGTTCCCCATTATCAGGATATTTACAATGATCTGGGATAAGATGACAAGCTCTTGCAAAGATACTTGTTGAAACAAATTGAAAAAATCTATATTCTAAATGGATTCTTATAACTTCAGTTCAGTTTTCACACAGAGTTAAATAGTGGGTGAGAATATATGGATTCTGGTCAAATCATTTGCCTAAATCAATTTGAATTATTGAAACATGTAACAGAATCCTAATCCTGAACAATATAAAACAGATGATGTGTCAAACAAAGACTATGAGACGCATGCACCCAGCATTGTTAATGTCAGAAATCAAAGCAAATCTCACTCACTTCAACAATGCTTGTCTGGACATGTCAGCGTAGCCATTGTGTAATGCGTATGAGATACAAAATTGTTTGAGGGTTCACAAGCCTCCCCCTGGCCTCCCAGTGATAGATTTATGTGAAAAAATGTGTGTAGCAAATTTTTGTCAAATTCCAACCGTACATAATAAATGATAAATTGTTACATTGAAATGCATAGTATAAAACTGCTATACACTTTTAGATTGTATAACAATTTCTGCAAAGTGTGGAGCATTTACCGACGCGACACTGGGTAAATCGTACGCTGTCCCCTCCCTTCAATCTCATCCAAAAATATCTTTATTCAAAATCTTAATAATTTTTGAAGGCACTTACTTTCAGCATTTGCAAATCTTATAGCAAGAGTTTCTGGTTTAGCCTCTTCATCAGCAAAGTCAGCTGGCGTATTCCACACCCATGCCCTGTCACTACCACAGTTAGGTTTTAATGACATACCAGATTGAACTAGAAGTAAAAATAGAAGAAAAACAATTGGTGTTAGGCCTTAGATTAGAAAACAATAAATTTTCAGCAAGGAATATCATTCTCTCCCCCGATTTATTTATAACCTTACAAAGCATAATACAATCAGCGCTGAATACAATAAAGCATTAACACTAAAATTAATTTATCGCCAACATCTTAGCTTCTTTAAAATTATGTAAATTGTTTCGCACTCAGTAGTAACAAGAAGTATGACTATATTGCAGCAGTTGTATCATATGGAGTAGTTAGTAGTAAGTGAACAAGGCAAGGTATAGGGCCAGTTGTATCATATGGAGTAGTTAGTAGTAAGTGAAAAAGGTAAGGTATAGGGCCAGTTGTATCATATGGAGTAGTTAGTAGTAAGTGAAAAAGGTAAGGTATAGGGCCAGTTGTATCATATGGAGTAGTTAGTAGTAAGTGAAAAAGGTAAGGTATAGGGCCAGTTGTATCATATGGAGTAGTTAGTAGTAAGTGAAAAAGGTAAGGTATAGGGCCAGTTGTATCATATGGAGTAGTTAGTAGTAAGTGAAAAAGGTAAGGTATAGGGCCAGTTGTATCATATGGAGTAGTTAGTAGTAAGTGAAAAAGGTAAGGTATAGGGCCAGTTGTATCATATGGAGTAGTTAGTAGTAAGTGAAAAAGGTAAGGTATAGGGCCAGTTGTATCATATGGAGTAGTTAGTAGTAAGTGAAAAAGGTAAGGTATAGGGCCAGTTGTATCATATGGAGTAGTTAGTAGTAAGTGAAAAAGGTAAGGTATAGGGCCAGTTGTATCATATGGAGTAGTTAGTAGTAAGTGAAAAAGGTAAGGTATAGGGCCAGTTGTATCATATGGAGTAGTTAGTAGTAAGTGAAAAAGGTAAGGTATAGGGCCAGTTGTATCATATGGAGTAGTTAGTAGTAAGTGAAAAAGGTAAGGTATAGGGCCAGTTGTATCATATGGAGTAGTTAGTAGTAAGTGAAAAAGGTAAGGTATAGGGCCAGTTGTATCATATGGAGTAGTTAGTAGAAAGTGAACAAGGCAAGGTATAGGGCTATCATCGACATGGACTATATCGACATTCTATCGATATCACTATCAATTCCGACATGTCGATATCTTAATTGGTATGTCATATTTTTTATTTTATAAGCTTTTATATGAAGTTAATTTATATTTTTTATATGAAGTTAATTGGTTATTTAATTCTAAATGTCTACAAAGTTCCATAAAAACAAGCTTGCTCATTTCATCCGAACATTGCAGGATTTAACAATTGAATCACTCGATATTGCAATCGTCACCATCTTGTTTTTGAGATTGCTTCATTTTCTGCTAAGTTGAAATCCTCAGTCCTTTAACAATATCGATATAAAATATAGGACACAGAGGCTGTTGGTGGGGCTGTTTCTAGTGGTTCATTTTTTAGGAAATTTACGATATTACTTTCTAGAAACGTTATCATAATTATTTGAATACCACACGCATTTTAAATACATCTAAAGAGAATCCACAAAGTTAACATTTTTTCGTGTTGATTTTTGTAATAAAATACGTAGAAAATGTTGAAAATCGGCAAATTAATTATTATATTTATATTTATACTAAATGGTTTTGAACTTGTATACATTGACGACACTGCAGTGATAGCTTATTACCATGGAACTTTTGCGGTGACGATCCACATAATACTTTAAATAGTTAATAGTTCATAAAATGTCGACATCATATCGATATCGAGATTGTAAAATAGCAACATGTCGACATGAAAAAAAGATCTCGACGACAGCCCTAGCAAGGTAAAAGGTCGTGCGGAGCTAAGCTCGCGCACGGAGTGCCCATCTTTCTTTCCTTGGCGTTTGGGTCAGACTCCTTGTAATGTTTGGTGTCGGGGGATGGGTGGGTTGCAACTCCTCCCACACAACGGGTCTGTTTTGTCCAACATTAATCAACCAGTCTGTTTATAATTTTCTCAACATTAACTAATGCCGGTACCATTTATACACCTGGGTGAAGAGAGGAAAGCGTGGTAAATTGCCTTGCCCAAGGACACAACATGCTGGCCACAATGGGACTGGAACCCACAACCTTTGTATTGTGAAAAAGCAAGAAACACTTAAAGCCAGAACGAAGGTGATGTGTAGGCTTATATTGCTAAATAAGATCATGCAAATAAAACCCCTCATGTTGTATATATTTTATTTCCTTATAAGTTTATACAAGGCTGTGAATGCACGGGTAGTTTCGTACCCGGGTACCCGACCTTGTTTTTCGGGAGGGTACCCGAAAATAGCCACCAAAAAAATAATAAAAAAATTCCAAGTACAAATTTGTCCCCAAAATGACACGTTAATGGGTCAATAGAGGTCATTTGTGGGAAAATTTGTACTAAAAAACCCCCTTACATTTCGGGTATTCGGTACCCAATTTGTATAGCGGAATAGCGGGCGGGTACCCGGGTATAAGTCACAGCCTTAGTTTATACTATATAATGTGTTGCACATCAATGTCAAGCTGATGTGTCCATCTACTTACTATAATGATTTGCACAGATTTTAAATGTCTTATCTCTCCTCATGAGCAGGCGGATTGATTTGGTACCCGACTTGTGTTTGAGTAGCTTCACATCGCCTGTGCCTCTCTCCTTCCACTCTGGGGGGTCTAATGCATTGTCGTATCTGAAAAGTTTTGCTCTTCTGCAAATGCATAAAAGATGATTTAAAAATAATGTTCAATGTTACTGCATCAAGCGTACTCAACACAATCATGTATCACGGAGGGCTATTCAGAAAAAGGGAACCAATTTCAGAATTCAGTAACCTGATAAATTCTGATAAAATGTGTATGTCCCACTTACCTTTTTGGAGACCCAAAGTTCAAGAACTAGCCTAGGTGAGTACCAAATAAACTTATTCTTTTGGTATGGTTCCACTTACATTACCAGATGCACAATGACTCATCTCGGATGTGGGTCATTTTAGGACTACATCAGGTGTAGAATTGTCAGTGGCGGCACCGGCAATCTGGCATAGCTTAATTTGTTCTGAATTAGACAGTTCAGACCCATTTTAAGTATTTTTGACAATTAAAGTAAATTGTTTGGGATGGAATGAGGGCTTGAGCTGACTGGAGGAAAGTGGGAGAGTGGAGGCATTTTGACCGAATAACTCCCAATTTTAAAAGATCTGCACTGGCTACCTGTTCATGAAATTTAAAGTACTTCTTTTAACTTGGAAAGCATTAAATGGACTTGTGCCATCGTATATCAACATTTCTTGTTCCATATCAACCTTTGCATTTTCAGTTGCTGCACCCACTCTTTGGAATTCATTACCTCCAAATATCAGATGTTGTCTCTCTATATCAGATGTTGTGATACTATTTAATAAGTGTATACCAGGCACTCTCAAATGGTTGCGGTGCATCAAGGCATTCTTAGTGGCGAGAGAGTGGTTAAAATTTGTTTTAAAATAAATCATATCATGATATAGCCAAATTTCATAGGCCTATGATGGTCAGATGTATAAAGACAGAAATGTTTCGCGTGCTGCGCGCATGTGACCTCAAAAGAGACTAATATTAGTTATTATGTTACCTACATAATTATGTTACAATATTTTGTGATGGGAATTTGGCCATTGTAAATTCTAAAAAATATGACCAAGTGGAGCTTCAACAAGTTGGTTACTAAAATGTGGCGCATCAGTAAATCTAGTTGAGAAAGCCTGGTGTATTCAGTATAACTGATACATGTTATAGGGTTGTAGCTAGGCCAGATTGAGTGCCGGCTAATTTTACTGACGGCAAATTTCCAGCTCACTTACATTTTAAATATTTCTTCCTCATCTTCTTCTAATGTGATTGTCTCTACTGGTGCAAGCTTCACCACAGGCTCAAAATGGACATCTGGGCTGACAGGGCCGGCTTCTTCTGGCTGCATTAAATATATGAAAAGAGAAATAAAAGCATTGAAAAGAAATCGAGCAATACTTACAATGAAATATTGGCTTGAATTTGGATTGCCTTATTCCCGCTATTTTTACAGTAAACATATGACGCTGATTTAGGCGACTGTCTGTGATTGTTTTCGTAGCATAACCCTAATCCCACTGCATCATTCAAAATCATCCAAAATAAATAAAATCTCCACGCGCTTGCTGCTGCATTGGCTCGATGACGTCACCTACCGCAGACATGTGGGCACGAAGTTGGTGAAGTTGATCATGTTCCGTTTATTGAGTAGCAATCACCCTAGGTAGCAATTTACAGCTAAATATCTTTACCAAACTTGAGATGTGTGTGATCCTAAATTCAATATGTTTAACAAAGCAAATCGGGATGACAAAAGGGGCTTTGGTGTCAAATTTCGACAGGCCATATTTTTGAAACCGCTTTGATTTGAGCAAATTTTTTGCATGTGTTCATTATACCTGACTTGGTCCAAACACATCTCGGCTGTCTCAACCAGGGCTGGCCAGAAGCTCGGCGCTCTTCGCAAGGTTGCAAATAAATTGACGCCATTGGGCAGATCAAAAACTTCCTTGACCCAATGGTATTTGGGGAGCTGCATTGAAAAATGGTGGATGTTACAATCTACATGTAAGTGCGGATAGGTTTGCGTCTGAATTGGCTGCACCCTAGTTGATGCGATCTGATTCTGATGATTCACCAGCAGCGAAATTACAGCGCTTTGAACCCTTTGGAAAAGGCACTATATAAATCCAGTTATTATTATTATCTACTGTGTACAAATCACAAGTCCGTAGCGTAATGGAGTATGCTTCACTAGGCTGGTCTAGCGCTTCACCTACTATCCTAAGCCAGCTTGACAACATCCAAAGGAAGGCACTCAAGATCATTTTAGTCAGCAAAATGTCCTTCTGGACACATCACGCTAACTTGCGCGCTGCATGTGGATATGGGTAAGCTTTAGAATACCCTACCATTTGTATTCCTCACTGTGTAAGTGTATGGGTCGTTCTTTAATAAAAGTCCCCATTGAAGACATGCAGTGATAGGTAAGCCCCGGAATTTGACGCGATTGCGTTATTTACTCCGTGATTCTCGCTTTTAGGAATATTTCTCGGTTTATTGAAAATCGCCCGCGAATTCTCGGCATCATGGGTTTTATCAAAGAAAAATTCTGAAATCGCGGGTTTTTCAAAGAAAAATGTCAATCTTTTATTTCTTAATCTGAAACATTATAGATAGAGATCAAATCGACCCGTGTATCAAGCATTTTAACAGTCGTCCGGGAATGAGATTAAATGTCAAGTGCCCAGGAAGTATCTTCGATTTCCGCATCATTCAATGCCGCGGTGAATACAATTACATCATAGCGTGATTAGAAGGGCTTTTATACTAATTAGCATGCCGACCGATCGACTAAAATGAAGATAACTTTCCATCCTCGATTATTTACAATCGATTGCGGCAGCATACAATTAGATCATAGCATGATTCATACCAACAAAATGTGCCTCGCCTGGTCGATAAATCGTATTGCAAATACACGTGGACGATGGACGCCATTACGTAAACATGGTAAAGAAACTAGAAAGACCGGCCGCGGGAAACCTTTCTTCAACGCACGACAACAACAAACAAAATTCATTGATAAATAAATCATGTGATGATGAATAAATTACAATAATAATGCTGTAAATAGATCGGGGTGGTGCGATTGGTTGAGATTTGGTTTGTACTCCTGGTACGTGCGTGCGACGAATGTTTACATGTGTTCAGGTCATGACCTTGCAAGGAAAAACAATGCAGAAAGGCCGGCTAAGCCGCCGGAAATTGGTAGTTGTTACGGTAGCTTTTTCTTATGCCAAAAAATATGACCGCTCCGTGTCGTTCGCCATGATTAAAATTTGCAATTTCTTACGAAAAACGTGCGATTCCGTGAAAACGCGGGAGATTTTTAATAAACCAAATGCTCCCAGAAATAATTTTTTCGGTATTCTCCCGCTATCAACAGTTTTTTGGTGCATTTTTCTTGGGATTTGCGTGATCTGATGAAATCTCGGTTTATCTCGCTTTTGCTTAAAAGTGTGTGCGTTTTTTACCAAAATCAATTGCGTTTTTTCCGGGGCTTAGTGATAGGGTATACGAAAGGAACTCCGTGGATAAAATTTAAATCAAAATATTTAAGCTGCCGAAGCTTGTTTCTAAATGTTTGTAGAGACTGGCCGTTGACAATTTCAATTTCATGTGGGAGATTGATATTCCGTTGACATCACGAACGTGTAAGCCAAACATGATATTTAAGCTTAGGGATTTCCCGTGAATTTTTTAGGTGAAAACCGTGGGCAATTTTTGTGAAAACCGCGATTTACCGTGTTTATTGAGATTTCAAGAAAAAACCGCGCTGAAATTCCTTGATTTACGGAGCGGCGGTCGTATTTTTAGGCATTCGAAACAATTACCAATTCCCGGCGGCCTAGGCGGCCTTTCTTCCTCATTTTTTTGCCAGTGACTAAAGACAGCCCGTAGCTGCGTTGATGACACACGTGTTGTTAGAAATTTCGCATGAAAGTAGTAATAAAATCTCTATTTTTCGTACTAAATGCAAACAAAATGTTTGGTACGATGTTAATATTAATAATAAAGCTGTTTTGCGCAACCATTTGTACAAATAATAGCCCAATAAACATGTTTTTAATACTTTTCATACTACGTTTTTTAAGTTACTGTATGTAAATTATTATTTTGTTTTTCCTTGCGAGAGGTCATGACGTGACCTGAAAACATTTATAGTCGCACGTACACAAACCTCATCTCAACCAATCGGAGAACCCCGATCTATTTACAACATTATTATTGTAATTTATTCATCATCACGTGATTTATTTTCATCAATGAATTTTGTTTGCTGTTGTCGGCAAACCTTATCTCAACCAATCGGAGAACTCTGATCTATTTACAACATTACTATTGTAATTTATTCATCATCACATGTCAATGTTGCTGTTGTCTACAATGGCGTCGTTCATGATTTAATACTAGCACGTGCGTGTATTTCCCGGGGTGTAGTATTTTCGGTACCGTATTTTCTTTACAACAGTAATTGTATGCAATCGATATGAATGAATAATCACCCATTGAACGCCCTGGATTAACTTTTTATCAACTAACAACCTTTCTGAAGGGGGTGGCGTTTGTAAACAATCTCTTCGTTCTTTTGAATTTAGTTTGAAGTAGGCCTACCTATATTTCTTTAGAAGAAGACGGTCTTTTGTTTATCTCATTCAAATAAATTCGATATTATACAATTGAACTTCAATCAGTCGTGTCAAGTAGGCCTAGAGTTGAATGCACAGTACATTGTGCGTCGATATCGTCTTGAAAGGAAATATTTGAATTCGGAAAATTGATTTTTGCTATTAAATAAAACTGTAAAATCGGCTTGTCGGACAATTATCGCGGCTGAAATAACAATTCCGCGATTTTACGGTACTGTTTACAAATTCCGCGATTTTGATGATTTTAGCATGAATACCGTGAATTGCGGCATGAATACCGTGAACACGGGAAACCCCTAAGCTTAATGATATTGCCTAAAATGGATGAATTAATTTAATTGTCTCCACTATTTAAAGGTAGATGTTCCGATTTTAAACTTGAAGTTTACTATTCTACATGAAAGGTCATCCTTAAAAAAGTCGTATTCCAAAGTTTGAGTTGCATAACTCTAATGGTTCTTATTTTAGACGCAAAAGATGCCGTGAAATGTACCCATTGAGTTGTACACAGACGATATTGGTGGTTACCACCTTTCGCGGTAATTCGACGTTATTTCATCGATTTCTCCGTAATTATACCGATTTAGGCCGTCAAATTTCAGTATGATGAGAAAGATACGAGCTTTCATATGATATGAAAATCTCCGTATGTTTGAAATAATTCTGTGTTACGAAAATGTGATGGGGTCATCTACCTTTAATATACTTTAAAATGTTTTTGCAAATCGCCATGGTTTGTATTTTAAATTTTAATGAATAAATAATTCATGACTTTTCCATTTCTTTAGACAGACGGCTGTATGCAGCCATAAGGACGTCCGATGCTTCTGTCAATCACAAGTTCTTTCTATTGTCTGGCGATACGAACTTGTTTACCGTGCATCAGTGTGTTTTCAATCACTTAGTTGATCGATCAAATATCGACTGAACGACTTGATCGGTTGTCATCAATAGTCATAGTGGTTATTAGTGTTGAGTTATCCCGTGTTTTTTCTCTTACATGTACGTGACACGGGTCATTCTATACGTGCGTGTAACGGGTACCCGTATCCCGAGAGTCTCACTCTCCGTGAATTCCCTCAAACCCACCGGGAGTAGAGTTCAAGCCCAGCAATAACCTGCATAGTGCATTAACCAAATGTAGCATCGCGAAATGCGAAACACTTTAGAAGACTCTGCGATGCTAATGCACATATATTTAGCAAAAGTACGACGCAAAAAGATTCCCTACTTGATCTCTGATCACGTAGCATCAAAGCCAAACCTACAAAGATTGAGTTTCATCTTCAAATAACTAGAAAAAGTATCATAAATCCCTAAGTATTGGCAGTTAATATTTCGTTTTCGTCAGAGTTAAAAAACCCATTGGATTACATGTACCTGCGCAGCATTTTTTCTGTCGGTTTAAAATCGGTACAAAATGGAGGTTTTTGCGCAATCATAATCATGACGTCACTGTTTTGATGCTAGTCTTGTTCTCAAGTCGCCAAAAATGTTACGATTTGGGAATGGCCAAAATTGTAAAATCTAGTTTGTGTTTTCGTATACTGTGTTTTGCTTACGGGCCACGGGTTATACGTGCGTTACACGGTCGAACCGTGACACGGTCGCGTGCCTAGTGGTTATGCCACGGGATGTGGTTAATTGCGGGCTGCGGGCTGCGGGCAGCGGGGTAAATGCGGGGTAGTGCGGGCAATGCGGGGTAGTGCGGGGGAATGCGGGGTAGTGCTGGGGGAGGGGGTACAATTACCACATATATTTTATAACAGTGATTTATCATTGTTGAGGTGAATTTCACGACTATCTGTGCTAGAACTGGGACATGCATTTTAATTTATTGTTATGATTCTGTCAAATTTGTCGAGGACATTTAATCAGCGACAGTGATTTAATGAAGTGTTGTGGTTAACCCCAAGAGATGTCCTATCAGCTTAAGTTTCTTCTCAAGGTGCAAATGGTCAGATGTTCTATTGCCATATGGTCTAAACTCATGGTCTTATGCCAAAAGGTCTAATCCAAATTGGTATAAACCTATAGTCTAAAAATCAATTTGTCTAATATCCAATAGGTCTATATACCCAATTGGTCTAATACCCATTTGGTCTTATAGTCATTTTGTCTAAACTCATTTTGTCTTACCCATATGGTCCAACTAATTTGGTCTAATAACAGATTGGTCTAATACTCAATAGGTCTAATACCAAATTGGTCTAATATTTAAAAGGTCTAATTGTCATGATAGTCAAACCCCATTTAATCTAACATCCAGTTGGTATAATACCCATTTGGTCTAATAGTCATTTAATCTAACCCCATATGGTCTAAACCAATTTGGTCTGTAATAACAAATTGGTCTAATACCCAATAGGTCTATACCAAATTGGTCTAATATCCAAAAGGTCTAATTGTCCTATGGTTTAACCCCATTTGGTCTAATATCCAATTGGTCTAATAGTAATACCAGTCTGATCCATCCCTTTTAGCTTAAATTACAACAGGCAAGGGCGGTGAGAGTTCAAAATGCTGTAAGATCCCAGTACCCAAGCTATGTTCGGTGTGGATGTTTCTAGTGACACAGTGCGGCCAGCATCAGCACTTTGGGGCCTGGGTGAAGGGGCAGGATAAGAAAAAGGGGACATTTTAAACGGCCCAGGGGGGGGGGGGGGGGGGGGGGGGGCACTTAACTTTTGGGTAAGGGTGTGCCACCCACCGAGTTTCAAAGAGGGGGGGGGGGCACTTCAGAGTTAGACTGAGTGAATTTTAGGTTGAAAAAAGATTATAGATGGCTCTTGACTCTTGTACAAAACAGGGGTAGAATTTCGTAACCAACCGCGAGAATCTGTTAAGATTCTCGCGGAAGGATTTTGCGAGAATCCAGATTCTTGCCAATTTTGAGTATCCATGGATTATTTCGAAATTAATGAAAATAATATCCAGAATAAGGCTATAAGCTTGCACAACTTCCAAATTCGGCATGTTTGTTGACTACGGGTCAACTACCAGTCATCTAATGTCCTGTTTTGGACTTACAAAAACAAAAAAACAAAACAAAAATCTTCTTTTTTTTTGCGGGAATCCAACTGGATTCGCGCGGTAGTGATTTGACGCGAATCTTCACGCGAATCGATTCGCAGATTCGCGGAGAAATTCTACCCCTGCAAAAATGAAATGTTGATGCCAAATAAAAAGACTCTCCAAATGGAAAATGCGCTTGACCTAATTCTTTTGCACAAATTACTAACAAATGTCATCTTACAAAGTTTAAACAATTCCATGCTTCTCAACTTGGTATTGAAAACAAGATAATTTCATTCCCTATTTGCAGTTTTTTTGACTTACCTTATCATCTATTTAAACAAAGTAAAAATATTGAATTTCAATTTTTTGCAAAAAAATCCCTAAACATGGGGTATGGTTTTGTGCTGGAAATCCCTAATAATGTCTTCTATTTTCGCGAAAATTTGGTTTATTTTCCCGATAATGTTGCGAAAATTGGTAGTCAATAAACAAAATATAATAAATGAAGCAAAATCCTTAAAAATGGGTTCCATTTTTTTCAAATTCACCCTTAGAAATGGGTATCGGGCATGGGCCTAGTCCCACCTACTAAGCCACAACCCTCCTTGTAAAAATAAAAACTAATAATTGAAATTATTTACTTTAGCACAATAAGGTCATTTTAGGCTCCTACTCTATTTCTGATGACATCATTTGAGTGGAGAAATTGGTTGAAGTTTTCAACTGTGTGGACACAGTTCAGAGGAACTTTTAGAGTTGTGTGCCAGTCTGAACATGGCTAAGATAAGAACTTTACAACTCTTGTTGGGCCTGTCTATGAAATACCCAAGGCTACAGGTGTTGCATGAGTGACATTAGTTTATAATGATTTCCTGAAATATGAATGGTTTTAATTGTCATACCACCATGGGACTGGGTGATAAATGAAAACTACAGAGGCATTTCCCCAAAATGATTTATACAGGCTTGTCACTGGTTTTTGGGAGGGAGAGCAAAGTTGGAGGGAGAGAGAACTTGTTGTTACATAACATGGCCTCAGAGTATATAACCATAATGATATTAACAGGCTACTGTAGAAGTGGACATTTTTGCACTACATTTATTTTTGCGCTTTTTGCACAAGATCAGCAAGCGCAAAAAAACACACTGTGAATATAGTCCTTTTGTAGGTCTATGTGAGGACGCTCAAAATCGCAAAAATAAAAACAACTTCTTCAAAATGTGCAAAGCCCAAATTATTTACACCCGCAAAAATGTCCAATTTTATAGTATGTAAAAAATAGTGTAAATGGTATTTCACTACTCTGGTATCTCACCTCAGGAGGTAGCTAGTATAGTGGCCACAGCCAACTCCCCAGACATTAAGCAATTAACAATTGTCCTCAAATAACCTACTGATTGAGACAAATTGGACAGTGACACAGTATTAAAGATGCACAATCCATACTTTAAGAGGAAGGGGGAGGGGGGGGGGGGGGGTTGTCAGGGACTTTGGATCAGGGCCAAGTTTTTTTCTCCTCTCTGTTTGCCAGGCAACTTTTTTTTAGTCATAGGTGAGGTGTGTTATTTTCCTCAGGTTTTTTTTAGTTCAATACCCCAATTGCCGAAAGTGAAATTTATTTGGCCAAATGTTGTATCCCTGTGACCGAAGCGACCAGCGGGTGTGATCCACGGGCCCGCTTTAGCTTAGGGGTCGGCTCCTGATGGAGTTTAGGGGCAAAGTCCTGGAAGCTCCCAATCCTGAGTTTTCGGCATCGTTTAAAGGCAATCTGAAGCGTAAATTTGGCATTTTCTCACATGCCTAAAAATATTGGCTACTAAACTAAATATAAATTCTATTAAAGGCATATTATGTGATCTTTTCCAGAGAGCGCCCTCTATTCATGATTTTTTTTAGAAAGTAGATTTTCTTGCAGATTTACATTTCTGATCATAAATCGTACATACATTCCAAGTTACAGAGCGATACGATTCCTAATTACCTCAAAATCATGGTTTTTAGAGTGAATTTAGACTAGAATAAAATAAGTTGTCAGATATCCGACAGTTTATTTTCACTCTAAAACCATGATTTTGAAGTAATTAAGAATCATATCGCCCTGTAACTTGGAATGTATGTACGATTTATGATCAGAAATGTAAATCTGCAAGAAAATCTGATTTCAATTTTTTTTTGATGTTGAGGGCGTTCTATGGAAAGATCACATAATATACCTTTAAATGGAATAGGGGGCGGTCTAAAAGAAAGAGGCATGTTTTGTTAACATTTTTCTGGAATGGGAAGTAAGTTAAATCATCTGTTCAATACCAATTATACCATGGAAATGCTGTATTTTTCATATACAAATGAAAAATTGATTTAACTATCCATCCCTCTTAGTCTTATTACTTTAAACAGCACACAGAAATCCATGTGATAAAATAATGTAACATTGTGAGTCTCAGCCTTGAAATGGTAAATAACAGTCGAAAATTGTGCAAACATGTGTCAATGTGCGACCGTTATATTTCCCATAGACTTGCTGTAGGTCAATTTCAAAAGTTTCAGATAGAGAGTTAAAATTTACCAACTATCTCTCTATTGCAAGTGAAAAGGACTGCATGTTAACCCTAACTCTTTAAGTAACGACAAAAGCCATGCTTGTTGTAGCCCCTATTGTTTCGTCTTAGACGCTAGTTCCCATAGAGTGTGTGTACCACTCCCGCCCCCTCCACACCATCCCCTTGGCTGTTCCCAACTCAATCAACCACATCCTCTATTGAGGAAGTTAAATGCTTCTTATTTACAAGTTATGTAATGTCATTATTTAGCTTTAAAATGAGACTAAAACAATGACAATATCTTTTTGCGTTCCTGAGTTATCATGATTTAAGCAGAACACGATTCGGAAAAGCGCAACGACACTGACATTTTTGGGTCGCGAGTTCAAAATGCGTGCCCCTAATAAGTTTTTTATTATTAAAATTGTATTTCTTTTTTCTTATAGAAGTTGACATTGCTTCGACTTTCACACATATTCGTCAATATCAGGGGTTAGTTAAATGATTATTTTGAATAGCTGTGAGTCGATTTATTATAAGCTGAATGCAAACTGTAACAAAGAAGTACTGATAAGTAAATAAAATATTAGTTTATCAAGTTGTATAAGCAATTAAAACATTATAATTATTATTTCAATTATTATTCAATAAAATAAAATATGAATATATTCAATCATTGATCAAAATTGATGAATGCACATACAATTTTCAGGACACGATGTGGGCCTGTCAATGACCAGCAATGACCGACCAACATACAGGCAGGGAAGACTGGAAAAACAAGTCCCCTCGAACCATTGTATACTGCTCACAAAAAGTATCGAAACACTTAGAAATGATCCAATATATAACGGCTCGAAAGGGTATGCATTAATTGAAGCAAATAACCAAGTGCATAATTTTGTTCTGCGTATTTTGACACCTCGATCGATGAGATACGATGTAGCGGAGCGGAGTTATTGTCATTTCAATGGTCGTGGGTCCAGTTTCAAAAGTGACACTCATTCCTATTGAAAAGCAAGAAACTGATCATTCTAAACAGTAATGCAAACCTCTTTCTATAGGATGATTGTCACTTTTGAAACTGGACCCACGATCATTAAAATGACAATAACTCCGCTCCGCAACAAAATTGGTGGTAGAATTGTGCCATCTGTAATTGTGTGGCTAGCATATTGCACAAGTGTTTTTTAACTGTCAGATGAGTTTGACAGTTCAACAGATTACTGTTAACCTAGATTGCACAACTTTAACATGTTTCCCTGGACTGACAAGGTTGATATACATGTACTTGACCAATGCCCACTGCCAATTTTTGCATTTTCCGCTTTATACATACTTTTTAAGTCATATTTAACACTACCCCGCACTTCCCAGCCACTACCCGCATTACCCCGCAGCCCGCAAATTATTCACACCCTATGCCACAGGTTTTACCAGGAAAGGTTTCTTTGTTTTATATTTGTTTTACCATGGTTTTACCCACTAAATAGTATGAGACTAACTACAGACATTAAGATTGTTTGGCGTTGTTTCAAAAAAATTTAAAAAATACTTTTCATAAATTGGTCAATCTAATCTTTCGGAAATGTTTCCGTGCGGGGATTGGGGTGCAGGGAACCAGAATAGCTCAAGAGCAAGTAGACTGGCGATCGATTGGCGGCCCGTGTTTACATCTTCACGTACAATTGATCACCGAGTGATTGAAAACGCACTGATGCACGGTAAGGCCATGGTAATGAAAGTCTTAGATTTGCGTCCACCGCCCGCATGGTCCAAAACCTCCCGCATGAAAAACTCATTATTTAAGAAAATTTTCATTATTCGCGTAAAAACACAAAAATCCCAACGTTTCCTGCTTTGTGAGTCGTCAGTCAGCGAAAGAACGATGTTTTCAGTCACTTCGTTCAACACTGGCGATCGCGATCAAGCCGCCATCTTGGATTTGAGCCATCTATTGTCGAAAATGTGTTTTTAACACATTTTCGACAATAGATGGCGCCCTTCCCTGTGGGAAATCCGGGAAATCATTGCTTGGATAGGATAATGAAAAATGAGCAATGAAAAACGGCCGCATGTGATTTGAAAAATGCCCGGACACAAATCTAAGACTTTCATTACCATCAATCATGATGGCCTAAAACAGTTAGTATCGCCAGACAAAAGAACTTGTGATTGACAGAAGCAGTGGACGTCCTTATGGCTGCATACAGCCGTCTGGTTTTTTTAGGACCCTACATTACTGTAATCATATCATTACAAAAAATAAGTTTTAAAGTTAATTTGCTGAGTGTGCCACACTGACATAATAATTTTTAAAATATGACAAAATTCCCTACGAAAATGCCCTCCACAGAATATAACGGACACTTCCGAGTTAAATCCAGAAATTGTAATACTACATTTTCAGTTTTGCTTGCTGTAAAAAAAAAAAATTAAGCTTAACGACAACACGGGTCCCATTCATTGCCTAAAATATAGTAAAAATGAACATGACATCGCATGTATCTTTTGAACTTGAATTCTTTATTATGTTCCGTGGTGAAAACGTCAAATATTACCTTTCCATCTGCCATTATTTCGTGAAGATGACAACGGATTCAAAATTGAGTATCAAAACGTCAGAATTGTGCCAAATTCTCGTGTCAAAATTTTGCAATGTTATTGAATTGGTCAGGGTTGCCAGTCGCATATGCAAAGAACTGTCGCAGCCAAAAGCCGGTGTCAAAATCCCCCAAATCATCTAAAGTCAATTATCTAGGATCGCATTTTTTTTTTGGCAATAACAATTTTAGTTTTGAAAATATTGACCAAAAAGTGCCAACAATATGTTTTTTGAGAGAAAAAAAATTGTTGGCACTTTTTGGTCAATATTTTCAAAACAAATTTCTTTTTTAAGCCAACAAAAAAAAAAAAAATCGATCCTAGATAATTGACTTTACTGGTGATTTTGGTGAAATTTTAAATCAAAAACTGATCTTGGTTTTGTTGTCTACAAATGTTGGCGCCAAAAAGTGTAAAAATGTAAAAATCACTAATGTGATTTGATACCAAAAATGGATTCTCCGAATCATTTCATTAAAAAAAATGAATAATTTTATGTACATCACATTTATAGTTAAAAAGTTACAGTGCTTGATAAATTTGGCGCCAAACAGGGTAGACA